>CAEFZP010001580.1:0-95000 GCA_903064625.1 Mallotus villosus
CCCGCCGCCCCCCTTCACACACACACACGCACTGACACACGACATTATCGAATCGTAGGTCACCCTCATGGTCCGCGCACGTCGGACCAAGAAGTGGGCGGGGCCGTGAGACGTGGGCGGAGAGAGCCAATCGAAGCCGGGCTAGCGTGGCGCACAGAGAAATCAGTACGCCCGCCTGAGCCAGGGCTACTAGCCCGCCTGTGTGTTGTGATCTCCACTAACCTTGCCACAGGGCCTCTTTTGTCTGTGCACACGGCTGGCTCCATCCATCCCCTCTCTGTTATTGAGCGTGGCGGGGATGGGTGGTGGGGGCGTGGTGTGGTGGTGGGGGCGGAGCTGCTAAATCAATGGCAACTCGCTGGCAACCGTTCACAGGACAGTGACCGTAGCCCGGGCTGCCCCCCCCTCCCACTCCCCCATACTCTCAAACTCCCCCTGATTGACACTTGAAAGGTGGCCGAGGACCGGGGCCGGAGGCGATGTTCCGCGCTCTGGACCCTCCGTGCGGGGGAACAGCTGGTGACATCTGCAGAGAGGCCCACAAAGGCAGTTGAAAGCCCAGCGCCTGTGCTCCCACTTCCCCTCCTTTGCTTTCCCTATCCTCGCTCCCCTCTCTCTCTCTCTCCTCTCCTCTCTCTCTCTCTCTCTCTGTCTCTCTGTCTCAGATGTCCCCCTCTGTCTCCTCAGAGCTGGCCCTTTCGTCTAAAGCACTGACACAGGCGCCCGGGCTCTGTTTGAAAAATTCAAAAAGAACGCTTTAAACTTGAAGAGCTCGCGTTGAGCGTGTGTTGTGTGTGTGTCGGTGACTGTCTGTGTGTGTTTGTGTGTGAGAGAGAGGGAGAGAAAGCAGGAGAAAGAGATGGAAAGAGAGAGAGAACGCCAGTGTGTTTTACAACAGCAAAACAGAAAAGCCTTTTTTTCTCCCTTTCAAGCGTGCCCCTGGTTATTCCCTTCATCCATCACTCTCTCCTCTCCTTCCCCGAGAATCTCCCTATGTCTCTGTGTTTGATCTCCTTATGCAAAGAAACGATTGGCTGTATTGATATCCGTCCGTCCGTACACACACGTACACACACACACACATACACCACCGTTAAAAGCTTCCTTTTAAGAGGCCCTATTGTCCTGGTTCAATGGCGTTACCCTGCCTCTGCTCTCAGCGAGGGCTCGGGGAGCGGAAGGGGGCATCGACTCCCGTTAAAAGAATCCGAACGCGTCCACTGACGAGACACACAGCGCCTGCAGGAATGTCAAACTTCTGACCTGGGGGGATGTGTGTGTATGTGGGATTGGAAGGAGGAGAGAGAGAGGAGAGAGAAGAGAGAAGGGGGTTGTGGGTTGGTGGGGGGGGGGGGAGAGGGCGAGTAGAAGAGGAGAGAGTAGAGATAGAGGGAGGAGAGGGGGGAGAGAGAGAGAAAGGTGGGGGGGGGGGGGGTTTTTTTGGGGGGGGGGGGGGAGAGAGAGAGTAGAGAGAGAGAGAGAGTGGAGAGGAGAAAGAGAGAGAGATGGAGAGGGAGAGAGAGAGAGAGAGGGAGAGAGAGAGAGAGAGAGAGAAGAGGAGCTTATCCTCTCTCCCTCTTCTTTCTCCCTCTCTCTCTCTCTCTGGCTCTCTCTCTCGCTCTCTGTCTCTGGACCAGAACATGGCCAGTTTTGGCCTGTCGTTGTCGATGTCCAGAGAGACTTTTGCATGTGTTCACATCACATGTTTACGCGATAACCAACAGGTTGAGGAAACGTGTGTCTGTCTGCGCACTATTCAAATCAAAGATGACGCCGTGAGCATCGTTTACCGTAAGTCCTGTTCTGTATTCAAATCCTCAAACCTTCAACCTTCAGGGTCTCTCTCTCCTGTTGCTCCAAGAGAGGAACTTTCAGTTCGGGGCATCTCGTTTCCGACAGGATTTTCCACACGGGGACACACACACAACACCCCACGCCTCCTCCTCTGGGCATTAGAGGAGAAGAGAGAGACGTGAGAGGGGGGTGGGGGGGTCAAGAGGTCAGAGCGATCATCCAGGTGCCCTCCTGGCATGAATATTTCAGCGCTGTGTGAATCCTTCCTTTCAGGGAGCAGGCTGCGCTGACTGAAGGTTTCTTCAGGACTCGGGGTCCGGGCTGACGGACGAGCACAACACAGCCGTCAGGCCGGGCGGGGCGCTGGCGTGGGTGTGAACGGCGGGCGGGTGGCTGCGGAGGAAGAAGCAACCCCCCCCGCGGTCTGCCTTTGTTGGGGCCGAACGCGGAGCATGACTGGAGCGGGGAGGGACGTGAGTGACGAGGAAAAAGGTATGCAGCGGTAAAGTGTAGAGGTAAAGTGAGATATTGACCTCTGAATCGGCCGCGTGGAGAGAGGGAAAGAGGGGGAGAGAGGAAGGAGCACACTATGTGTGCGAGTGCGTTGAGTGTGTGTGCAGGTGTGTGTGCACGGTCGTGTACGTGTGTTTCGTGGGGGAAAGTAAAGGATAGTGGGCATGGGCATCGTTTGTCAGTCTCAGTGAGTCAGTCTCAGTGAGTCAGTCTCAGTGACTCAGTCTCAGTGAGTCAGTCTCAGTGAGTCAGTCTCAGTGACTCAGTCTCAGTGACTCAGTCTCAGTGACGTCAGTCTCAGTGAGTGAGTCAGTATCAGTTAGTCAGTCTGAGTGACTCAGTCTCAGTGACTCAGTCTCAGTGACTCAGTCTCAGTGACAGCAGGGTGGATCGGAGGCCCCCTCTGGTCACAGCCCCGCTCCACAGGAACATGAAACAAGATCCCCCCCGACGATAATATTCAGTTTCAGCCGTGCTCCGAGCGTCCTGTCCGATCCCTGTCCAAACCCCTCTCCCCACCCCTCTCCCACCTCAGCCCCCCCAAGCCCAAGACAAAGGGGAAGGACGGCCGCGGGGGGGGGAAAACGTAGCTTCTGTGTTATTATGACATCTGGTAACATGCACTCCTTGGAAGACTGCTCCTGTCATCCCATGCGGAGACTGCTCTTTCGTCCACAGGCGGGGGATCTAGAGGTCACGACCAGCCAGCACCACACCCCTCCCTCTCCCGTCCCTTTTCGTTCCCCACGCCCCTCTGCCACGCTTCACGGCGGAATCCGGGACAGATGATGCCGAGGGGCGAGGCCGTTTGGTGTTGTTGATGAATTGTTTGTTGATTTGGATGTGATGATTTTTGATTGTGTTGACATTTGAAACGGGGGGGTGGTGGATATTAGGCTTATTTCGGTAGGTATTTCTCGTCTATTTTTTGTGCCGGGAATTGAAAGAATAAGCGCCGGTCAGGACATACTTAGCCATGCAGAATACAAGTTGAGAGTTCCGGGGCAATTACCACAAAAGGGCTGGGAATGTCGGCTTTTCGTCTGACATGGGCCGTTTCTCGGTAGAATGACGTGGTGGTGCGCCTTTCTTTGGAAACCATGATTAAGGAGTATTATCTCTCCGCTAAGGTGTCTGCCGCAGGCCAATTTCGATTACTCATTGGAAAGAGATTATGTACCCCTAGAAGGGTCATTCGCCAGCCAGTTGTAACTGTGGGGTAAAGCAAAGGGGTTGGCCGGGGGGGAAAGCTGGAAGAAGGGCCTTGTGGGACCTCCCCTCTGACGGGTGAATCAGGTCGGGTCTGGGGTGTGGTGGTGGGGGGATGCAGTGGGGCGGACCAGAGAGCCAGAGGACGAAGGCCCCAGACACAGCATCGCGAACTACATGGCCTAGGGGGGGTAAAAAGGTGCACGCGTGGCCTCTTTTGGTTTGGTGTGCAACTATTGTAAGATTCCTGCTCTGCTCAACGAGTCCGTGGAAGGGTTGAACAGGCGCACGCCAACGCCGCCCTGAGAGATGACCAGGACTGCCATGGCGCCCGAGGCACGCCAAGAAAGTGACAGCCGCCGAAAGTAAAAACAAGCAGGGAGGCGGAAAGGAGAGAAAGGAGGGAGAGAAACGTAGAGAGAGAGAGAAAGGCATCGGGAGACGCGATAGAGAGGGGAGAGAGAGAGAGCCGAGCAAGAGAGAGACAAGATAGCTAAGAGGAGCGCGGAGGATAGAGAGCTCTCAAGAGAGATACCGCTCTTCTCTCTCGGCTCTCTCTCTCTCTCTCTCTCTCTCTCTTGTAACGAAGTAATAATTTCGTATGAAAGCTGCAAGTGGTGGGGTAGATTTGGTGTGGTTTGTGTGGGGGGGGGGGGGGGTGGTGGTGGGGGGGGGGGGGTTGGGGGGGGAAGAGAGAGATGAGGAGGGGGAGGAGTGAGAGAGAGAGGATTGTGGATAAGGGTTGCGGACCCCTTCTCTCTTGTTTTTTACCTCTCCTGCCTTTCTTGTCGCTCTTTCTCTCTCTTTCTCTTTCCCTCTCCCTACATCCCTCCCTCCTGCTCTCCCTCTCTCTCTCTCTCTCCTCTGAGAGAATTACTGTCATAGATGTATAATTCACAGCGGTTTGGCTTTAGAAGGCAGCGGTTCTGTCGGCGAGCCCGGTGACAGCCAAGTTAGCATCCTCTCATTCAACTCCGCCACCTGTTCACTAGGGAGGGAGCGGAGAGAGGGAGAGAGGGAGGGGAGAGGGGGGAGAGGGGGGCGATACACTGCTTGATTTATATTTCATCTCTCCTCTGTGTTTAATGGCTTTGTTGTGGAGTCGGTTGTGAAAAAGTCTCATGTTTTAAAGATGACAGTGGAAAGGACGGCCGTAGCCCTGACATGACTGAACACTTTTCAGTCGAGTTCGAATCCCTCGTGGCACCTTGACGTGGTCGGCCGCGCCAGGACTTGCGTCTTTTTCTTTTTCGCTCGAGGTTTGTTTTCCAAGCGATGACAATTCAATTCAATTGACCATCAACCGCCTGTGGACTGCAGGCGAGGAATGACAATATCCTTGACACGTTCATCTGCGGCGGGAAGCCTTTGAACTGCCCAAAGAACTGCCATACTATATCACCCGATAATATGTGTGTGCTCACTCGTGTGTGTGTGTGTGTGTGTGCACTGTGCCACAGTGAGATGTGCGCGCGCGTGCGTGTGTCTCAGCCTCCGTTTATTAGTCGCGCAAACCGGTTTTGGAGGTGAAGAGGAGTTACGGCTCTTGGCAAGGCGTCGCCGTCGCCCCCATCTGCTCCGGCCCCGTGCGTCGGTGGCGGGGTTTCCCCCGAGCTGGCGCAGGGGCTGTCAGGGGCTCTTTAACCTCCTAACTGCTGCTCCCCACCGGCCCTAATCACCCATTAATGACATCAGGAGGACCCCAGGGCTGTCCATGGTGCTGCCTGCGCACACAGGGTACTGATGAGGGGCAATTACCAGCAAGGCTTCCATCGTGAACAGCCCGGATCTGGACTGGTAGAGGAGGGCTGGGGTGAGGGTGGGGGAGGGCGGGGAGGGGACTGGGAGATGGCTGGGCTGACGCACGAGGAATAGACACACGAGGAGGCCTCTGTTGCTGTTTGGATGGGGACAGTGTGGGGGGGTGGGAGGGGGGTGGTCGTCATAATGACGTGTGTGGGTGTGTGGTTGTAAGTGTGTGTGAGTGAGTGTGTGTAGAGAGAGAGAGAGAGAGAGAGAGAGAGAGAGAGAGGAGGAACAGCACATAGGGGTGTGTGGTTGCGTGATGTGCTGGTGTTGGTGGGAGAGTTGGGATGTTGGAAGCAAAGGGAATCTCTCTGTGAACTGCTCCCTCTGAAAACGATTTATTCCACAAATCATGAACCACTCATGTGTGCGTGTGTGTTTATGTGTGTGTATGATTTCATTAACATGCAAAAGAAATCTACATCTGCCAACACCTCTTCGTGGGTAAAACAATTCAAATGTCTTTGATTTCTCTTAGAAGCACACACACACACACACACGCACACACACACACACCGAAAGGCCAGTCCTGTCCGATCTCGTTCTCACTCGGAGATGAGTGAGCGTGTTTGTATGAAATATTAACAGGCCATTTGCTCCTCTGCTCCCCTGTTTGAGAGCTGGATGAGGGCCGCGTGTCTCTGGTTCCTCTTTGAGGCCATCTGCTGGGGTATAGGCACCAGGGAGGGCTCTGGGAGGGGGCCCTGTCACCCCGACAGCCAAGCCCAGAAAGCAGCTCCGCCCCGGGGGGGAACGATCCGCTCGACCTGCTGGGTGACGGAGCATCAAAGCTCTCCAACCTGCCAGATCACTGGTACATGTTACCGGGGGGATGCAGGGGAGATGCAAACGTACTGCTTACCCCTGAAGACCACGAGGGACGGGGGGCCGGGGGTCTCTGAGCTGCTTCTGAGGGGCCCGTGTCTCCGTGTGGCTCCCTGCGCCATCTAATGTGCTGCTTTGTAGAAGGGAGTTCAGTCACCAAGCACTTGACTTAAACGCCCCCGGGGCTCTCTCCAAAGGGAATCCTGGGGTCTTTTTCACGGCAAAGCTTTCGTTTCAAGAAGCGTCAACACAGTTGAACCTTTCCCCCACCCCCCCCCAAGAACAACTTTTCACTACAGAGCAGCGGAGGCACCGACACGCCCTCCGATCGAGAGAACGCGATTGGCCGGGCCGACCGATCGATCGTTCACACCTGGGGGAAGTCGCGGACGACGGAACCCCCTATCCCACGCCGGCGGCAGGACGTGGATGTCTTCAGCGCGACGAACGTCACGGCCGCTAGCGAGCCACCGGCTCCGTGGAGGGAACGCAGGCGTGTGTTTGTTGACATTGTGTGTTTGTTTGGTGTCGTGGATTAGAGGCTGCCGGGGCCCCCGGGGAGGGGTCGGGGGTGGGGGCTCTGTCTTGCGAGGGTTAAGGAGGCTGCTCCAGCTCACTGGAAACTGATTACACAGCAAACAGCTGGCGCTCAGACACAGTCGCACTATTAGCATAATTGAAAATACCGAAAATTAGAGGCCAGGACTCAAATGGTCAAAAACGATTAACGGGGAACTATATTTGCATCAGGGCTGATGCGCCAGGTTGATGAACTAATGAAGGGAAGTCCAGCGGGTTATCGATTAATGGGGAGATCATCTGTTTATTTAAATGTGTTTATTTATTTTTACGTGGTACGTTCGCATTTCTGTAGGGTTTTGATGAGCAGGTGTTTGCCGCGGGGGATGCGGTGGGGGCGGGGAGGGCGTGTGAGGAGCTGGCTGGGGAGGAGGAGGAGGAGGAGGGGAAGGAGGGGGAGGAGGGGAGGAGGAGGAGGAGGAGGAGAAGGAGGAGGAGGAAGAGGAGGAAGAGGAAGAGGAGGAGAAGGAGGAGGAGGAAGAGGAGGAAGAGGAAGAGGAGGAGAGGAGGAGGAGGAGGAGGAGGAGGAGAAGAGGAAGAGGAGGAGAGGGGATGTGGAAGGAAAGGTGCAGGAGCTTTTTTGTCCTGCCAGCCTGTCTGTGCCCTCGTCCTCTGGCTCTGCCAGGGCTCTTCTCTCGGGCATGCACACACACACACACACACACTCACACACACACACACACACACACACACATACACACACACACACACACTCACACACACACACACACTCACACACACACACACACACACACACACACTCACACACACACACACACACTCACACACACACACACACACACACACACTCGCACACACACACAAACACACACACACACTCGCACACACACACACACACACACACACTGCACGTCTTCCTCCTGCTCATGCAGATGAGGTGTGCCATGCTAACTGCGCCATGTGTGTCCATGTGTGACACTCACTGCACCTGGGGCCCATACAATCAAATACAGCCATCATCTGAGATCTCACTCAGCACACACACATACACACACACAACCACACACACACACACACACACACACAACCACACACACACACACCACACACTACCAGTAATCCACCGTGCTGCCGGTCCGTGCATTACTACAAGAAGACATTTTACATCACAAATGAACGATCTCCTGGGGAGTATTGTTTATAACACATTATTTATGTCGACCGATACCGAGGCACGGCATGACATCACTGGTGTTAAGTCTGTAAATTAGCACCAGTAATGTGTCGACAAAGGGAAGAATTCCAACACGCGCCGTTTATTTCTATTTCTTCACACACGGACGGCGAATCTGATATTACTGTACTTTGCGTGGCTCTTCAGTGCTCTTATGTCGTGTGGGCATTAGGGCCAAGGCCCTTTCAACCCTCCTTCTGCATAAATACGGTGTCGTATTCCAGTGCCCTGGGAACCACATTAAAGAGGGAGGCAGGACTCTGAGCCCCCGCCACACATGGCTGCTGGGAGAGTGACACGCCACAGAAGAATACATTTGATGGTGTGTTAATGGATCACTTCGGTGTCGGGTTACGACCCCAGGAGGTCCGACACTGTACGCTCACGCGCACGCACACGCGTGTAAACGTGCAAACGCACTCGCGCTACTACGTGTGCGTCCCGGGTCATCCTTTCATTTTCACAGGTGGCGTTTCAGGGATTTAAAGGAGGTGAACCGTATGCTTGGTCGTTTTCCTGAAAAAAGGGTGTCTCGTCGTTTTTTTGTTTGTGAGCGGGTGTTTGTGAGAGAGAGAGAGAGAGAGAGAGAGAGAGAGGAGAGAGAGGAGAGAGAGAGAGGGAGAGAGAGAGAGAGAGAGAGAGAGAGAGAGAGAGTGTGGGGGGGGGGTGTTAAACAGGGACTGTACCCTGTGATGAAGCGAACCATTGTTTTGTCTCAAATGTAAATGGCTTCTCATCATGATGGGAATACCCTAATCCCAGATTAGGAGAGATGGGTTAGGCCACACATACCACACAATGAGCCCTTGTTTGTGTTTACTGTGTTTACTGTGTGTGTGTGTTGTGTGTGTGTGTGTGTGTGTGTGTATGTGAGAGAGAGTGTGAGTGCAGGCATTAATGTATTGCTGTGTTGCTCAAACACCTGTGAAAGGATGCTAAATGTTCTCACACTCACAGTGTAGCAGTTTAAATTTAACTACTGTTGAACAGGACACTTAAGGAAAGTCTTATAAGTGCTTTATTTTAATTAAACCTACTACCTAGTATGTCAGTGGCATTGGATGCCACCTCCTACACACACACACACACACACACATAGACATGCATGTACACGCATAGACACAATCGCACAAGCACACAGTCTTTATTCCCCATCGTACAGTTCAGAGATTATGACGGAACCTGTTTTGTGTGGGGTCTCCCTGTGCGGCTGCAGGGGCTCAGACCCCCTCCCGGCCCATCATAGTTCTTGGTCAGTCATGCAAGAGAATGTGTGGGTCACACTGGGCATGAAACAAGCTCCCAAATTCTGCTGCCTCTGTGACAGATGTCCCCTGGAATATTTCTCGCCCCCCCACCCCCCACCCTGTCCACACCATCCGTCACCTACTTTCATCCTTTCGTCACTTTCCTCCTCCTTTTCTCCCCCCCTCTCTCCTTCTCTCCTTCTCTCCTCCTACCCCTCTCTCCTCCTCTCCCTCCCTCCCTCTCCCTCCTTTTCTCCCTCATGGTTTCTCTGGCCCTCTCTCTCGTCTCTCTTCTTCTACCTCTCTAAGCTGAGAGTGAGCAGCTAACAGGAGGCCCTGGGCTGCTTAGCCTACTTCCCAAGACCCAAGTGAGGGTGTGTGTGTGTGTGTTTATTTGTTTGTGTGTCTGTGTTTATGTAGTAGGATCAACACAGTCTTAGCACTCATCTCTTTTATGTGGGTTGCAGACGACCTGGAGGACTTCCACGCCATTAACCCCGGGACTTGTGTAAGCTACATGCAGTGGGTTCGCGTGTGTGCGTGTGCTTGCGTGTTTGTGTGTGTGTGTGTCCCCTCTCTCTCTCTCAGCCCGTAAAGTAGAACAATGTTACATTCACACCTGTTTCATCCCCGGAGTTTGAAACCGGAAACTTGAATTGTTTGTTAAAGTAATTTTTAATGTGAAGACACTTGTGAGACAGAAAACTAATCATATAAATGTTGACGACATGTTGAAAATATTCAAACCATACTGCTATATCATAATTGTCTATACATCTCTCTCTCTCTCTCTCTCTCTCTCTCTCTCTCTCTCTCTGGACGTGGAGATGCCTGTATCTCTTTAATTACGATGCGTTTGTAAACAGAGAGCTTCCGTTCCCCTGTGGCCCCCCGCTCCTGCTTGTTGGTGAGAGGGATTAAAGCAGGCTTTACGGTGACTACTCCTCCTGCCACCCCACATTCGTCACTGACACAAAGATCAATCCCACCGATGAATGACCGGCGTCTTTAAATAAAGACAAAATGAAATGGACGGTAACGAGGTATCTTTAAATACCGCTTCGACGAGTCCTCCCTCATCCTTTAATGTGATGAAAAGAGAAGGGGGGGGTGGGGGGGGGGTGGCCTCGGGATGATAAGGTGAGGGGGATATGCTCTCCTTCTCTCGCCCGCCCGCTCTCCGGGTCCTAATGGAGATGAGACAGACGCCGGGAGCTGCTGGAGGGACGGGGAGACGCCTCTCTCATCCCCACGGTTACGCCACGCTGTCTAAGTGTGATGAGAAAAATCACAACGGGGTTTTACCTTGAGTGTGTGTGTGTCGTCCGAGTCTCACTCAGTCACTCGTGGACACGCAGGCGTACGCACACACGCACACACATGCTTTTCCCAGTGAGGGTCTGTATACCAAAGTTTGACCACTTTGCCACAACTAAATTAAGGGTGAATGCAATGTGTTGGTCAAGCCTGTCATTAGTGAGTAAGAGAGAAAAGAGAAGTGTGTGAGTGTGTGTGTGAGTCTGTGTGCTTCTATGTGCATTTTCTCCGTAATAATAATCCCTATAAAATCCAGATTTCTCAATCCTGCAGCTCAAGCTGACAGTTTAAATAAAATCATCCTAATCCCACATGGTAAGAGAAATGAAAATGAGGGGATTAGCGCTGAGGCCAAAACCCTTCTTTCTTTCTCTCTCTCTCGTCTCTCTCTCTCTCTCTCTATCTCTCTCTCTCTCTCTCTCTCTCTCTCTCTCTCTCTCTCTCTCTCTCGCTCCCCCTCCTCAGCCTCCTCCTGTATCATATTGTCCCGTTTCCCACCCTTTCCCCCCCCCCTCAATCTGCCCTTGTCCCCCCCCCTCAATCTGCCCTTGCCCCACCTACCCTAGGAACAGAAGGCTTATGGACAGATCTAGATCTGGGATTGGGGCTTTTACTTCTGCCCCCCCCCCACCCCCCACTGTCCTGCCCCCACACACCCTTCCCCACCCTGGATCCTCAGGAATGTCTGTGTGCATAATATGTGTGTGTGTGTGTGTGTGTGTCTGTGTGTGTGTGTGTATACTTGTGTCTGGGGAATACAATAATTGGACTCTGGAGAGATGCACTGATCCAATCACATCATGGTAAACGATCTCTCTCCCTCTCTTGATTCCTCCCTCTCTCCCTCAATATACCTAGAAAATGAAAAATGTACTTAAAAAATACCTATAATGATGCTGCGTCCTGTCTACCAAATATTTTCAACATCAATACAAATGAAATATCTACTATATATACTGTACGTGTATATAAACAGTATAGTATACTTGATATTCAAATGTGTAATAATACATCTCCGTCTGGAAGCCTCCAGTTGTGTCCTCCACTTCCTGTACCGTAGTGTTTTGTCCCTCCGTGGCCTCCGTTGCACGCTCCCCACCCCACACGAGCAGCCCCACCTCAGGAGCCCCTGGAGGCCTGATCCCGGTGGCATTGGTATTCAAAACAAGGTGGGATTTTAATCTTTAATCTCGCATCCCTCCCCCTCTGGCCCAGATCATCTCATTAGCCCCCCCACCCCGGTGGCCCTGTCGGCAACCCTCTCCCAGCATGCACTGCGAGTCCAGCGGAAGGGACACGGACCCCGTGTTTTGTTTTTGGGACGGAGAGATTCGCGTTCAGTCGCCGGGTCCATTCATGGCTTAATCCCTCTCTTACTCATCCTTCCTGCTTCCTCCTCCTCTCCACCCCTATCTCTCCATCTCTGCCCTCTCTTTATCCTTCCCTCCAATCCCCCCTTCCACGTCATGTCTCTGCTACACTCTTTTGTTGCTCTCTTTTTGGGTACTTGCTTTCTCCGTCCTTCTCTGTCTCTGTTCTCTTGCCGTTTTGCTGTTCCGTCCGTCGCTCCGTCTCCTCCTCCTCCGCCCCCCCTCTCTTCTCTTTCTCTTTTCCTCCTTCCGCTCGCTCCATCTCTCCATCTCCATCCCTCCTTTTAAAGGATAATCTTCAGCTTAAGTGGACAGCACTTAGTTTTCGCTCTCGCTCCCTCTTAAGTGACGATCCCATAATCTCAGAGCTATGTTCTCCAGAACGTCCACATCAGGGGGTTGCGGGTAAGACTGTTAACCCGGAATGGTGCACTGGATCTGGGTCAAGACAGGGCCAGGGCACGGGCCCTTTTGGAGGGACTGGGGCCGTGGTGTCATGGAGGACAGTCACACGCCAGAGGATCTTGGAGGGAGATCATTGGAGCAGATGGACATCCTCCTTTCTCTGTTTATTTCCCTCTCTTCCTCTCTCTCTCTCTATCTCTCCCTTTCTCTCTCTCTCTTCCCTCTCTCCCTCTCTCCCTCTCTCCCTCTCTCCCTCTCTCCCTCTCTCCCTCTCTCTCCTAACAGTATTCTCCAGTGTCCAGGCTGAGAGCTTGTATCGCTCCAACTCTGAGATGGACAGAAAACAGAATGACTGAAGAATGACAGAAGACTGCCCTGGTTGTTCAGGGCTCAGATAAAAGGCCAGCGCTTGGCAGACCAGGGGTTTGTTTTTCTTTCCTGGACACACAAATGAGGGAAAGAGGGAGGGAGGACGTTTTTTTTTAGAGAAAGGGAGGGGGGGGGTGGGGGGGGGGTGGGTAGATGCATTCACACTAGATGCATGCACACGTGACACGTATACACTCGCACACACACACACACACACACACACACACATAGAGGTCATGCTGAATGCACGGGATTCATAGTGTCTCCTTACTGAAAAGAAAAGAAGCCCTTAGTCAGGATACACACACACAAACACCCACACACACACAGACATCTACACACACACACACACACACACACACTTCATGCTGTTTTCCTCTATCCCCTTCACGGGTCAATGCCTGAAAAAAGCCCCTGTCACTTTCCTCTGGGACCTTGGGCCTGACAGGCCGACAGGACAGGATAAGCTTCCGCCAGAGGAAGGGGAGATTCCTGCAAGGAAAGCTAGGAGGCTCCCCTCTGGAGCAGGCGGGGGCCGGCCCCCGCTATCACAAGAAAGTGACCGTGACAGACAAGAGAGTCTCCTTTTTGTCAACAAGTCCTTTGACTCGCCGTGTCAACAGAGCACGTCAGCACACTGGCAGGAACTTCCTTTACTCTGAAAGCCACGCTGGCTTCTTTGTCTTGCGCCACCACCACTTCCCAGTTCCGCGGTCGGACGGCCGGTCCGACTGGTTTGTTTTGACGGGTTCGCGAGAGACAACGCGACGCGACCCGACGCTCTTGAACGACGGAAGAATGGTGCAGCCATCTCGAGCACGTGTCGGGTGCTTCGCTAAAAATATGGTTCTTCTATCCGGGCAGGACGAACCATTCTCGATCCTCATATAGATAGTCTTCCCTTATCCACACAGAAGATCTCGAATGCCACAGGTGGCGCTAGGGGGCATTTTTAGACAGGTTAACTCATAGCCAAAGCATGGAGGTGTGCTGCTGTGGACTCGCACGCACAGACACGCGCGCACACACAGTCAGCTGACCAGAAGAAGCTGCTAATGGAAGAAATGAGAGGAGATTACTGAGAGCTCTTCTAGAAACAGGAGCGTCTATGTGTCGGCATTGGTGTGTGTGTGTGTGTCTTTGCGTCTGTGTCTGAGTGACTCTGGAAGATTCCAACCTCCTTATGGTCGTTGCTGCCCGGTGTGTTTCTAAATATGTGTGTGTGTGTGTGTGTGTGTAGAGGGGGTAGGGGTTGTTTATATGTCTGTGTGACTATAATTCCGTCACCTGCTTATGAACATTGAATGTTTTATTTCCGTATGTGTGTGTGTGTGTGTATAGGTCATCTTTTATCTCTATGACAATGACCCCACAAATAGGCACATGCCACTCTATTCCTGGCCTCTCAAGGCTCCTCTACTGTAGCTGTGGATTCATGGAGGCATACCAGGGGTTAAGGGGAGATTTGGAAGTGTTGAGGCGTGTGTGTGTGTGTGTGTGTGTGTGAGGGGGGAGAGATATGGAAAGGCAAAGGGGAGGATTAGGGTGGGTTGTTTTGTTAGTCTCTCCCAGTGTTACACTAAAATCAAGGGAAGCCATTAAAACTCTTCTCGCCTTCGCTTTCCTTTGTTTGCATTTACTGTCTTGCGGAGAGGTGTGCGTGTGTGTGTGGGGGGGGGGTGGGGTGGGGGTGGACACACCCTCTCTTATGGCGAAGCCGTAAAACCCTCTCCTCTCGTACGCCTCCCAGTCCAGAAGGAACCCCCCCCAAGCACCCCCCCGAAACACCCCCCCCAGCCCCCCCCCCGACCCTCACCCTCAGGTGATGCGACCAGAAGGTCCTCCGGTGTACCTGAGCGAGCCCAGGCACACGACAGGAAGAGGGCGTCGGCCATCCTCCCGATAAGTGCTCGCTTCCTGATGGGGTTTGAACCTCGGTCCGAGCAGGAAGTCGTTGGAATGCGTAAAAAAAAAGAAGAGAGTGACCCTTCGACGCTGGGCGTGCACGGCCGTCCTCTGGTACCTGGCGCAGACCGGGGCGGAAAAAAATGGGTGGATGGAGTGGGGAGGTGGGGTGGAGGGGGGGGGGTTGAGGAAGGAGCGCGCTCTGCTCCTCCGGGGTCGTGTTGGAGGGCGTCGGGCGGCACGAGGGACAGGATGTTATGGTTTGTTTAGCGGCGGAGTGTGGGCGGTGTGGACAAGGTGCGCTGTGCCCTCGGCAACCAGCCTCCGTGTGATTTATGGCGGCGCTGGCAGACGCCTCTGTCCACGGGGAAGTCTTTGAAAAACGCCGGCGTGTGTGTGTGTCCCCACGCGTGTGTGCGCGCGTGTGTCTGAGCAGAGAGGTGTATGTGTGCGTTTACACGCATGTGTGTCGGAATAGGTGTATGCACAGCATGTGTACGTCCACTGCGCGCGTGTGTGTGTGTGTGTTTGAAAGGAGGCGCTGTTGGCTTGCGTGGGCTCCTGATGTTTAACCTGTAGGTGAGGTGTGCTCATGTACACCCCCACTGAGGATGAATGGTCTGGCCCGTCGCATTAATTACACAGAGAGATCCCCTGGATCAGGACTTGTGCGGGTCGACATCACCAGGCAAGGCACAGCTTCCAGAGACCGCCCTGGGTCTAAGGTTTAGCACATGATGCATTTCAACCAGTCTCTACCTTGTAAAACCTGCCTGATTGGGACGTGCGTGGCGTTTATGACAAAAGATTCTTCCGAGTAATAAAGCGTGGCTATGGGCATCTCTATTAGTCAACATGTGTCTGAGTGCCTTGGTGTTGGTGTACGAGAGCAGTTGTAACCGCGTGTGTGTGTGTGTGTGTGTGTGTGTGTGTGTGTGTGTGTGTGTGAGTGAGTGTGTGTGTGTGTGTGAGTGTGAGTGTGTGTGTGTGTGTGTGTGTGCGTTTGTGTGTTTCCTGGTCTGTCATAATGGCCTCAGCCCAACCCTGACCTCTCTTAAGGCTCCTGAATCCCCCCCGGTGTGAAAGGTCATCTGGAGGTCGAGAGGGGTCACTAATGACGGTCTGTAAAGTCCAGGAGCCTGCTGGGAGCCGGCCAAACGACCCACGGAGGAGGTCACATGTCCCAGATAAACGCTCAGGAGAGGAGTGGGGAGAGCAACAAGTACATGACTGTCCATACTTGTCTGGGATTGTAACATTAGTAGAGAATGTAAGTGTTACAGTGCCAACAGCTTTAGATGCTATCCAGTACTTAGGCCTAATGTGGGTCTAGGTCTACTGGGGGGTTTTGAGGCATCATTTTAGGGCCTACCTAGAGCCTACTGAAGCATTGTGTGCCATACTTCATTTATTATTACCTTGTTTTTATACTATATAAAGAAGTCTATTCAATCTATTGCTGATGTGTTTTCCGTCAGAGTTTTCCTTTTTTTCATTACACTTCTCTTTGATTTTACGACCATCGCCTCTGTTATTCTTGGATATCTTCGCTGTTCCTTGTAATTTTGTTTTATGACTGAAAGCGATTCGAATACAATACACCCCCCGAGGAGCGGTACTTACCTTGCCGCCAAGTAATTTAATTACCACGATCAGAGAAGCGAAAACAGACCACCGCTTATCTCGCTGCGTCTTTTTTTCTGCCTCTCTGGTGCTGTTGAGCGTGCGTGCGGGTGCTTATGGCACACCGATGCACATGGCAGACAGAGGGTGAAAAACAGCCCGATATAGTCTGCGAGGTCTGGAGGTGGGGCGGGGATGGAGAGGATGCAACCTCGCAGTGTCGAGCTCCTGTGGTGAGCCCTGGGCCAGCCCAACACGCCGTTTGGAAGCTTTCAGGTGCCGGCTCTCCGCACACACGCGGAAACAGAGAGACACGCTTCAAAGGGAACGATTTGAAATCTAGAGGCTCACAGAATTCTGATATAAAAGTATTCAAAGCGAATGTTCGACAGAAGAACGCGTTGTTTATCTCCTTTGTCTGCCCAACAAAGTAGCTTCGTTTGTTACTTACTTTGGGGGAATGTTGACAGGTGAGAGGTCACCGAAACAATGTTGTTCTCACCTCTACTGTTGGTGCTATTTTAATGGCATCCTTATGTTCAAGCTCAAGAGTGTGTACGCGCGCGTTTGTGAGTGTAGGTAGAACGAGGGAGGATGGAGGGAGAAAGAGAGACAGAGAGAAAGTGCTGAGGGGGCTCTTTGACTTTGAGTGTATAAGCCCCTTTTTCATGGTGCCATTGTTTGTTGTAAGGACGTCGAGCTTAATTTGTTTCAGGCCATTTCAGAGCGTGTCTATCTGGCGGAGCACCTCCAAGGCGCCCTGTATCCATGCGCCCCAGTACGCCGATTCCGCTGGCGACTATTGTCTTTGATTTATGCCTCCCACAGCATAACGTTGTATTTTTGCTGTTTTGGAGCGTCCTCGTGGTGATTTTTTAAGGCTGTAAGACATTCAAATATGCATGCATGACTTTTGGGAGAAAAGGAACATTATTGTCACTGGCTAAGGAGGGCCAATATCTGTCTGTCAGTGGTTAAGACCAATTAAGAGTTTTAGAAAAGATCTACAATTTTAATGAGGGTTTGATGGTATCCATATTTAGTTTCAGCTTCACCGAGCCTTGTTTTTAATTGCCCATTATTTCTTTGCATGACGTTTGTCATCGTTGCTTTGGATGTGCAAGATGAACACGATCTAACCTGTACACTCATTTTTTGTGATCTTCCTCTCTCTCCCTTTTCGCGTGTGTGGGTGTGTGCTGATATTCTTATCACTGTCCACTCCGAGAGCACAGAGAGAGAGTATGGGGTTCCAGTAACCATTTGTGAGACTTGACACCGGTCGGTGCACGTATTGTTGCGCATAGGAGAAGGGTCTCATTGTCTCTCATTTTAGTTTGTTTTAGATGAACAGTACTATCGCGCAAAAGGACCAGTCAACGGCCTCTCCTTCTAAATGTATCAATAAAAAGTATCCTTTGAACCTTTGGTTCTGTTTTACTGTAACATTAGTGGCCACAGGTTAATCCCTCTTGACAGCCACACGGACACATTCAATGTAGTCGCTCACAAACACATACGTACTACTCCTCTACCCCACACACACACACACACACACACACAGACACACAAACACACACTACCACTACCAAGGGGGAGGTTTGGGGCACGGATGAGTCTGAGCTGTGGTGCCAACTCCGGTGTGCCTCTGCCAAAGTAAAGGCCCACTGCCCAGTCATCCGGGGCATCACCATTCACACACTGTACGTGTGCATTTACATATTATTCTCACACATGCAGTTATTCAGATCTAGTCCCTGACAGTGTAGACTTAGTCAAATGTCCCTCCTTTATACAAATCATGTCGTCGCAACACACCACGCGGGTGAATTAAGGGAAGTCGCTCTTCCTCTTTCCCAGAGCCCCGTCATCATCATCACTACCATTGTCGTCTGCAGCGGAGACCTTAATGTAAAAGCGGGCTTGCCATCGATGACACTTGATATATCAAGTTCTGAGTTTTGTGTCCTGCAGGGACTCGTGGAGTGTGAGACGCCCACTCAATCCCGCCGCTGCCGTCTCCTCTTTGCGCACGATGAGCTTTTTATTCCGAGACCCTGGGACCTCTCTGGAACAAAACAGCTTTTAGCGCTATACCTCTCCTTTCCCTCTGTTTTCGCAAATAGCACCCATTTCTCTCTCTCTCTCTTTCTTTTTCTCTCTCTCTGATTTATTTCTCTGAAAACTGTCTTGTGAAAAGCAGGGAACTGTTGCGGCAGAGGCTCATCATGTCATTATCTGATTAAGGCTCTTTTTGAAACCATCGATGCTTACAGAATGTTTTCGCAGTTACTTTAATTTGTTTGTGTCTACTTCCTGGGTTGTCTGTTTCTCAGTAAAACTGTATTTCGTTCATTCAGTTTCATAGTTATAAACAGGATGCAGTCATGAACATAATCCCAAACATAATCCTTATTTAGGCTACAGCCTAAATGTATGCATATTTCAGCACAGTTTATGGTTCATAACTGAAGCTTTCGTGTTGATGAGATACTCTGATGTTCAAGAGTCAATAGTTTACCTTGTTTAGGGATGTTTTAAGATGCAAATAGGGCTAATTTAAATACAAATGCTAAACATATCAACCCTGACAATCCTCGCCTCCTTCGGTATGGGTTAATAAATCAAATTTACTTCTTGAGCATTTAGTTCTGAGCTTGTTGTGATAATCTGATAATTATAATTATAACACAATAATAATAATAACATATTTTAGATTAATATGAACAGCTATAAAACAATATGTCTGTAACCTCAACGTATAACGATAATTATTATCAAAACGTAGTTAAATTAACATCAAAATAGTTGAGCTCGTTAGTCGAGAGCCGATCGTTTGAGCAAATTAGTGCTGAGGGAAATAGGCCACTGACCATTTCAGCACTCTGCATTCCTGCCCGTCTCCAGCCCCCCTGTGCGCGCGTAGGACTGGGTTGATTAGGGCAAGAATAAGTTAACATTTACGATGATATGTCCACTGGGAGACATTTTGTTTTCATTTTGTCTCTGAATACCTCCTCCTATATTTATACACCAACCCCAGCCCTAATAAATACGTCAGTGAAGACACTCATCTGCGCGCAGAGCGCCGTTTATCAGACCGGCTTCAAGGTGTTGATGCAGAGCACTCGTCAAATGGGGGAAAACGAGTTTGAAATAAATAGGGTTGATCCATCTGGAATGGACCGCGATAAGAGGTGCCAGTGTTAACGAACACGTTTCCGCTACACCTCATCCCAGTCTTCCTTTTCCAAACACAGTCCCTTTAATGTCCCGGCCTGTTTTTCCATGGAGCGTACGCAACGAGGGCACCGTGGGGAGAATATGCCAAATTAACTAGGCGAGTTAGAGAGCGGGGGACGGGACACCTGCTTTGGAAAAGAGACTCCAGACACTAAAGTTTGCTGACATTGTTGCAATTAATTCGTCCTCAAAAACACTTGCTTGCGACATGGAAAAGAGACTCGCCTTTCCTTTTTGGCATTTGACAGAAAGACATTGGAAAATCATAAGACTTCTCATTAAGGACGTTAGAAGCCTGTTTATTCAACATATTTTATTATGACAGGTTTTGTTTGCTGAAAAGAATCCCCAACATTTAAACGGATGGTTTAAAAAAACTCTGCTCAAGGCCTTATTTTTTTAGTCTTATTTAGTTTTAAAGGTTGTTGTCCTAGGAATGAATGTAATGTAATCATGGGCAATACCTTCTTGTATAGGCTATTACAACAAAGGTTTCTATATGAAAACGGAAAACATAATAATAATTTCAATAAGGATACTTTTATGTTTTCAAAATATCTAAATATAGACTACATATAATATGCCTACCATAAAAAACATGTAAAATAGAACATATATCAGCGGCTGACTGTAAGCTGGTCGTCATCCCTATTCAGTCGTATTAACAGTGGCAGTCAGTTTATGTAAAACTAAAACGGAAAATATATTGTGGCCTACATTTGCCCCAAACCAGATTGACAGTCGTGTCTACAGTACTTGGTCTGAAAACGAATGACTTTTCTTTATTTGCTCATTTAAAAAAATGCATGACATGGAAACAGTCTATATCTTTAGATGAATCGAACAAGTAATTATAGATTTACACGTAATTATGAAAACATACATATTTGACTATTTATATTAGGCGTATAGCCAAATCGTCTTAAGATCTGTGTCTATAAACTAACGGGCTACGACGTATCTTGTTCTGCAAACGGCTGTAGACAAGCTGCGTTCAGTGAATGTACATTGAACTGCATAAATCAAAAGGATTCCGAAGCGTTACAGGTGTCTCACGTTCAAAAACGGAGAAAATAACCTAACAAGTCAAAATTCATACAAGGAAAAACGTAATATTGTAAAATTGAACATAACACGTGGCGGTGCATAGTATAATTATTTCAGTTGAATGTGGACACGTAGAATTGCACACAGAACAACTCCATAGCTACCAAATGATCATGAGTGCAGATTATTTAAGACGCAGAACGCAGACAACTGTGACAATTATTGTTAAATCTGTTGTCTTGCGCGTATAAAGATGTCCATGGACGGAAAGCAACTTAACTTTATCTTTGAGAGAGGTTATGTGACCGTCTGAGTGAGGTATCTAAAGGCTCAGTCCCTGGGGCTCTCCACTGTAATTATATTTCATTATATTAGCTACATTTTGCATTCAGACCTTATTGATAGATCGTTAATGAATAGGCAAGGTTCAGATATATCGACTTGACGCTTTGATCAATGTGCTTAACTAGCCCCTCAATACCACGTTGAGCTCCAAGACCAAACCAATGTACCCAATTGAAACAGTGAAATAATTAAAAATGTACAGGAACTTTTCTTTCTTATCGGTGCATGAAACAAGCACATCCCACGAAACATCAATGTAAACCCCGAGTCCTTAAGTAATGGAGTTGTGAGTGGAATGCTCAACAGTTACAGCTACAAAATGAAAAATGAAATTGTAGGCTATTCTTTCACTTGAAAGTGAGATGCATGTTTTAATGGAAATCGACAAACATGATTACATCATAAAATAAAACACACTAGCTATGCTTTTATAGTATAGCTTGACTTAAAAAGTAAAAATATTCGCATCGTATCACAATAACTAAAGTATTGTAGTCTAACGTGGATGACTTGATATTCATATATTTCATTAATATGTTTAGAAAAGTATATGATTTATATTACGTTTTCTTATTCGTTGTCTCACTGATTTGTAAAGAAAGTGATAAGTAAGAGTTTTTTTTGCCTGTCGAAGTCCCATTCCGCGGTCAAGTTCAGTGCATTGTACTCCTCCGGACCCGATGGACAGTTCTTATTGGTAGGTGCGATTGTTACATCACGCTGCTTATGACGCGCCGTCTTCCTGTTTCCTTCAGCTGTGTCTTAAAGTGAATCTTGTTGGTGGAGGAGAGCTCGAGCATCAAAGCTCTGCATCGCGTGTGCCTCGGAGACACACACTCACGAACTGCTACGACACAACAAGCCTTTCAGTCTCGAGAGGAGAGGATAGAGAAAGAGCGGCGCAAAAGAGCTCTTTTATATATTTTTTCTATTCCACGGTCGCATCACTCACTTTTACGCCAGCTCTTCCTTCCCTGAGAAATTATAATATCCAGCCTCGCACAAGCGAGTCCTCCGTATCTCTTTCTCCAGAAAAAGGAGTTCGGTTTTCCGTTCCATCTGCGGGGTAAGTAACCTTGTCCTCAAATACCTCCCTCCTGTTCTGCTGCGTCGCGTGTGCTTGGTGGGCGGAAATAATAAACAAATCAAAAGAATTTATTCCAATGAAGACAATATCTTTTTGTGATTATTTACTGAAATTCATTGTCATTAGGATTTGTTACAAAGTTTCTCTGTGATGACGATTATGAGAATGATATGGCTTCTCTATCCCAAATCACGAAGGACATATCATCCGTAACTTTAGAAAGTGACTTAGTGAGAAAAAATACAATAAGTTCAGTTAGTCACGGAGACAAGGCTGTTTCTTGACCAAAACTTATTTGAAGTTGTCTTAGAATGTATAGTTTTATTTTTTAGGTGAGCTCCATTAGCCTATCTTTGTTGCCATCTATGTTTCCTGCATTTTAAAGACTGTTTGGTTGGCAAAATAACATATCTCCTATTTTTGCTACAACATTTGCCTAAATCCCTTATTTTATCCAACGGCGCGTTTGTGAGTTTATTTGTGAAGATAAATTGTGCATTTTATTTGTTTGGGTATTTGTGATGTTACGGAGGTTGTTGGCGTAATTATTTTTTATAGCCAAAGCAATTAGGCTTTACCTACTATTTGGAAATTGTAGGCTAAATAGAGCCTTAATTAGTTGTATAATTGGTTCCCTTTAAATGACAATTGGTGCTGGATGGAATCGTTACAGGTAATAATGTCAGTTAGAACCAGCGAATGTTGACGGGGAGGAAAACGTCCCAAGTGCACATTGATGCCAGCGTTGGCACACAAACAGGCTACGTCAATCCACTCTAGCATTTGTAAGCTATTGTGTGGAAGTATTAGGCCCATCTGTAAAACAGTCAAATAATTCATTTGCAGCAGTAGTCTTTGAATAATATGTTTAGTGCGCTGGATCAATTCCAAGTGTGAAAGAGTTATGAACTTTTCATCTTATTTATCTTTTTGTAGTTCACGGTCACAGTGTTACATGCCCTGGGAAAAGAAAGAGAGGGGGGACTTAAACGGGCTCGAGAGAGGAGCGTAGCTCATTGTTCATCTGTGCTCATATTTCCTTGAAATTGTTGAAAGGTCTCCCAAGTAAGAGACTGCGCATGGGCAATAGGGGACAGGTGCGGCGTAGAAGACAGGTGCTGGTGGCTCTATTTCGAGCGATAACGACATAGCCCATTGTTAAGGTCTTGTGGCGCTGAAGTCAAGGCTTTCTTGTAGATATATCACCCTTGTTTGAACTGCTCGAGATATGTCGAGACTTGTGCCAGGGTCATTTGTCAGTCACTGTTTTATTTTAGACCAACCGACCAACCAAAACTTTTAGCCTGGCCGGTCCCTTTGTTTATCCACGTTGCCAAACTCATGAAATCAAGTTCAGTATGTTTTTCTTTGTTGTTTTGTGTTGCAGAAAATAGCACAATAAACAAATTCCAATTTCTTAAATATTTCTACAAGCATACATGCCAATTATAAACTATAATTGATGTGTGTGTGTTTGTGTTGTGCATGTGTGTGTGTGTGTGTTGTGTGTGTGTGTGTGTGTGTGTGTGTGTGTTTGGAAGAGAGAGAGAGAACAAAAAGCCTGACTGAGTTTATGAGCGTGTGTATATAAAAGGGAAACGGGGATGGTATTAATGTAAAAAGCTGGTTTTATTTGGCATCATTATAATATCTCCTAGTTGATAGCAATGTGTCAGAACACTGCATGGAATATGAGGCTGACTGTGTCATCATCATGGTCTTTCAACTTTATTTATACATTCATTTTTAAGTGATCAAAGGATAGAAATGGTACTTGATTCTCTCCTTGTTTCTTGGTTCTTGCATGTTGTAAACAAAACAAAAAAAGACAAGGATATAATATGGCCTATTCTGTATAAAAAAAAATGCAAATGTGCTCAAAGTGTTTAATTCATATAACGTTTAATAAGCAATTGTAGTTATATGCAGCTGTAAGCAATTGGACCTTTTATTTTCACACTTACATTTAATTCTCAGTTTTTATCAGTCAATTATCAAACATGAGCTTGCTTGTTAAAATTTACTATTTTACTTAGGTTCTTATAGAGTCAATTCTAAATAAAAGAAGAGAGATAATGTGACGCAAAAACACAAGCGAGGAAGTCCCTACACATCCTCCAAATATCCCCATTCGCCTTCAGATTTGTCCAAACGATCAGCAGCACTATAGACAAAAACGCTACGCCATGAAATAAAACAGTCTCACGAAACCCTGACCGATTCATACATGTGTGATTACTCACAAACAAACCCCCAGCGTCAGTGCAGTGAGGGAGACTGCTGTGGTTGCATGCTTACGTAGCGTTATCGAGGCAGGCTTGCTATAGTGACAAAACGCTTCCTTTCATAGGGGCGTAGGGGCTCGTGGTGGAGCGTCCTAAGTTGTTCCTTGGTGAAGTTGACCCAGGTGACCCGACCGTTTGAGCAGAATTAACAGGCTCTGCCAGATGAAAAGACTAGCAGGAAGACAGAGAAGTGAGCTCATGCAGGCTTACGATATCAATAGCCGCCCCATCTAGGTTGAATTTGTTACACGTCACTATCCCTAGTTCAAGATTTGACATTCATACTGATACTCCCCTCCCTCTCCATTCAGTCATAGCCTGTCATATTTCCAGCCTAGTAATATTCAGCATTCTGCATATTTAGGACTCTGGGTAACTGTGGTAAAGCATTTCAGAGAATTAGAGTGAAGCTTGTTTTGACGGGACTTGTGTCTGCGTCTCCTGTTATCGAAGTCGACCACCTCTCGCTCAGCCTGAGGAGGTTCATTCAATTCAGTCGAAGAATGTGAGGATGCGCTTATCCCTGTTGACATGTCTTAATCTTAATCCAACTTTAACCTTTTTACTTTATTATATGAGTTAATGACTCATATGCCAGCTCAAAAGCACACAAACATGGAAACGGGGACAAGTACTTAAGTAATTATCATAATTTTATGCAGCTTTGTGTTTCGTGGGAACTGGTTCAGTGTTGCGCGGCGTGTGAAGGGGGAACAGGATGGACTCAGCCCTGGAATGCAAAGCCCAGGCCTAAATGTGACCCCATCACTCCCGTTCCCCGTTCTCTCCCACTATTGGTTACTGCCTTCTAAATGTAATTATGTGTGTCGCTGACCCTGTAGAAAATACACATAGGGATTATGGTCTGTCTTGAGATAAACTCATATCGCTTTGATGCATCTGTGTGCTGTTAAGTAATGGGAATTCCCCAAGAGAGAACTTGTAATTAATTATCGGAGTTAATCTCATTAATTGGGTCTGGAGATTCATTCCATTATTTAATCTTCTTTACAATGAAATGTGAATCTACCGCTGCCGGAAGGAAATATTTCATATTTAAAAACAACTTTAATATCGGGCACATTTCCGGAGGCATCGAGCAATCTTTTTTAATTTTTTTTAATCAATTTTGCATAATTGTTTTATCTGTTATTTGACCAGGTACACATCATAATTGGCTCTGTGGGCACAGCAGGATATGGCCCAATAGCAGCAGCCCGTGATGCCGGACCATGACAGCGAATCCCTCCTGAGCAGACAGACCAAGCGCAGACGAGTCGACATCGGCGTCAAGAGGACCGTGGGGAGCAACAACGCGGGCGTTCTCGTGACAACCAACGCCGCTTCCTCCGCAGCCGATAACATTGCCCGCGCCAAAGCCGCCATCTTCGGTGCCATGAACTCTATGAACTCCCACAACAACCACCACAGCTCGGACGCCGACGCCATGGAGTGCTCCGTGGTGCAGCCTCACGGCGCCATCTCCGCCTCCGACTGCGAGTCCAAGTCCAACGTTCTCCGGAAGCTCCTGAAGAGGGCCAACTCGTACGAGGACGCCATGATGCCCTTCCCCGGCGCCACCATCATCTCCCAGCTCCTCAAGAGCAACATGGCCAAGAACGGAGGGGGAGGAGGAGGGGGTGAGAGGGGCGAGCGGGGGGAGCGCGGAGGCGACGGGGGGTTCCCCGGCTCCGGCCTGTCCAGCGGAGGCTCCGAAGCCCCCCCAGGAAGACGCCTGTAGCAACTCCTCCCAGGACAGCCCTCAGGAGTGCCTGTCGCCCTTCGGACGCCCCCCGGGGCTCGGCGCCTTCGACCTGGAGCGCCTCAACGACGAGCACCTGCGAGCCAAGCGCGCCCGCGTGGAGAACATCATCCGCGGCATGAGCCACTCCCCCAGCGTGGTGGTGCCCGCCTCGACGCGCCACCACCCCGACGGTGGCCGCGAGCGCGACCGCGACATGGACGTGGAGCGCGACATGGAGATGGACGGCCCCCAGCAGGCGCCCAGCCCCAGGGGGGGCGGCGGCATCGGCGGCGTGGGAGGAGGGGAGATGTGCAGCCGGGAGAACAAGCGCAAGCAGCGGCTGCCCCAGCAGCAGCAGCAGAGCTTCACCCAGCTGGTGTGCCAGCGCAAGGAGCAGAAGCAGGAGGAGCGCCGGCAGCTCAAGCTGCAGCTGGAGGACATGCAGAAGCAGCTGCGCCAGCTCCAGGAGAAGTTCTTCCAGATCTACGACTCCACCGACGACTCGGAGCACGACCTCAACCTCCACCACCACCACCACGACCTGGGCAACATGTCCGAGGACAGCGCCGGGCGGTCGGACGCCGGGGCCGACGAGAGAGGCGGCGGAGGCGGCGGCGACCGCTCCGACAACGAGATGTCCGATCTGGACCCGGGGCACTTTTTGGACAGGGCGAGAGCCTTGCTCCAGGAGCAGGCCCTGCTGGCTGAGGGAGACAAGGCCAGGAGAGAGGGCCTGGGCCGGGGGAAGAGTCAGGGAGGACCAGCCTCCTCCTCCATGCACGCCGAGGGCAAGCAGCTGGCCGAGACCCTGAAGCAGGAGCTGAACTCGGCCATGTCCCAGGTGGTGGACACCGTCGTCAAGGTGTTCGCCAAGCCCCCCCCGCCCCGCGCCCCCCCCAGGTGTTCCCCCCCTCTCCCCATGCCCCCCGAGAGGTTCTCCGTGAACGGCGACAACCCCAACTTCCACACGGCCAACCAGCGTCTGCAGTGCTTCGGCGACGTCATCATCCCCAACCCGATGGACTCGTTCGGCGGCATGGCCGGCGTGCACGGCGGGGCCAACGACCAGACGGAGGCGCTGCCCCTAGTGGTGAGGAAGACCCCCAGCGATCACCACCACCAGTCATCAGCCGTGGGCGCCCACGGC
Organism: Mallotus villosus; assembly: GCA_903064625.1. NCBI lineage: Eukaryota > Metazoa > Chordata > Actinopteri > Osmeriformes > Salangidae > Mallotus > Mallotus villosus. Next base: position 27,056 of record CAEFZP010001580.1, read on the forward strand.
GGGCACCACCACCCCGCTCTGCACCCCTCCTCCCTCTCAGCCTCCATGGGTTTTCAGCCCCCCCCTCCTTCCGACACCCCTTCCCCCTCCCTCTCATGGGCTACCCCTTCCAGAGCCCCCTGGGAGCCCCCTCGGGAGGGTACCTGGGGAAGGACCACTCCTCCCCCGACTCCATGGACCTGTCCAGGGAGACCACCAGCCTGCGGACCAAGATGGCGTCCGGCCACCACATGGGCCACCACCACCGGTCCCTGTCCCCCACCCACCCCGGCAGCACGGCCGAGGGGCTGTCCCTGTCCCTCATCAAGTCCGAGTGCGGGGACCTCCAGGACATGTCCGACATCTCGCCCTACTCTGGCAGCACCGTATCCTTTATTACACTCTGGGGGCGGGGGAGTCGGGTTAGAGACGGGTCGTGTGTTTGTACGCCGGTTTGCTTGTGTCTGTCCGTGGTTTTTTTCCGTGTTTCTTTAAGTGTGGGTGAGAGAGAGAGAGAGAGAGAGAGAGTCTGACTCGTTCTCCGTTGCCTCTCACAATGCCGATAACAATTCCTCCGCCCCGACTCCTTTGCCAGACTTATTTATAGCTCTTCCTTCTTTTCTCTCTCCCTTCTTCTACGCCACCTTTTCACCCGTTTTCTCTCCTAAGTGGTTCCCGGGGAAACAAGCACTCTAGTCACCTATCGCTTACCCCGGCCAAGATCAGGGGCCCCGTTGACATTGTGCGTCCCCGTTTCCAACCGCGTCCAAACGAGCCCGAGAGGAGAAGGTGGGTACCTCCAAAACGCGGCACAATGGCGTCCTATAGTCGTCTCCTATGGGTTAACCCCTGCGTGGCCCCGGGCCGTGCCCCGAGCATAAAGAGGCCGTCCCCTGTGGGAGTCTCAGATGGAGCCCCACAGGGCCCGGGGCCTATTAGCTTGGACGGATACATTCTGCCCTCTGTTCCGTCCACTCCTATAGCTCCTCCTTGGATCCCAGCCATTCAACACGTCCTTTTAAATCCCCCTATCAAAGTTTTATTGGTGAAAGCCAGGTAGCGCTCATTGGAGGGGGTTCACTTACACTTACAGCTTATTAGGAACTGGTGAGGTGTGAAATGAGTTTGGTTGTGTGTGCGATCGCTGGGTTCCCAGAGAGTCTGTGTTTGTGTGTGTGTGTGTGTTTTGGGTGAAGTGGTTGCTTTGTCTTAGAAGGCATCAGGCTAAGAGTGGAACGTGGAAGGGAGGGAGGGATGCTTGTGTCGATGGTTGTGTGTGTCATTGTGGCTGTGGGGTTCTACCTTGATGTGTGTGTGTGTGTGTGTGTTGGGTTCGCCTGAGGACTCTGTAAGGATGGGTTTTTTTATGACTGCTTGTGTTTTCTTATCACCCACCACCACCACCACCACCACCCTGTTGTAAAAACCAACAATCAGCCTTGCTCCTTTTCTCTTTTTTTCTTTTCCTTTTTTTTCATTTCATAAAGATCTGTCAACAGCCAGGGGGGGCCTTTTGGCGGTTGCTTGGCAGCCAAATACTTCTTTTTTTTTGTCCTTCCCCCCTCCCTCCCCCCCCCGCTCCCTCTCTTTTCTTTGAAGCGGAGGTTAACAGGTGTTTGTGGCGAGCTGTTTGTCTTTCATTACCTCGCCTCGTCTTGTCTTCTGACCGGCGGGGTGAGCGCTTTCCAGAGATCCATAATCCTCTCTGCTCCGGGCTCCCGATGGAGGGATGAAAGGAGAGAGCGAGAGAGACGGAGAGGGGGAGAAAAGAGAGAGGGAGACAGACAGAACGAGAGGGAGACGAGGAGGATGAAACAATTAAAGGAGGAGCGCGCACGCCAGATGCTGTCGCTGCCATTGTCATGTTTGTCTTTATGTGAGGATATTAACAGATGTACTCTCCCTTTAAACGGGGAGAATGGCACGGCGTGTCTGCATGCCGGAAGTTTCTCTTCATTTCCTGACGGATTCATTCTTTTAAACGTTTTGAAAACCTTTTGTTTGGTTCAAATCTATATTATGGTTTTTAGAAGCTATTTCTAAAAGCTGGCTAATCGTAAAATATCGTATAATACTGTAATACAGTATCAATATAGTTAGAGTAGTTAGTAGTGTTAAGAGTCTAACCATTGTATCGATACAGACATCGAATAAATAGCAGTATTAATTCAATAAGGACCGCAAAGCGTCAAACCAGAAGCCCCTAGACAGCTTGCCAGACATTTCACGCGGGGTGCGTTAAAGTTCACCCGTGTTCTGGTAGTGTTGCAGAGCAGATGGCCGCCATCAATTTCCTCATCTGTTCGACGACTCTGAATGTCTTGTCCGTACACCTGCAACAGGGAAGTGGAGCGGCTATTTCCTCTCATGACTTTGGGCGTTTGGGGAAGTGATGTGGAGAATGATGATGTGTTGTCAGACGAGGCGGGCCGACGCAGGGCCAGCTGGTGAGAGGGCATCATCACGGCAGAATGAGAACCGTGGTGGATACCCCCCCCTAAGTCCAATCATGATTACATTTGCAAGCTGTGAGAGAAATGAACCCGTCCATATACGCACTGCCTTAGAAATATAGATATTAAGGAGTGGTATACAGGAAAAACAAGACTTGTTTTTTTCATTTCATGTGTTTCTTGGAAAGCACTTGGAGTGTACCAGCATTCTCAAATTCAAGCCTTGTTGCCATGTAGCCCTCAGAGAAGTGTATCCTCAGCAAAAAAAACACCCCTCTCTCTCTCTCTCTCTCTCTCTCTCTCTCCTCTCTCATCCTCTCCTCCCTCTCTCTCTCCCTCTCTCTCTCTCTCTCTCTCTCTCTCTCTCTCTCTCTCTCTGTGTCTCTCCCCCTCTCCTCCTCAGTCGTCTGAGGGGCCATTGTAACCCTGGCTGTGAGAGCAGATGGTGTAGTGTTGAGAGTGGAGTGCTGCTCTCTTGGCCAGGCCTGGCAGTGAGGAGCCGGCCTGCCAGGGCTTCTCCCCCCAGACCCTCCACCCTGCCAGAACCTATAGAGCCCCTCGCCTCTCCATCCAACCCTTCTCTGTCATGCTCTCTCTCCCCTCCCCCCCTCTCCTCTCTCTCTCTCTCTCTCTCTCTCCTCTCTCTCTCTCTCTCTCTCCCTCTCTCCCTCTCTCCCTCTCCCTGTCTCTCTCTCTCTCGCGCACACAGACACAGACAAGGCTTTGGAAGGGCCCTGAACCCAGCATGGGCCAGTGCTCCCTAGCTTTTGAAAAGGGGAGCCCTGTCTTACCCTGGAGTCAAGGGCAATCCCAGGCAGCAGCTGAGGCCTTCGCCCCCCCCCCACCCTCCCCTCCGACATGGCTACAGCCGTCTGGACACTTGACTGGGTTTTATAGCAATCCCTCACTTTACACTGTAAATAAACCAGGATAGGACGGTGGCCGTTTGGTTGGATAGTCTTTCAGTCTAATTTTCCCCCTGTCTGTCTCGTGTCCGACCCCGCGCAACACACACAGCCTGAAACAGAAGCGCACACTCCAAAAGACACGCGCGCTCACACGCGTTCTCTCTCAGTGTCTTAGCCTCAGATTGATATCAGATGCATAATACAGAGGATAATTCGCCGTGGAAATGGTTTGGGCCAGTCCGAGACGCAGATGTGCTTCCAGAGAAGCGCCCGGGCCCAGAGCGTGCTGGCGGGCTTCTCTCTCCTTCCTCCTCCTCCTCCCCCTACTCCTCCTCCTCCTCCTCCTCCCCCTACTCCTCCTCCTTTCTCTGCCTCCAAAGGGGGGCCTTGGCATGAGGAGCGCAGAGGGCCGCGGGGGAGTGGGAGGGGCAGAGGGAGGGGAGGGGGATGTAATTGGGCTTTGGAAGGGTTGTATGGCTCAAGGTGCTGCTCCCTCCCTCCCTCCCCCTCCCTCCCCCCCCACCTCTACATCTTCATAGTTGACCAAAAGGCTTGTTGTCTCCTAGTTCTGGGCTGTGTGTGTGTGTGTGTGATGTGGACGATAATCACTTGACTGGAAAACGACACTCGATCACACTCGGTCTTGGAAGCGTCTTATCGCCAGCGCGGCGTGGAGCCCGTGGAGCGTCCCCGACCCTGTGTGTCGCCTGGCAGGATCACGGCTCCTTCCCCGTCACTGGCCTGCCTTCTTTGTCTGCCATATGCAAATGTTTCCCCCCCCTTTTTTCTTCTTCTTCCTTTTTTTAGGTGGTGGTGGTGGTGGTGGGGAGGAGGGGGAGGGGGGGGGTGTTGGAGGTGGGGGGGGTCGGACGTTTGCTTACTTTGACTGTGAAATGAGCTCCTTATGTAAAGGCACCGGCTGTGGCACTGGCCGGCGCTTTATTTACCGTGACTCTCTCACACCTGATACGGAGGATGCTAATCACAAGCAAATGGCTTGGCCCGCGTTGGCTCCCCGTAGCCCCTAGCAACCGATTCAAGATTAGTCCGACCCTGAGCTATTTTCAACGGAACGATATTGATCGTATCAAATATTCTCCTTTGGGAAGAGACGGTAAACGAGCCAAAACGCACGTTGAATTCCTTGTTTACTTCCGGACAGAATCAATAGCGCCCCAGTGAAACAACTTTGGTTGAGTGGGATTTTTTTTACATCTTTTATGATCGATTCAGCAAGAACGTTTCCTTGACCGCGGCCATTTTCAGATCCAGGAGGGTCTCTCCCCGAATCATCTGAAGAAGGCCAAGCTGATGTTCTTCTACGCTCGTTACCCCAGCTCCAACATGCTCAAGATGTTCTTCTCCGACGTCAAGGTGAGTTAACCTCCCCCCCTCCCCTCCGCACACACACACACACCTCATCTCTTTCTGACCTATCGCCTGTCCACCGAGAACATCATGGAAACATGCGTCCAAACGGTGGCCCCAGTCCACTTCTCTGTGTGTATAGCTGTCGTTGTCGTCGTCTGTCCAGGTGTGTTGAAATCCGTCTGTGTGTCTGTCCTTTCTCTTCTCAGAGTAGGTGAACTGTCCTTGCCTCCGCTGAAAACCGTAAGGACGGGTCACAATGCCTCGTCTTCTCCTTTCTCTACCATTTCTTTCTTCTTTTTGTTGCCTGTGCTTTGAATCAAGACTGCTACAGTGTACAGTTTAAAGGGGAGGTTGAGTTAAGATCGTTGTTCTTCAAAAAATGTTTTTAAAGGGGAGGTGGACTGAATCTGTTCCACCTTCAACACATCCTGCGTTATTCCTCCCGGGGTACTGCTGTACTAATGTGATGTGCCGACCCTGTGCATGGTGTACGCTTGTGTGTCTAGCCGGAATGCTACGATGCTACCTCCCCTCTGCTCGGGGACGGCTTGTGGCTCAAGACGGGGCCAGGGGATGAAAGGCACAAAAGATGGAGGAACACGCGGATGACAGGAAGAGATTGAAGAGGGGTTAGGGTTAAGGGAGGGAGGGAGCGAGGGAGGGAGGCATGTGGGAGAGGATGGATGGAAGAGAGGGAGGAGGGGTTATCGGAGCAGGTGTGAGGGTGGGGATGGAGGGAGAGGGAGAGAGGGAGAGGGAGAGAGAGAGAGGGTGGGAGGGAGGGAGGATGGGTTAGGGGACATGGCAAGGATGCCCACCAGGTCCGTTGGGGCTTTTTTGTGAACAGAATGCAACAAAGGACAGTAAGTTCGGACGCACAACAGAGAACAACAGGAGGAGCGCGACAAGACCAACACAATGGCTGCGCTGATGTCGTGCGAGTGTACAGTGTCGTAGTTTGTGGCCGTTGTTATTTTTTGTTGTTGTTGTTGTTGTTGTTTTCTGTGGGTCCCTCCCTGGCCATAAGGAGGGAGAACAGTGTGACAGATCCAGGCCATCTTATTCAAATCAGGAGATAAAGGTCCCCCCCTTTTCCCCAGCTGCCCCCATCTCTGTCGTCATGGCGACCGACCACAGCCTCCTCCGGGTCACGTGACACGCGTTATTTGTTTGGAGCGAGAGAGAGAGAGAGAGAGCGAGAGAGAGAGAGAGGCCACTTATAGTTGCACGGCGGCCACTAAGCCCTCGCTATCTCCCTGTGATTGGACGCGACCCCACCTTTGTCGCTTCCGATTGGAAGTTAGGGTTTAGTCGAGCGGCGGTACGGGGAGTAGCTTTGCTAATCTGTCGCTAGCGAGTTCTGACTTTCCGTTTTCAAGGAGGTAGTCCCCACACTAAGTGTTGTCATTGTCTTTAAGAACAAGGTCAAATACTTAAGAGGATTAAGCTAATGGTAGCTTCGTTTTGGCCGGCATTGAGGGACAATGGAGGCGAGCGTTAAGCTACTTTCACGTGTGTGTGGGAATGAGAGTGATGAACTAATTAAGCATGGCTAGCCCACTGACCTACCACTTGAGTGTTTTGTCTTGGAACGAAAGTGTTGCCGAGCCAATGAGGTCTCGACTCGTGAGGTCTCGACGGGCAGATATTGATCGACCGTGGGAAGTGGGTTAACGTGTTGTTATGACAACACTATCCCAACAGAATGGAAAAACATCAAGGACGACTCTGTGACTTGTGACTTGTGACAGGCCATGCCGGGGTCACCGAAAGGACAAGAGCTGTAATTGTTATTGATAAAGGCAGCTTAGAGTGTCATATCCCGTCATCTCTGCTCCAGCAGCTGTTCCGTGTGAAGAACAACTCTTTGTGCCTTCGTGTCTCTTTCCTGGAGGTTTGACCCGTCGAATCGCTTCCTCGCTTTGCGGTCGCGGTGGGCGTTCGACATCGGGCCCGGCCCAGCGTTTGCTCAAGTCATGTGCCGTCGAGTGGCTGAGGTCAGGAGGGTTTTCTCTCTCTGTTTCTGTCTCTCTCTCTCTCTCTCTCTCTGTCTATCTCTCTCTCTCTCTCTCCCTCTGTCTGTCTCTCTCTCTCTCTCTCTCTGTCTCTCTCTTTCTTTGTATCCGTGTCATTCCTTTCCTTTTCTTTTCTTGTTGTTTTTCTGCTGATGCCTGCTCATACCCCGGCAGACCAAAAAGCCGGGCCGCGTGGATTTCGAGTCGCCTCGCCAACAAAAGGGCCCAGGGTTTTTTTTTCTTCTTTTCTTTTCGTTTTTGTGTGGAGTCAGCCAATAGGCAGCGGGAGATTATCTCCCACAATTCACCCCTGCGAAAACAGGAAGTGCTGGAAAGCCCAGATGACTGTGGAGGGGCTTTAGTGAGAACAAGGCGGATGGTTCCTCTGGACCGAGGCCTCTCCCCTTGTTGTTATGAACACAGCTTGGGCGCTCTCTCTGAGGTCATCCGTCCCTCCTTGTCATTGTGGCGCCGCTGGAGCCTTTCGGAGGGAGCGTGCGGCCGGAGCCCGCGTCGACTCCTCTGGCTCCTGGTGACACGGGAGGTGCACCCGGTCCCGAGCCTCGTGGCTCCCCAAACGGGGTCCTTCATGGGAGTAACGATCGCCGTGTCGTCCTGCTCGCTAACCTGTCACACGGCTCTGTGGACAGCCAAACTGTGTTTCGCCCGGTCCTAATCGTAGTGGAGTAGGTTTTGTTTGGATGTTTCTTTGCAGAGGAGGGTGTTGTGTGTGTGTGTGTGTTGTGTAAGTGTGTGTGTGTCTCCCTGCTCTTGTTTTCCCTCCGTCGGAGCCGCAAAGCGTTGACCTTTCGCAGGCTCTAGAGTGTGAGTGTGAGAAACATGCTCTCGCTGTCTCAATCTCGTCCCCCTCTTAGCTACACATACACACACACACACACACACACACCACACACACACACACACACACACACACACACACACACACACCTTTCTCCAACACCATCTCATCTCTCTCGTAGTTGACCCCTGCCAGCTCCTATTAAGGAGTCTCAGTGATGTGTTCCTTTCAAATAGTTCCCCCGGGGAACACATGGAACTCTTGTCCTTTACTGATATCGGGGGGTCTTTGTTCCCCCCCACAAGCAACCTAATGAACCAAGAATGGGCCTAAGCAGTAGCTGGGGTGATTTAGTACAGAGAGAGAGAGAGAGAGAGATGAGAGAGAGGAGAGAGAGGGAGAGAGAGAGCGAGAGGATCGAGAGAGAGGGCAGAGAGAGAGAGATGGTGACAGAGAGAGAGGAGATAGAGAGAGAGAGGAGAGAGAGTAGAGCGCGAGGAGTGCTAGGGAGAGCGAGAGACGATCTAGCTGGGACAAAAGGCCAAGCAGAGCGATGGAGGGAAGTGAGAGAGGGGGAGAGAGAGAGGGAGGAAAACTAGTTGATTGTTCCATCTATTACACTGCAGAATAGATGCATCCACTCAGAGGAGAATGGCCAGGGCTTCGCTCCTGACGTACAGGCAGGCGCTGTTTATGATAAAGTGATCCTTGTCTCAAGTGACAAATCTGTCATTCACCAGGCTTGAGTGACACAAAAGGTCTCAGGCGTGAGGGATGGCATCTCCTTTACCGACTTTAATCTCAGTATGTAGCCCTCGAGCACACACACACACACACACACACACTCACATTGAGAGCAGGGTCTTATTCGTTGGTGTTTGTGCCTGAATGTGAGTGTGTGTGTGTGTGTGTTTTTCATGGACTCTGACGATGTTCTTAGTCCTTTTGATGTGCTGTGGTCCTTGTCTGACAAATTTAGACCAAGCGTCTGTAAATGTCTGTTTGTGTGTGTGTGTGTGGGGTGGTGTGTGTGTGTGTGTGTGTGGTGGGGGGGTGTGTGTGTGCGAACGCTTAAGAATAGCCCCAGGCCGTGTATTGTAAGTGTCAGTAGTTTGTTTGTTTGACAGTCGATGTCATGACCCTTGCTTGCTGACTACTCACGTTCCAATGCTGTCCATTCTATTGTCAGGACCCCTCTCACCACCTGTTCTGCTCACCCTGCACTTTATGGCCCAGTCACCCCCCCCCTCCTCTCTCTCTCTCTCCAACTCCTGTCCCAGTATCGCCATGCCAAACAATGTCGGGCAGACTACTCTTTCAGTCCTCCCCATTATGTCACCCAAAGACTATTCCAGAAAGAAATGCACCGCCCCTCCAGTGTGAACCACCACCATCGCTCCCCCTCTTTATCTCCCTCGTCCTCCCTTTATCTCGCTCCGTTGTCTTTCTCTCTTCCTTGTCCCCTGCCTTTCCCCAAAGCTTAGTCGAGGCGACGTGTGTGTGTGTTTGTGTGCGTTCGTGCGTGCGCGCCCGTGCGCGCGCGTGTGTGTGCGTCAGCCCGCGGAGCTCAGATGAGTGTGTGTTGTGGAACAATAGCCAGAGCCCTAATCTCCATGTCAAAACGGGCCAGCCTCCCCAGCGAGTGGCCCAGCTCAGCGTTTAGCAGCGTTTTGTCTCCCCATTCTCCCCTCAGCACAAAAAGAGCAGAGCAGAGGGAGGAGGAGGGACGGGGGGAGGGAGGGAGGGAGGAGAGCGGGAGGATGAGGAGGAGGAGGGGAAAGGGTGTGTGCGGGGGTGTGACCGGGGAGGTGTGTGGGTGGAGGGGTGTGGTGTGTGTGTCAGATTGTTGTGGTGGGGGTAGTTCCTGGTGTGTGTGTGCGCGAGCCACCGTCTAGGCTGGGGGTGTCATGGTCTCTACTAGGCTAACCACCCCCCACACACACACCCCCGCCCCTCTCCCCCACCCCCCTTCCCACCCCTCACCATTCTTGGAGGTCCTTATCTCTGGGCCTAGATGTTTAGACGGTGTGTTTTCACTACGGAGGAGAGCAGAAGATAGAAAGTGGGATGGAGAGAGAGAGAAAATGAAAGAGAGAGGTAGAAAGAGGTAGAGGTAGAGGTAGAGAGAGATAGAGAGATAGAGACAGTCTGCTTGGCCCTGTAATAGGTTTAACATCTCTCTGTCTCCACTCTATTGAACCCAGCAGAGCGGGACAGATCAGATAGCCCTCTCTGTAGTCATCACTCCCCCCTCGCCCGTTCTCCCACCATCCCTTTTCTTCTCTTTTCTTCTACCAGTGGTGTATGTGTGTTGTGTGTGTGTGTGTGTGGGTGTGTGTGTAAGGGGGTGTAATTGGTGAATGGGGTTAAGTACATGTTTGAGCCCCCCTGTGGGCAAGAGGCCGCTTTAGATGATGACTTAATCGTTTTTCCTGGTCAATTATGTGTTTGCGGTCTTCCTCGCCCGCCCCCTCTCTCCTCTCCTCCTGCTCTCCTCTCTCTCTGCTGTCCTCTCCTCCTTTCTCCCCTTTCCTCTCCTCTCCCCTCCTCTCCTCCCTCTGCTCCGTTGTCGACAGGGGGAGGTCTGGACTCACAAGGGGAGTTCCTCCTCTCCCCACTCTCTCGTCTTTCTTTCAATGTCTCTGTCTCTCTCTCGTTCCGTCTTCCCTGCTCTAAATATCTAGAAGCTTCCCTCGCGCCCCCCGGCCCGCGCGGTCCCCATTCTTGTCGTTTATTGCTCTTTCGCTCCTTGACCGGTGTCTGTGCTGCGTGTGCAGGTTCCCCGATGTGAGGTTCCCTGTTCCCTATTCATGACCTGCCCGTGGATCAGGAACTCCCCCCCCCCTCTACCTCCCTCCCCTCCCTCCTTGACAGTGATGTCTTCATCTCGTTCCAGGAGGCCACAATCCCACACGGCCTTTTCACTACAACATCAAATACTCGCGCTGTGTGGTTTTTTTCAATATATATTTTTTTACATTTAGTTGTTGGCTAGAGCAACGCAAAACATTTTTGTGACGACCGCTTTGTGCTTGTCCACCAGAAGGAATTATTTGACAATAAAGCGATATTAACTCTCCTCCTCCTCCTCCCTCTCTCCCTCTCTCTCTCTCTCCTCCCTCTCAGTTTAATCGCTGCATCACCTCCCAGCTGATCAAGTGGTTCAGTAACTTCCGGGAGTTCTACTACATCCAATGGAGAAGTTCGCCCGCCAGTCCATCAACGACGGCGTCACCGGCGTGGAGGAGATGAGCGTGAGCCGCGACTGCGAGCTCTACCGGGCCCTCAACATGCACTACAACAAGGCCAACGACTTTGATGGTAGGACCGCTTTCGCCGCGACACCGCCCCGTCGTACACCGAAGCCCTCGCTGTTCATATCACGAAGGGACCGTATTAAGTGTGACGCCCCCATGCCGCTCTCATGTAAAGTCAGCGAGGTAGGACCGCACGGGTCGAGGTAATTGGGAGAGGAGGATCGTTAGTGTGACGCAAGCTTGCTAGGGGATTTGAAGAGGTGGGACGGTGTTTAGTGTGACACACTAGGTCGCTGGCATTGCTGTGTCATGGAGGCTTGCCCCACACCTATTGAATCAAGCTGTCACACCTTTGAATACCCGTGTGATTTACCAGGAGGGAGAAGAAGCGATCATATTTTACTGTCTGTTGAACTTCCCTCGAAGTAGAACTTTTATGTTTGTGTGTGTGTGTCCATGTGCAAAGTACACCGTATACTTCCCCCTCTCTCCAGGTTGGGGGTTTTGGTTTCTATGTACGGCAATAAGTGTGTGCGTGCAGACTGCCGTGTGTGTGGTTGTGTGTGTGTGAGAGCATGTGTGTGTGTTCCAGTAACTGTAAGTGCTCAGTAGATAACTCCACCTTTGTTACAGTGCACCTAGTTCCCACCTCTGCTCCTCCCCTATACTTGAAGCCCAGTAGAGAGAAGCGTGTGAGGTGTGTGTGTGTGTGCGTGTGCGTGCGAGTGTGTGTTCCCTGTCAAACGTTATGAAACGTTTGCACATCATCAAGGCTCAGTACACCCTCAATGTCAGCTGACAGTGGTCCTCTAAAAGACTCCTGTTGAGAAAGGGCCTGGAGTGTTGTGTGTGTGTGTGTGTGTGTTTGTCTGTCTGGGTGTGTGTGTGGTGTTGTTTTGTTGTTGCTGCATTTCCCAGTGTCCTGTTCACCTCGAAGGGTACAGCCGTCCCTTGGACCGCCCGGCGTGCTGGCAAGCACTTCTCCAGAGTGTGTGTAAGTGTGTGTGTGTTAGTGTGTGTGTGTGTGTGTGTGTCACTTTGAGGGGAAAATCTCACTGATATCAAGGTAAGCGTCCCACTGTTTTAGTGAGGAAGGGGGGAGGGCGAGGAAGCAGTGGGGGGGATGGAGATGGATAGATAGGGTGTAGTGTGAGTGTTAAGAGACAAAAGAAGGAGAAAGTGGTCTGCGGAGGGAGGGAGGAGAGGGCGAATAGAGAAATAGAGATGGCCATGGAGAGACAGAGAGAAAGAGAGAAGGAGAGAGAGATGGAGAGAGAGATAGATATAGCGCGAGATATAGAGATGATGGAGCGAGTAATAGAGAGAGATAGATCGATAGAGCATTGAGAGAGATAAAAAGAGAGAAGATAGATGGATGCCCTTCCCCTGATAGCGTTTACATTGAGTGCCTTTCCCCTCTCTTTCCTCTCTTTGTCTCTTCCTCTCCTCTCCTCTCCTCCCCCTCGGTCTGCTCCTCCTTCATCTCCCAGCTCCCACTCCTCTCCCTCTCTCTCTCTCTCTCTCCCCTCTCTCTCTCTCTCTCTCCTCTCTCTCTCTCCCTCCATCCCCTTCTCTTTTACGTTATATGTCCGTTGGTTCTCTTCTACTCTCAGTGCAACCCTTTTCACGCACACACACACACACACGCACGCACACACACACGCACGTACACACTCTTAGGGGGATTCAAATGACTTTAGGAGGAACAGAGCCACTTCCATATGAAGTCATAACCCTCCAGAGAGCCCTGTCCAGTGCCAAGCAGGCTGAAACAGACTCCATTCTTCCACGGCACCAGGAAACGGCCCCGGCTGCTTATGGGGAACTCACCTGATTTACATACATAAATGTGGACATTTGCAAGAAGTGCAGGAGGAGAGTGGGGAGAGCGAGGGAGGGAGGGAGCGAGAGAGAGAGAGGGGCGCGGTGAATAAGTCGTCTGTGTGCCGAGGAGCGGTGGATGGAGGTACGAGGGGGCGGAGGAGCGAGGGCAAGTGGGGTGTTTTTGCATACGCAGTGTCTGGGAGATACAGCAGCTGATTATAGTGGAGCACAAGGAAAAGTTGCCCTGCGATGCAAATCCTCACCCCCCCGCACGACAAACCAACCGCCTTGGACAGAGCGAAGTCTGTGTGTGTGTTTGTATGTGTTTTCTCTCTGCACGGTGTGTGGGTTGAGTGTGCATGCGAGTACCTGTGTGTGAGTGTGTCTGTTGTGTGTGTGCACGTGTGTGTGTGTGTGTTTATGAGTGTGCCTGTCTCTGAGTGTATGGATGTGTGTGTGTGTGTGTGTGTCTTGTGAGTCAGAGTGGTGATGTGGAGATGAAAATATGCTGGATGTGTGTCAAGATGCCCCAAAGCCCTTTCCTGCAGATCGCTATAGCCTTCCTCCCCCTCCTCTTCCTCCCCTACCTGCCTACACCACCACTTGAAACAGGAGCCTACGCAGATTCAGCACATAAACACACACACACACACACACAGAAATACACACACACACACACCCACAGTTTCTCGTTCGACAGATTCTGCATCATCAAAGTTCCTTCCACCTTCGTGGTGTTTTTGGAATGAATATGTCCTCTGTTCCTACTGGAGCACACACACACACACACACATGAACACAGGCATACACACACGCACACTTACACACACACACACACCGTCCGTGGCCTCTTGTTTGATGATATCTGCTCTGTCACTGTGCTCCGCTAATACGCTCCCGTCTCCCCTCCCAGCGTCGCTGCTGGACGTATTGTCCTCCCCGTCTCTTTCATTTCCCTTCCCTCTTTATTTCTCTCTTCCTTCTGTTTCCTCCTCTCTCCTTTCATTCTTTCATCCTCCCTCTTTGCATGTCTCTTCCGTCCGTCCGCTCCACACACCTCCCCCTCTTCTCCCTCTTCTCCCTCTTCTCCCTCGTCCTCATCCCCTCTTAGGAAGTTTTAATGGCATAATTGTCACATTCCTTCTGGCACAACGAACACAAGCGGTAATTAAAGAGCCTGCCGTTAATTACCTGCTCCTCCGGCCCTCGCTCTCAGTCTTTTCTCAGCCTCTCTCTCTCTCCTCTTTCTCTCTCTCTCTCTCTTCTTCTTTCTTTCTTCCGTTCTTCCTTCCTTTCTTTCTTCTTTCTCCTCTTTCTTCTGTACCTCTGTGTCCCTCATCAATGGCTCCCATTGGCATGGCCAAAACAAGTGTACTCTATGCTCCTCTGACCCTGCTCCCTTCTAATGGTCTCTCTCTCTCTCTCTCTCTCTCTCATCTCTCTCTCTCTCCTCGCTGTTTCTTTGTCCGCCATCTTTCAGGAGATTGCGTGTGACAGGGAAATAGGGTGGCCGTACCACAGGAGGGGAAGACAGAGGGAGGGAGAGAGAGAAGGAGAGAGAGAAAGAGACTGCAAGGGAGGGAGGGGAGGGAGGGAGTAGGATAGTGGAGGAGGGAGGGAGGGAGGAGGGCGATAGGGAGAGGATGAGGGAGGGAGTGGTGGGGTTTGATAAAGCGGCATTTTTATGATGGCTCTGTGAACGTCTCATGTTTCCATAAGAGACACAGCAGGCCAGTTTCCTCTGTCAGTAGCAACTCCTCCCCCACACACGCGCGCGCACACACACACACACTCACCTCACAACACACACACACACACCAAACGGGGCATTTAAAAGAGGAAGTCTCTATGATCTCCTGTTTAGTGAGAGGTATCAGTGAAGCACAGTGAGGCCCTTGCCCAACACACACCGTACACCACACACACACACACACACACCATATCCTCAGGGTATCATGTGTCCACCCTTATCAGCTGCTCCCTCTCCCTATTGGAAAGACGTCTCTCACTCCTTTTGTCTCTCTTCCTCTTTTTGGTCTGTCCATCCGTCTGTCATCCTGTGTTTTGAATTGATACGGCCCTCCCCACGCTTTCTCTCTCTCTCTCTCTCTCTCTCTCTCTCTGTCTCTCTCTCTCCTCCTCGCTGCCCTGTCCTATCTCCCCAACACCGGGGTTCACTCTTTACTTCTGCATCAAAGACAAATTGCAAACGCGAACGAAAACTTGCTCGTCCATTGAAGTTTGACTTTTCCTCTTTCCTACGGGTAACTTCCCCCTGCTGTTCTCCCCTGTGTCTCCCCTCCCCCTCCACCCTCCCTCCCGCCCTCCCTCCCGTCCCTCCCTCCTCCCTCCCCATCCCTCCCTCGCCTCCCTCCCCTCCCTCCCCCCTCGCCCTCCCTCCCCCCTCCCTCGTCATCCTCCCGCCCTCCCTCCCGCTCCCTCCCTACCCTCCCTCCCTCCCTACGCGCCCTCCCTCTTCTACGCACTCTCTCTCGCTCGCTCTCGTCTCTCGCTCGCTCTCTGTGCGCGCTCTCTTCTCGATCTCTCTCTGCTCAGCCTCTCATCTCTCACTCTCACCTCCCTCGCCTCTCTCCATCTCCTTCTCTCTCCAATCTCTCTCCTCTTCTCTCTCTCTCCCTCTCTCTCTCTCCTCTCCTCTGCTGTGTTCCGTTGGGGTGCCCATCCATTAATAGAGCCAGGGAGAGCTGAGAGCAGATGCTGTCTGTCCAACCGCCGTGCCCCATAGCATTGTGTGAGCTTCACCTCTCCTTCCCCCTCTCTCTCTCTCTCTCCCGCTCGCCTCTCCTCCTCCCCTCCTCCCTCCCTCGCGGGCGGCCATTTGTTCTCTTCAGAGAGGGTAATGCCCGCTCTCTCTCTCCTCCTCCCTCTGTCTTTCTCATTCTTCCCCTCGCTCTCTCTTTTTCAGGCTCTGTCTTCACGTATAGGGCACAGACTGCGTGTGTGTGTGTGTGTTTTGTACAGGGTCACACCCCTGACCTGAGTTTGACCCCAGAATGTTTGGGGGTGAAAAGGTTGTGGCCATTGAGTGTACACACACACACACGCACACACACAGGTGTAGTGTTTTCAACAAGCGCCTCTAGAGTTCCCTTTGAAGAGTGATTGAGAGAGAGAAAGAGAAGGAGGAGAGAGAGAGTGAGAGAGTGAGAGAGAGAGTGAGAGAGAGAGAGAGTGAGTGAGAGAGAGAGTGAGAGAGAGAGAAATGAACATGACTTGATAAAATGATGCTTACAGAGATATTACAGGTACACATGTGGGCAGCAAAAAGACAGGAGAGAGAGGCAGGAGAGAGACAGGTAGGGAGAGAGAGAGAGAGAGAGAGAGGGAGAGAGAGAGAGAGAGACTATGGTCTGAAAGGTTATGTTTGACAGCCACGACCACGCGTGGGTTTTTTGTTAAGAAAAAACAAGGGCTCATCTGCTCTTCACCTTTGGCCTGGAGCTGTTTAGGGCCTCTGTTGGAGATATCAGGCAGGTCCCTTGTGTGTGTGTGTGTGTGTGTGTGTGTGTGTGTGTGTGTGTGTGTGTGTGTGGGGACATCGGGAGCCACTTTATTCTGGATGCTGATTAAACGAGCAGAGCCCTGCTCGAGGCCTGGGGCTGCAGGGAAGACTCGCTCAACGCAGAGAACTGCTTTGGCCTATGGCCTCCACACACACACACACACACACCACACACCACACCACACACACACACGTGCACACAAATAGACACACACACCCATCAGAGACGCTTGGCCAGCAAGAAGTCATCATTTTCAATAGTAAAGACGTTGCTCCCCCTTTCCCCCCTTCCCTCCTCCCCTCCTCCCCTCCTCCCCTCCTCTCCTCCCCTCCTCCCCTCCTCACCCTTCTGTCCCTGGTCACCTTGTGAGGGGCAGCTTGCTCTGTGCCACAGCTGCTGATTATGTCATTATTCCTGGACGGTTTTGGTGTGTGTGGGTGTGATTTGTGTGTGTGTGTGCGCGCGCGTGTGTGTGTGTGTGTGTGTGTGCACTAATGGAGCGTGGCAAAGGGATCCATGCCAGAATGACCAGGGTGTGCATCAGAGCTGCAGATGTGTCAAAGAACCCCCCTCCCCCCACACACACACACAGACACACACACACAGACACACACACACAGACACACACGTACGCTTCCGAGTTAGTTCCATGCCAGACCCTTCACTTCTCCGCCATGATCCTCTCTCTCTCTCTCCTTCTCTCTCATCCATCTCCATTCGTCTCTGTCTTCCCCCTGTCCCTTCCTCGCCCCGCTCTGTCCATCTCTCCCTCCTTCCCTCCTTCCCTCCTCCCTCCTTCCCTCCTTCCCTCCCTCCCTCCTTCCTTCCCTCCCTCCCTCCTGACTCCTCGCTCTCCCCCTTCCTTTGTGTGCCCCCCCCCTCGTTCACACCCTCCTCCGTCTCCCCCTCGCTCCCTCCCCTCGTCCCCCCACCACTCCAGATGTCCCCGTCCCTATCTTCCAGACTCCCTCTTTCCGCCCCCCCCCTCCCCCCTCCCGCTCTCCCCTCTCAGAGGCTGGCCTGACTCTTCGACCCCCAGAGGCCCCGCTACAGCACTCCCTGACCCCCATTTAGATCACTGTCTGGCTGTGGAGTGGACGTGTGGTTGTGTGTGTGTGTGTGTGGTTGTCGTGTGTGTGGTTTTCAGATCGAGTCCATTCTGTGATTTCCCTGTTCTGGGTTGTTGCGCTGGCTCTGCCGTGGCGGTGCGATAGGCCTGGTTGGCTCTTCCTGGTTGGCTCTTCCTGGTTGGCTCTTCCTGGTTGGCTCTTCCTGGCTCTCCTCCGGCTCCTGGGAGACAGGAGGATCTTCTTTATGACGTTGCGGGTGATGGACAGCTCTCTCTGCGTACCTCCATCTGGAACCGGGGAACGAGGAGAGGGGAGGAGAGATGTCAGACAAGGTCCTGATAGGCAGGGGGTAGGGGGGCGGAGGGAGGGGCGACAGGGGTGGAGGGAGGTGTGGGGGGGGGCTGAAATAGGGACTTCATCAGCATCTTCGACCCTCCCCCGTCCTTGACACTCTGGTCGCACCACACCTTGAGAAAAAGCACATGTGACGCCAACCCGGATCTCCCACGCGCGCACACTCACTCACACACTCACACACTCACACACTCACACACTCACACTCACACACACACACACGCATGCGTGCTTCGAAGGAAAAACACACAGCAGTCCCTCAAGGTTCTGGGGCCTCAAGGCCAGTGTGGTATCAGTTGTGGGACAGGGACTGGTGTTTACTCAGCTTTGAGGCTGCGCCTTCCTCCCAGACCCTGTCCCAAATCTCCTAACCCTAACCCTTCCTTCAGACTTAGCTTGCTTCCTTCATCCTTAGCTTGATTCCTTCATCCTTAGCTTGCTTCCTTCATCCTTAGCTTGCTTCCTTCATCCTTAGCTTGCTTCC
This sequence comes from Mallotus villosus, assembly GCA_903064625.1. Classification (NCBI taxonomy): domain Eukaryota; kingdom Metazoa; phylum Chordata; class Actinopteri; order Osmeriformes; family Salangidae; genus Mallotus; species Mallotus villosus. The sequence continues at coordinate 45,094 of CAEFZP010001580.1, forward strand.
TTCAGACTTAGCTTGCTTCCTTCATCCTTAGCTTGCTTCCTTCATATTTAGCTTGCTTCCTTCTTCCTACCTTGCTTCCTTCATCCTAGCTTGCTTTCTTCCTTTGCTTGCTTGCTTCCTTCCTCCCTTGTCCTCCTCACATTCTTCAGACTCTCATGCTCACAGGGCAACCGAGTGTTTGGATGAGTATGCATCATTACTAATACATCCTTCTCTGGAAGAAAGGATCGGAACTTATAGGGATGGAAGGAAGGATGAAAGGAAGGAAGGAAGGATCAAGGATGAAAGGAAGGAAGGAAGGATCAAGGATGACCGTCGTGTTATTTCCAAAGCTGGACAGAGTGGACTGTGTGTCCAGACACAGCCCTGTCCTGCCAGTCAGAGAGGGGGGGGGAGGCGAGGAGGAGGAGAGGGGAGGGACCGAGGGGGTAGAGGAAAGGGGGCAGGGGTTCTGTTTGCCCAAAGTGACAGTGCGGGCCAAGGGCTTATCAAGGCCCTTTGTAGATTATTGATCAGAGGTGATACGCGAGGCACCCTGCTACGGTTGGAGGGCAGTTTTTTCTGGGGAGATCTGGTTTCACTCACCAAGATCGCACGGCTTCTCAAGTTTAGCACACGCACAGGCTCCGTGACCATGGTGTCCTCAGCGGGGCTCCTGGTCGGGGAGGCCACGGAGGCCGAACCAAGCCGCTCCAGACCACGGCATCACGCCTCGGACAGAGTCGGACATGTGAATCACTCCTGGTCCTAAATGTATTTGGTTGTTTGTGTGTCGGTCAAATACGGGATTATCCTCCGCTCCCACACACACACTTACACACACACACACACACTTACACACACACACACACCAACACACACGGAGGCCTGGGAAGTGTGTGTGTTCCCAGGCTGGGAGCAGGTTAGGCATTAACCCGCAGCAGTGGGAGCGTGTGTGTGTCCGTGTGTTTCATCCTTCAAGGCTGGCTAGCACACACAGCCCCTTATCTTCCAGGGTCTCGTTTTGTTTGTCCTGCGCCGAGCAAATAGAAGGTGCAATACATCTCCTGACAGTTCCCAAAAGGCAGAGAGAAAATGCGCTGGCCAAACAAACACCGTACCCTGAGTCACCTAGAGAGGAGCTTTTCTCAGGCTTTTGCAAAAACAAACACACACACACACACACATACACACACTAAAACACACACATGATCCACACACAGACACACAGTAGTCCTTATTGGTTGGTTTAGGTCTCAGCACGCCATTGTCTGAGCAGCCTTAAGACAGGGCCATGTTGTGGATGGCCCCCAGCTAGCTGCCCAGAGGCAGCCATTGTCCTCTGTCATATTTTATTATCTCATCAGAAACGAGGAAATCCGATTCCCCTTTTCTGCAGAGGAGCTTATCCCTCTAACCCACAGCAACCTGTCACGAGAGAGGGAGAGGGAGAGAGAGAGAGAGGGAGAGAGAGGGAGAGGGAAAGAGAGAGGGTTAAAGAGAGACAGGGAGGGAGAATGAAAGGGGGGGGGGAGTGAGGGGGGGGGAGTTAGTGAATGAGAGTGATTAAACGCCTCATCTGTGTCGCTTGTCCTGAAGACCCCCCTCCTCTCCTACTCCTCCCCCTCCTCCCTCCTCCTCTCCTCCTCTACTCCTCGCTCCTCTTCCTCCTCTCCTCCTCTCCTCCTCCTCTCCTCCTCCTCTCCTCTTCTACTCCTCCTCTCCTCTCCTCCTCCTCTCCTCCTCTCCTCCTCTCCTCCTCTCCTCCTCTCCTCATCCTCTCCTCCTCCCCTCCTCCCCTCCTCCTCCTCTCCTCCTCCTCCTCCTCCTCCTCTCCTCCTCCTCTCCTCCTCCTCCTCCCTCCCTTGTGTTGTGTTTCTCCATGACAGGTCGCTGGGTTCCATCTCTCTCCTTGATCAATATTTACCAAACAAACAACGTGACTTGGGCATCGGGGACAGGAGCAGTTAGGGACCTGTGTGTGTGTGCATGTGATGTGTTTGTGTGGGGGCAAAACCCTGTTAAAAATATGTGTATCTTAATTGTCACCTGCTATACTCCTGTTTTTTGTCATTCCTTTCTTTCTCTCTCTCTCTATCTCTCTCTCTCTCTCTCTCCCTGTCTCTCTCTCTCTCTCTTTCCTCTGTCTTTCTCCTCTCCCTCTCCTGTCATTATATTTTATTACACTCGGGTAAAGCAGCATAATATCTCTTTTCATGAGAGCTCTTGTTTTGGACACTCCCCAGCTTCCTACTCTCCCTCCCTCCCTCTCTCCCTCTCTCTCCCTCTCTCTCTCTCTCTCTCTCTCTCTCTCTCACTCTCTCTCTCTCGTACACACACACACACATACATAAGTCAATAGTAACAATAGGCAGGACTAAACACTATTTTCTAGAAAGAGGTGATGTCTCCATCAGTGGAAAGTGAAAGCAGCTACACGTGTGTGTGTGTGTGTGTCTCAGATGTGTCAGTGTGTGTGTGTGTGTGTCTCAGATGTGGCAGTGTGTATGTAGTCACAACTCAGAGAGGTCAGCTCCTGCACAGCAGACTTCTTTTATCCCGCTCCCCTGTTTGCCTTTTCCAGCCGTCACCCCCCACACCCCCCACCCCACCCCCATCCCTCTCTCTCTCTCTCCACCTTCATTCTGTTCTCCCCTAGCCTCCCTGCCAGCCTCTTTCAGACATCACTCTCTCCCCTCTGCCTCTCTTTGTGCTCCTGTCCTTTAATTTGGACGCTGAGAAGTTGTTAAAAGCCCTATGAAATATGTATGAAGGATTGTGAGAGACGCGATTGGCCCTCGTTTGCCGGCCAGACCAGCGAATGAGCAGCCATACTGGATAATCCCCCACAATGCCCCTGGAACAAAGGCCCAACAGCTGACCCAAGGGAGGGGATGGAGGGGGGGAATCAGGGGGCTGGGGGGGACAAAACGGTTAAAGCTCTCTGCTGGCCAGGGTGAGCAGGCAATGTGGACACACACATTTACACACACACACACCACACACACTCTCTGTCACACACACACACACACACACTTGCAGACAAAGGGCTCTGGTACAAGAATAACTCTTTATTTTCTCTCTCTCTCTCTCTCTCTCTCTCTCTCTCTCTCTCTCTCTCTCTCTCTCTGTCGGCCACTTACATCTCACCCTCCACCCTCTCTTCAGTCTCTCTACTCACCCTGTCCTCTCTCTCTCCATCTCTCACTCACACCCTCTTCCTCTCCTCCCCCCACCCCCCACGTCTCCTTGCACTCTCTCCCAACTTCCCTCTCTCCCTCCCCTCCCCTCCCCCCCCTCTCTCGCTCTCTCAGTCAAGAGGATCTGAAATACCAATACCCTTTTCTCCTTGACATTGTCTTCTCCTTGCAGTCAGCGTTTTGCTGTCCTTTTATAGTCAAAACGTCAGGAGAAATTCCATGCAGGAATATTCTTAGTAATGCGGCACTCCCTGTGTCTAGCACTGTCTGCTCCTGGCTGCTAGCGCTACGTCCATCGGGACACACACACACACACACACACACACACACACACACACACACACACCATGCCACACACACACACACCCTCACCACGCTCACACAGTGTTCCTGCCACGGACACGCTCTCACGCACACGCTCCCACACACGCTCCCACACACGCTCACACACCCGGTCTCTCGGTTTTGAGGTCATTGTGTCAGTGTTCCAGAGGTGACACCGACCCAAACAGTGACGGATTTGGAGTATGTTTAGAATAGTGTGCCGAGTGTGGGGAGGAGGAGAGGAAGAGGAGAGGAGAGGAAGAGGAAGAGGAGAGGAAGGCGCTGAGGCTGAGGCTGAACTCGGCTCGGCTCCGTTCGACTTCCTCTTCCAGAGAGCGCTTACTCACACACACACACACACACCTACTCAGATATGTTCACGTTTGTCTTTTTTATTTGTTTATTCCCCCCCCCGTTGCACTTAGTCATGCGTCCACTCCTTTTAATACGGGACTGTGTGCAGTGGACGGCCCCGGACACACACACACACACACGCCACACGTGTACACCCTCCATTCATCACCCTGAGGGGGGTGTTTGGCTGTCCCGTGTGTGTGTGTGTGTGTGTGTGTGTGTTACGGCGGCCACTAACCTTGCTGTGTCCTGACACTCCTGATGAGTATCTGCAGGACACAGGAGGAGAGCGGTAGAGTGCGCACTGTCAGGCGTTTGGGCAAGCTGCTGTGTGTGTGTGTGTGTGTGTGTGTGTGCATGGTTAGGCTGCGGAGAAAGGCGGGCAAGGAGACCGTCAGCATTATCCAAGCAGGTGACCCCTGAAGGCTGCATTGCCCTGGGGCTTTGAGTGAAGGAGAGAGGGGGAGAGAGGTTCAGCCAAAAACATACAGCTACAGTGTGTGTGTGTGTGTTGCGTGTGTGTCTGCGTGCGTATAGCTCTGTCACAGAACAGGATGTGTCATCTCCTTGGCTCAAGGAGGTGTGTTGAGCCACACACATGATGCTTGTGCCACTGTGTGTGTGTGTGTGTGTGTGTGAGAGAGAGAGAGAGAGAGAGAGTGTGTTGGCTCAAGGGAAGGTGTCACAGATCTTTGCCAGACTAATAATCTCTCCGGTGTGGCTGAGCAGAGCTGTCACGGACACTAAAGAGCCTGTGTGTGCTGCCGTGTGTTCCCAGACCATTTAAGACTTCCTTCTCCCTCCGTCTTCCCCGCAGCGCTTCCCCAGTCACAGGTTTACAGTACACTCATACAGACAGGTCTCTCTCCGCTGCTGGAGGGTGTGTGTGTGTGTGTGTTTGTGTGTGTGTGTGTGTGTGGTTAAGGTGTGACACCTGAGAATTTGACAAGAAATTAGCTGTTCTGTGTACAATGCTGCATGTCGCCTTAGTTTCCAGGAAGCAGGAAGTGGTCAGAGCACCAGGGACCAGGTGGAAACAATGAGCCAAAACATTCATGTCACATCAGCACATAATGCCTGAGAGGGTCAGCGAGTGATGCTGTGTCAATATGTCAATACACTCCGTGTGTGTAACAATGACTTTTTCAAATGGAACATTGGCGTTGTAAAATAATATTCAACTCCATTCTTTGTCACCAAACTATACTGTATTTCTTTGTGTATCTCATGAGACGGCCGTTGAAACTACAGGTGGTGTCCCGTGAAATAACGTCCCCCTTTTGTTTCCCCCGTGTGCTGACGCAGGTTCCCGAGCGCTTCCTGGAGGTGGCTCAGATCACGCTGAGAGAGTTCTTCAACGCCATCGTGGCGGGCAAGGACGTGGACCCGTCCTGGAAGAAGGCCATCTACAAGGTGATCTGCAAGCTGGACAGCGAGGTCCCCGAGGTCTTCAAGTCCCCCAACTGTCTCCAGGAGCTCCTTCACGAGTAACACCGCCCCCCCACACCCTCCCACCCCTCCTCCGCATCTTCCCCCCACCCCCCACCCCCCCTCCTCCTTCTACTCAACACTTTGTGCTTTTTTTTTCTTTTTCTTTCTCAGATTTTCATAGGACTTTATTATATTTTCTTTTTTTCCTTTCATTCACTCTTTCCTTTCCCCCTCCTTCTATGATTTCCTGTTTTTTTTTGAATGTCTGAAGTAGCATTCCCGAATCTGACGCTGTTCCTAAACGATCTAGCTATTGTGTTGTTGTTGTTACTATTATTATTATTATTATTACAATGATTAATTATTATTATTATTATTTTGTTTCATTTTTGTATGATTTATGCTGATCTGAAGAGACCTTTATCTTATTGGGTGTTTTTGGACTTTGTGAACGCTGAGAGCTCTCAGCCCTGAACTACTACCAACACTAACAAGGACATCCCTGTTTTACAATGTGGGCTCTCCAAATAGGTTGTAACCACTGACATTAAAGATGCCCAGAATCCAAAGGGGTAATCGAAAGACTTTGACCACTACACTATGGATGTCTCCCCCTAGACAACTGGGGCTCTCATGATTCAGATCCACTTGGTCAAGTGGCTGTGCTACTAGGTGTGTCCCGCTGGGGACAACACAACACAACACACCTCAGCCTAACGATGCTGTCTACTGGACTATACTGGACGTCTGAGCCGGTCAGTACCGCTGGGACTGGACTGGTAACTGTCCACTACTGAATTCTCTACAAAGTTTTGAAGTGTTTTCTGCAAGGAGGGCATTGTGTTCCTTGGGTGTATATTATTATTATTATTCCTGTTGTTTATTATTATTTGTCATCATTGCTTGCTAAAGATTGGCACTTCGAGATTTGTTTGTCCCCTGACAACGTAAAGAAAAAAAATAAATTATTACTATTCCAAAAGAGTATAAATTCTCGACATATGATACTTTGAGCCCCTACTTTGCCCCGCCCCATTCCCCCTACTCTCTCTCTCCTGTGTGGGTCTAAACTGGGTTGTACTTTCCGAAACGCCCCACCTCACCTGGATCTCATAGACCTCCTAGACCTCACACCGTGGGGCTGATTCTGGGCAGATCCAGGAGCAGGCATGGCCTGGTGGGGCCGCTTCTCTGAGAGTAGTCGATTCACTGGCCCGTTCTATGTGGGCAAGTCTGCTTTGCACAAGATGATAGCGATGCTGTATAACTTGACGGTGGGCTGGTTTAGAAGAGCACAACTAGTACACAAATGCAACAATGTGTGTAGGCAGTCAGACACGCGCACGCACGCACACACACACGCAGTAGAAGGAAAAACACACACTCAGATACTGAGTTTATAACTGGAATTCCACGGCCACATTTCTGAGCACAAGTGAACAGCTTACATTTGACCGCCATTTTCCATTCATCCATTACATCGCCTGTTTATTTTTTCACTTACTCGGTTTTACTCATATAGGCTCACGTTACAGAGTGGGTGTTCAATACTTTTTAGGGCTAGTTTTCTGCTTTAACGATCCCCCCCCAAAAATCTCAATGATACGATGCCGTCATATTCTACTAGGCGACTATTTAAGACTATTTTGTGCGTCTGCCATAGCAAGCCCCTTCCTCTCAGAGTCTTTTCTATAAACGAGTGAATAGATGAAAGTGATTGTATGATCTTTTGAGAGAGGAGGAGGACTGAAAGAGAGGCGAGAGAAGGAGACATGAATTCATTGGATTCTTTACGGACACAGATCCCCGCCCACCTCACCTGCCTTTGACTGATCCAGCCCTTTTCTCTGGGAACAATGGGGAGGGGTCGGAGGGGTCGGCAGGGCCCGGAGCGACATGCTCGTAGCTCTCAGAACCAGACAGACCGGGGGGCAGAGACTCGGGCTGTACACGGAACACACCTGACGACTCAGCCTAATAGCTAGGCCCAATCCTTTTCACAGTGTAGCCACTCGTTGAGCTTTGGGAAACTATGCACACTTTTTAGCTGTCGCGTCTTTAGTGAACCCCAAACGCACCATTCCTGGATTCTCGATCATACCTACTGCATATTTTCACTTTACGATTTTTGATTTGATGTTTTTATTTCATGTATTTGACATCATTTGTAGTGATTTGCATTTGACATACTGGTTAGGGCTTCTCCAGAGGTAAGGTAAGTTGTTCTCACACCCTGACAGAACACACAGGTATGTGTGTGTGTGTGTGTGTGCTGCATGTCTGCTGGTCATTCCCCCCCCCGACCTCGTCCACACAGAGGTATTCAGTGTGCATGTGTGTGTGTGTGTGTATGTGTGCATGTTGCGTGCGTTTGTGTGTGTGTCACAAAAGATCAAAAGGAGCAGGTTGCTTAACCTGCTGACTCGTGAAGACAGCACAAAGCACCTGACAAAAGGAGGGATAGAGAAAGAGAGAAAGAAGGAGAGCTACTCCCTTCATTATGCCCCCCCCCAGCCCCAGCCCCGCCCACGCAACAGAAACTTCTCTTCTTAAGATCTCCAGGCCTCAGAGAGAGACGGCGTAGGGAAGCCCTTTGAGAGCAGCAGTGTGAGGCTGCGTGTCCTAGTCTCAAAGCAGCAGCCAAGGGCTTAGAAGAGCCTGGAACTTAGACAAAGAAGAGAGGAAGGACACTTTTATCTGATACACACAGATTAATGTCCCCAACAACCCCGCCCTGAGCAAAGTAGTTCCTGTGCGCCTAAAAAGATTAATTCTGGTTAATGAGACTCTTGTTTATGAAAGGATTATCAGGAGCTTCGTACAATGTCGCAAGTAAAAAGCTTTTTTTTGTGATTTTTTTTTGTTGCTTTCTAGAATATTAATATTGCAATGTACTGTATACTGTATATGGTCTTTTTTAAGAATTGTAAAATACAAATCTATAAAAAAAACAACTAAAAACAAATATATAGTGAAATTCTTTGGAAGGAATTGTTAGATTGTTTCTTATAAAACAAGTGTTGAGGGTATGTTTAGTGATCTCTTTGTTTGAATCTGTTACATACAAATGATTTGTGGGTAGATTAGAAGCAGTAGAAGTTGTTGGCCGGTTTTGTGAGAAGTTTCACTGGATTTCTTTGCATTTGTTGTTGTGCTGAATGGGTGTGTTGTTGAGATTTATGAAAGAAAGTATGCAATATGAAGCGACAGTACAACTGTACACACATGAAAGAAATGAACCGCAATTTTGATATTTGTAAATGCAAAATGTTTTCCGTAAAGCAATTCGGATCGAGAGAAAAAAACAAAAAAACAAGGGAAGGATGAGGACAAAAGAGATAGAAAAGGAAAGATCCTGATCTCACCCCTCTCCACCCAAACACTCAGAGGAGACACTTTTTACTCCCCGACTTCTCCTAAAAGGAATTCTGTTCCCCCTCGGCGATGCCCTTGAAACTGCACCAACACCCCCTTTTTCTGCTGACGGAACGTGGCAAAGTCTCTTTATTATGATGTCATAGTGCCCTGTTGGCAGTGGATCCGGACTGCTCCCACAAGGGCGTCGGTGTCTTTCTCCCTCCGATGCCCAGGACTCTTAAGTGGGGAGGGAAGCTGGGGCTAAGTGTCCCCGCGGACTCGCTGGTGTTACGGAGGAAGGTGCACACTTAGTCACTCTGTGTAACAGTGTTACACCGCACACTGGAGTCGGGCTACGTTGGAGGTTGTCTGTACACTGGGGAACATACGTGGTTTTGGTTTGAGTTTTGAGGTCTTTGTGGAAAAAGGATTTCAAAATCGTTGAGGATATGCACACATTTACTGTGTGTGTGTATGTGTGTGTGTGTGTGTGTTTGTGTGAAAGAGCGAGAATGAGAACCTGTGAACCAGTGAGTGACACAATTCTCAACACTGTGGCCCCTCCCCCACCCCTGGGAGTACCATCCTGAAATGTAAATGATTCTCATTAAGGGTTGGCAGTGTGTGTGTGTGTGGTGTGTGTGTGTGTGTGTGTGTGTGTGCGTGCGTTTGTGTGCATGCGTGCATTTCCCCAGATCCGTTTTAAGGGGTCAGTTTCTCGATGGTTTCATTTCACTAGTGGTTTTATTGTTTTTGCCCTTCTTATTGTAAATATTAGTGACGTGGAATTTAAAAGCGATAAATACTGCCTTTGTATTATTTAGCAATATGTTGTACATAAAGTTTTGTTTATGCTTTTTGTATGAAATTATTATTCATATTTAGCACAGTAAAGACAAACTGCTATTGCCATGGGTCAAACACACAGTTACAGTTCATAAGTTATAAAATAATGAAAATAAATTCAGACATTGGCTGATTTGAGCTTTTTTCTGTTGTTGATATCTGTCTGGCAGATTTTGTGTAATTTATTGGTTTAATTTATCCTTATTTATTTGATGTATCTTTTTTTTCTTTCAACCAAGGAAGGCTGTACTGTATTTAACGTAGAACCAACCAACTTAAACATTGAAATCCTAACTACCTAAAAAATATTGAAAAAGTATATTTTAGAGCACTCATTTGAATATAAAGTGGAGATCTTGGCAGCTAAAGGGAACTGGAAAAATGTTTAAAGAAATTCACAAATAGTTATTTTAAATTGAATGCGTCAGGGTGGGTCAGAAAGGAAAACTAGTATGTTGCATTTTTGTATTCTCTCTGGCCTCTCCCTGTTGTATTGCTTTGGGCCAACCCACTGGAACAGTAGTTAAAATGCCTTTCGTGCCTTCATCCTCTATGAACTGAATGTATGTGCAGTACATATGCAAGCTTGCAAAATGATACAAAAATAAAATAAAATAAAAATGAAAAAAAGACACTGTGAACTTCTGTGTGGTCCTGAATATCAAGGTACGATAATATCAACGACTTTATATCTACAACAGTGTATATCTATTTGATTCTATTGTCTGTCCATTGAGTTTGTGAGCAAAACAAAGTGGGCATATGCCCCTAGACTAAATCCGCTGAATAACGGTGAGAGAGAGAGGGAGAGGAGGGAGGGAGGGAGAGAGCTAGAGAAAGAGAGTGGGAGAGAGAGAAAGGGAGCGAGAGAGGGTGGGGGGAGGGAGTTAGAGAGACAGAGAGAGAGAACGAGCGAGAGGAAGAGAAACAGTCAGAGAGATGGAGAGAGAGAGACCAAGAGAGAGACAGGAGGAGCGAGAGTAGCGAGAAAGAGAGAGAGAGAGAGAGAGAAAAGAGAGAGAGAGAGATAGAGAGCTATAGAGATAGAGTAGAGATGAGATAAGAGAGCGGGATAAAGGGAACGTTCCTGTATACAGTTTGTACATCTGTGCTCATGTATAGCCCTTCTCTAATTGAGAAGCCAGCTGAGAGGATTGTCTTGTGGAGGCAGATCTCTGCCTCACTGGATCTCCTGTGCTGCCTCATCAGGCTAAATGCAACGATCGCGCCAGGCGAACCTGATCCTTATCCTGTCATATTGATGTACAGTACAGTACAGCACGCAAGCATACGCACACACGCACGCACACACAGACATGCGCACACACCACACACACACACACACACACACAGAAGCCCTGAAACTAAACAAAATATTCTAGTTCTTCTAAATGAATACACACTCCAGGAAAGTACAACAAAGAACTACAGAGACCAGCTGACTTCTGGGCCAGTCGTTGTAGAAAGAGGTCAGTGGATTTCATTCAGATCTCATTTCTAAATCACAAATACAAGCCCGAATTCTCACCACAATGGTTTGCTTTCAGACCAATGTGCACGGTCAGTTGATATCTTGGTATTCTAGTACCATAGTCACATGTGTCCATCTATTGCTCCCTCTCTCTCCTCTCTCCTCTTCTCTCTCTCTCTCTATCTCTCTCTCTCTCTCCTCTCTCTCTCTCTCTCTCTCTCCTCTCCCTCTCTCTCTCTCCTCTCTCCTCTCCTTCTATCTATCTACTATCTACTTCTATCTCTCCATTTTCTGATCCTCGCTCCTCTCTCTCTCGTCTCTCTTTTCCTTCTTTCTATCTCTCTCCCTCTCTCCCCTCCCTCCTCTCGCTCTCATCTCCTCTCTCCTCGCCTCTCTCTCCTCTCTCTCTCTCTCCCTCTCCTCTCCTCTCCTCTCTCTCTCTCTCTCTTCTCCTCCTCCCAGCGTTCTCCCAGCTTCCTCCGTGTCCCAGCCAGCCTTCACCGGAGGCTCCGGCTCCTTAGGTCGGGCTGAGGCAGCATCTTTGTACAACACCCACCGTCTGCTCTGTAATCAAATACCATCTGTCCCTACATCTGAAGACTCACACACACACACACACACACACACACATCAACGCACACTCCCTCTCACACACACATCTGTTCTTCCCACTCTGGTCTTGACCTGTGTGTGTGTGTGTGTGTTCCTCCTTTTGTGGTTGGGCATGTGGGGGGGGTGTAGGGGTGTGTGTGTGTGTGCGTCTGTGCGTGCGTAAGTGTTGTGTGTGTTTGCGCGTGCGTAAGTGTGTGTGTGTGTCTGTGCGTCTGCCGTGTGTGCGTGTGCGTGACATGCCGTGCGCGTCCACATCCCTTATACGGTAACTCTCCACCTGGTTCACTCTTGATCTGGATGAGGAAGTCGGCGGGGGCACAACTTCCTGTTTTTTTGGACGACGCCCTCGGAGAGAGTAAAGGTCATTGTCTTCAGGTGTCCATGTTTGCTGTGGGGCTGCGTGTCATCCAGACCTGGTCTGGCTGCTCTTCCCGTGCGGGGAGATCGTGGACTTTAGCCCCCAAGCCCCAAATCTTAGATCAACGGCCTACTATCTGGAAAGCTTTCCCAATGTTTACCCACTGAATGTTCCTGTTCCTGCACACAAAACTTTGACATGTTCCACCAAGGACCTCTGGATCCATGTCCCCTGTCCTCCTCAATGGCAATCTGGGTCAAGTAACAACCTGCAGATACACGTGTGGGTCTGGGGTGCGCTTGATTTGATGCACCCTGTGGAGTCGAATGGAGAAGCCCCAGAGATGGGCAGGCTCCGACTTGAAAAGATGTGATTACTTGAGATGTTCTCATACAGTGTGTGGAACAATTGTTTATCAATGTTTATGTTACATAGTATGTCTAGTGTTAAACATGTTTCTTGTGACTGGATCTTTAGACAGATAAGCTGTCCCATACACCAATATAGTTTTTTTGCTGGACAGCAGTACTTGTAATTTGTGTATTTTCTCTGTGCCTGATAGTCACCCTCAGTCATGCTCTTTTCCAGGCATTAGAGATGGGGGGCCTCTAGTGGCCAAAATGTGCAGTTCACCCTCAGCAGCTCAGCTTGGTCACAGAGGTGCAGCTATGGACAGATTGATGTAAGGGATCTGTTTCTTCTGTGTTCCTGTAATGTCTGGGCAAGGGAGCGTGTGCAAAGAGCCCAGAACTCACGACAGCATCAAGGATCCCCTTCTTCTTTGACGAGATTGTTTGCATGTTTTTCGTTTGGCTGTCTCTCTGTTCTCTCTTCGAAACTTTGTTCTCCTATCACTTCACATCTTTCACTCATGGAGGCCCTCACTCCTTCTATTTTTACTCCCCCTTTTTCATCCACCGCTCTTTCCCTCTCCTCCCTCCCCTCCCTGGATCCATCTCTCCCCTCTCTCATCCCCATCTGACTGGAAGCAGATTCCACTTGGACGGATCGTTGTTTCCTCTTTTTCTTCTTGCATAGTCCCGTCTCTCTCTCTCCCTCTCTCTGTGACTCTCTCTCAGCCCCCCGCTCTTTCTATCCCTCCCTCTCCCTCTGACCCCTCTCTCCCTCTCCCTATCTCTTTATCCCTCCATCCCTCTCTCTCTCCATCCCCCCTCTCTCTCCCTCTCCCTCTCCCTCCCCATGTCTCTCTCTCCCCCTCTCTCTCTCTCTCTCTCTGGAAGGCCCCAAAGCAACTGGAGCCTGAGAGGCTCAGGAGAGGAGCCTGGGAACGCCAGAACAAAGACCCGTCCGTCTGCAGGCTCCGCCGACGCTCCGCGCCTCCTCCTCCTCCTCCCTCCCTCCCCGTCTCCTCTCCTCCCCCTTCATCCCCCCTGCCTCCCCCCCCGGTATCCCTCAATCCCCCCCCACGCCCCATCCCGCCTCTCGTGTCCCCGCTCGGCGCTCCAAATTAAGACTTCAGAGGAGAAAATGGGCCCACTACCCAGGATGAATCATGAGACACAAATTGTGTGTGAGAGAGAGAGAGAGAGAGAGAGAGAGAGAGAGAGAGAGAGAGAGAGAGGGGCGGGTGGAGATAAAGGGAGAGGGAGGAGAGACAGAGCAAAGGAAGATGATGGGGAGGAGGGCGAGAGAGGGAGCGAGAGAGAGACAGAGAGAGAGAGGGAGTGAGGAGAGAGGGAGAGATAGAGGGAGTGAGGAGAGAGGGAGAGGGAGAGAGGGAAAGGAGGGGAAAGAGAGAAGGAAGTCCGCGACACGCCAAGAGGAGCAGCATCACAAAGCCCCTGTTGTTGGAGAGCAGGGGGGCCCTCTGTCACTGTGAGGAACTGTCACCGTGTCAACTAGGCCTCACACACACCCACACACACCCACACATGCACACACGCACGCAGTCCAATCCCCCACCCCCACACACACACACACACACACTTTGAGAGGGAAGCACTTCTGTGCTGGTTTGTTCCAGTGCATGTCCTGCAACAGCTGTTAATCCACATGGTGCTCCTTCAGACAGAGTGGAACTGGAGGTGAGGGGCCCGAGCAGCTCGCAGTGGATGAGATCGATCCCACATTGTGTGTGTGTGTGTAGGTGTGTGTAGGTGGTGTGTAGGTGTGTGTGTGGTGTGGGGGGGGTTGTGTTGGTGTGGTGCGTGTGGCGTCGTATGCGATACATCGAGAGGGTCTTTTAGTGCTCACATAAGTAGTGGCAGGTTTCAGGGCACTTCTTGCACAATAATGTAATTGGGTGTGTGTGTGTGTGTGTGTGTGTGTCTCTCGTGGCGGGTCCCTGTAACCAGCCCTGGAACAGGTGTTTTCCCTGGGGCCTCCCAGCACACCTTCAGGAGCGCTCTGTCTCTCCGTGTCTGTTTCCCGCTAATCTCATCATCAGCATCCTCCGTAGAGCCCCCCCCCCGAGATAAGAGAACGACCTCCAGCGCCCACCACGGCATATCTGCCACCCCTCCTCCTCCTCCAGCACCCACCACCTCCTATTCATCAGCGGTTCATCCCGAGGTCGCCCCGCACAGGTCACGGGGTCAAGGGGACGGGGGGACGGGGGACGCGTGTGGTGTACCTCTCTCCACACAGCCCTGGTGGTGTGTGAATGATGCGGCTCCCTGTGTTGTTTAGTTGGGGTGGTGGTCGGGGGTGGGGGAGAGGAGGTTGGCTCTGTGAAGGTTCTGCCCTCTGGCTGCGGTTGGCTGGAGTCGTGAAGGTTTGTGCCGTGGAGGGATGAGCAATGCTGATGGCTTCGTGTTGGTGGAGTGGGGAGGAGAGGGTGGACGAGCGTGAGAGAGAGGGAGGAAGGCAGAGAGCGAAAGAGAGAGTGAGGGAAGGAAAGAGAGAGAGGGATGGAGAGAGGGAGGGAGGGAGGGAGGGAGGGAGGGAGGGAGGGAGGGAGGAGGGAGGGAGGGAGGGAGGGAGGGAGAGGGAGGGAGTGAGAGAGAGAGAGAGAGAGAGAGAGAGAGAGAGAGAAGGTGGAAAGGTGAGAGAAAGACAGAAAGCAAAGAGAGAATTGCGGAAAGAGTGAGAGGAAGACGCGGCATCTGAGAGAGAAAGAGAGAGGAGAGAGAAAAAGAGAGAGAAAGTGAGACCCTGAACTGCTTTGGCCTCCCCCAGTTAGAACTGGTTCCAACGAGTCCAAGGCAGATGGCTCTCAGGGCAAAGCTGGGGTTGTCCTCCCAAAACAAGACACACACACACACACAACCACACACAACCACACAACCACACACATCCACACACACACAGCCCATCCAGTTTTTTTGTGTGTGATTATTGGCATCCTTTACCTCCCCCAGATCTCCCCATCAGAAATCACAGAAGCCCATTATCTTTCCTACTGACCTATTTGGCTAGACAGTCCACACACCGAGGTCTGGATTAAACCTAAAGCAGTTTATAATCCCGGGTAATTCTAATGTTTTAATTACTTAAATGAACAGGAGGTGTTCGAGCAGAGGCTAATCTCTGAGACATAAGGGGAACTGGGAGAGAGAGCGAGATGGAGGGAGACCGAGAGAGACGGTGAGAGAGGGAGAGGGGGGCGAGAGGGAGAGAGACCGAGAGAGACGGTGAGAGAGGGAGAGGGGGGCGAGAGAGAGTTGTTTATCTCCTCTCCTTCACCGTGTCCTTGCAGTGTACACAGTAGCTTATTGTCGCCATTAGCGCCGTATTAAAGTTTACCACCTGTTATCGACACAGATTAAAAGATTCACAGATTCATATTTACGAGGATGCGTGGGCCGCCATGTGTTCTCTGAGAACGGAATCAAAACGGAAAACCAATGGTTATCCTCATCATCGGAATTTACTAACTCCGTTATCCTGGCAGGTCGACACGATATTTGACATGGAGTCTGCTCTTTTGTTTGCGTCGCGGGCCACACAAACGCTCTGTGCCGTACGGAACCGTGTCCAGTGAGTGATAGATCCACCGGTGGCTGTCTGTTGCCAAGGCGCTCTGTCAATCACTTCCCCGGGACAAAAGGTTCTA
This sequence comes from Mallotus villosus, assembly GCA_903064625.1. NCBI lineage: Eukaryota > Metazoa > Chordata > Actinopteri > Osmeriformes > Salangidae > Mallotus > Mallotus villosus. Next base: position 61,041 of record CAEFZP010001580.1, read on the forward strand.
AACGTGGGTGTGTGAGCTCATGGGCACGCTCCGGTCCTTTCCGAGGGGTCTTAGCACCGCTCATCTCCCTTTGTGTCTGGGCCCATTTTTCAGACGCTGTTGAGTACTGAGTATCGCCTCTCTGGCTCCGCCGGGACCCCCCCCCCACCCCCCACCTCCCACCTCCCACTCGGCGCCTTGATCCCGGGGATCCAGCCCTGAGCCGGGGGTGAGCCTTAAGACACGGAGTGACAAGCGGGACAGCTGCGCGGGGCCGGAGGTGCGTGTGTGCGCCACACGGCCCCGTCTCCCCCCAGCCAGGACCGGGGCACAGCGCCGGCCAAAGCGAACCCAGTGTTTGTTTCCGAGGCCGGGGGGCTCCGGAGGAATTTCATTTGTGGTGAAATGGATACGGACACGGAGCTCCTAAAAAGACGCCGCTCCTCCTCCTTCAGGGCCGGCCACCGTGGCTGGCTGGGCCTGGGGGCGGGAGGGGCGGGAGTGTATGTGGGGGGTGGTATGTGGCGGTGGAGGTACTTTGCTAAAAATAACCACTTATTTCCCAAGGTGGAACGTCGGGGGAGATTTGAAGGGTATTGTTTTCCAGAGAGACGGAAGGAGGGGACCAAGATAGACTGACAGATATGTAAAGAGACAGGGAGAGAGAGGAGAGAGAGAGACACAGAGAGAGAGAGACACAGAGAGAGAGAGACACAGAGAGAGAGAGAGAGAGAGAGGGGGGGGGGTAAAGACAGAGAGATAAAGAAAGAAAGAAAGAAAGGTCAAGGCAGTCAAAGAAAGAGAGAGGCAGAGAACGAGATAGAAACGATAGAGAGAAAGGAGGAAAGAAGGAAAGGACTTGGGAGACCATTATAACTCGTACCTGTCATCCTCTTCCCCCCGTGTCACCCTCTCCTCAGACAGCGAGCGGGCTGCTGGAACAGGTTCTCTCAGTACGGAGGGAAGAGAATGTCCACATCTTAGCTGATGTCAGTCTCTCTCTAAACCCAGGAGAGAAGCGTGTTTGTGTTAAGGGGTCTCGTGACGGCATGGCGTTTCCATCGCTGTGGACCAGACGCCACACTCAGGCCCAGCTTGACCCCAAACCCCCCAACCCCCCCACACATCCCTCCATCATGAGGGACCACAGACGGCACGGACCCCAGGCCAAACGCATCATCGTCCGGGGCATTTCGAGAGAAAAAAACACAAGAACCCAACCCTTCTGGAACAGCTTCCTTCATTAACCAGTCGTGGAACTGAAGAATGTGCTTCTGACAATGCCCTCAGCCAAGGGCACTCCTTGGCACAACAATGGGTCCTGTACTTCTCACCCCTCCTAACCCCTCTCCCCTCCTCTTTGTTTCCTACACCACCCCTTCCATCAAAGTGCATACCAGCTCCAGAGCCCCTAAGCCCTTGCCCTGGCCCATGTGACACGCGAGTCATCTTTAAGAATTGATTCCCTCTGGTATCTAAAGCTTGGGGGGCCCAGCCTGCCAAGATACCCTGCATAGGCCGCCCCGCGCGGGGGGCCAGGTACGACAGCTGCTCCCCCCGACAATAAAGACTGAAAAATGGGAGGCACTCGAGGGAAGATGCGGCCTGGCCTCCCCGTGGGCTGGTCACCTTGGGCCAGTTGTCCTGCCGCCCGAGGCCAGAGGCCGGCCTGGAGCCGCTTTGGACCCGCGACTCTGGAGGGACACCTATAACTCAACAGTGGAGAAGGGGGCGGAGGGGCGGAGGGGTGGACAGGAGGAGGGGGTCGGGGGTTAGGGAGAGAAGGGCTTGTTCCCCCTTCCTTGGGAGAGGCGCGCGGAGCGTGATGTGCCACCAAGATGGTGCGCGACACATGGCGCGACTGTAAATAAGACAATGGCATGTTGTTCTTTTTCAGGGTGGCGGGGGGTGAGGTGGGGGTGAGGGAGGGAGGGAGGGAGGGAGGGAGGGGGGGGGGTGGAGGGAGGGAGGGAGGGAGAGGGGGTGGAGGGGGCATCTGGAAAACCTCACTGAAGGTCGAGTGAAGGAGATGTCGGAAAAGCATCCAGACTTGGTGACACATACATTAAAACGGACACTGTGCACGCAGACACACTCGTGCGCACACACTCAGACACACACACACACAGACACACACTCAGACACACACACACTCAGACAAACACACACACTCAGACACACACACACACACACACACACTCAGACACACACACACACACACACCACACACACACACCCACACACCACACAGACACACACACACACTCAGACACACACACACTCAGACACTCACACACACGCAGACCGCAGACACACTCTTGGGCACACACTCCCAGCCTTGGAGGAGATTCAAAGTGAGATAGGGAACATTGTGTCAGCAAGGATACAAATCACTGGGAAGGAGACAGGAGAGATATTACTTCACAGTTTGGAACAGCTTACATAAATGCAGGCAGACAGATTCCTTGACATGTTAGATATCCAGCAGGTCCACATGGTTCTCAGGGTAGATTTATATAGCAGCTAGCAAGTCTTCAGCATGACAATACCACAGCCTGGGAGGGGAACAGACAGTACCCACTAAGCTAGGCCCTGCGTCACCACATAGTCCCCATTCATGGATTCATATGAACGTCCTCGACCGTTCTTTCTACAAGTCTAAACGCGAGGGGAGGATGCATCGTGTGATACAGGAGGAGAGAGAGTGAGAGAAAGAGAGAGAGAGAGAGTGAGAGAGATATAAAGAGAGTGAGAGAGAGAGTCAGAGAGTCACGAGTTAGAGAGAGATGTCTAGAGAGAGTAGAGATCTATGGCGCTCTCGCGCGATCGCGCTCGCGCTCTCGCGTCGCGCTCTCGATCTCGCTCTCTCGTCGCGCGCTCTCGCTCGCGCGCGCGCGTCTCGCTCTAGCTCTCGCTCTCGCGCTCTCGCGCGCGCGCTCTAGACGATCTCGCATGAGCTCATACTCGGAGGTTGCCTAGATCGCTACCAGGGGAATTTACCGAGCAGCTCAGGACGCCCCTCATTACGATATTAACAAGATTTAATAAGTGAGAGTGATTTGATGAGGTGATTATCCTGCCCATTAATCAGCAGGCTTCTGGATGGGCCTGTGTGTGTGTGTGCGTCTATGTGTGTGTGTGTGTGTCTGTGTGTGTGTGTCTGTGTGTTGTGTGTGTGCGTCTGTGTGTGTGTGTGCTCATAATATATGCCCATCTTTCCCCCTGAACGAAAGCCTCTTTAGACCTTGAGCTCCTTACAAACACTGACGCGATTTTAGAACAAGGGCAGAAAAAAACCTTCCATTATTCCCTCCATGCCTGTGGGGTGTTTTGAGCCTCCTCTTCCTCCTCCTCTTCCTCCTCCTCCTCTCTCCTCCTCCTCCTCCTCCTCCTCCTGTGTGTGCCCTGTGCGTGTCATCATCTGAGCTCCTTACGATGGGGGTCAAAAGTCCAAGTCTTAACAGCTACTCTGTGTGGATGGGCATCTGTTGTACGTTTTGATTTGAGAGGCGGAACAGAGGGAGTCCGTATGGACCGGTCTGGACGGCTCAGGGGGCCGGGGCCGGGGGACGAGGGCCGGGGGGCCGGCGGAGGAAATCCTCTCTCGTGTACGTGTGTCTGCTCATCCCATTGGACCATCGATGTCACAGAAATGCTTCTAAGAAAATTAAAACGCTAAGTTGCGCGCGGGGACATGTGACAGATGAGCTGGAGTGGCTGGAGGGAGGAGGATAGGGGAGGTGAGGAGGAGACACACACACACACAAACACACACACAGACAGTGTGTCCATGGAAGCCCGTCATCTCTTTCAAATATCCAAAGTGTGACATGAGAACACCAGAGGAGGGTGGAGGTAGGAGGAGGAGAGGAGGAGGAGAGGAGGAGGGTAGAGAGGAGGAGAGGAGGAGGAGAGGACAGGGTTGAAGAGCTCAGGCAGAGGCATGTGAGAGATGAGTTCAGGCCGTGGGGGACGGAGGGTTCTCTGAGTCCCGGCTGAGAGCATTAATATGATAAGCATGCAACGGCATACAAGGATGTTTTTATGAACATAATCCAGAGGGATGAGGGCCGACCGAACCTGGGAATATAATCCCAAGGAAGGAGGTCTCCTGGTTCTCTTTTTCATCAGACCCCGCACGCGCGTCCGTGCACACGCGCGTGTACTCACCCGCTCACGCACACATACACACTCGCACACTTAAAATCCCATCCCCGCTTATTAAATCAACAGATAATCTTTAAGAGGATGTTGTCACTTGATTCAAATCTACCCGGCGACCTCCAGACGGAACAGAGATGTGAACACAGGACATGCAGAGGAGAGAGGAGCCCATGTCCACTTCCTCTACGTCTCTCCCAGGAGAGAGTCGGAGTCATGTCCACTTCCTCTACATCTCTCCCAGGAGAGAGTCGGAGTCATGTCCACTTCCTCTACATCTCTCCCAGGAGAGAGTCGGAGTCATGTCCACTTCCTCTACGTCTCTCAGAGGAGAGAGTCTGCATGTCCACTTCCTCTACGTCTCTCAGAGGAGAGAGTCTGCATGTCCACTTCCTCTACATCCCTCAGAGGAGAGAATCGGAGCTCTGCATGTCCACTTGCTCTACGTCTCTCAGAGGAGAGAGTCTGCATGTCCACTTCCTCTACGTCTCTCAGAGGAGAGAGTCTGCATGTCCACTTCCTCTACATCTCTCAGAGGAGAGAGTCTGCATGTCCCACTTCCTCTACGTCTCTCAGAGGAGAGAGTCTGCATGTCCACTTCCTCTACGTCTCTCAGAGGAGAGAGTCTGCATGTCCACTTCCTCTACGTCTCTCAGAGGAGAGAGTCTGCATGTCCACTTCCTCTACGTCTCTCAGAGGAGAGAGTCTGCATGTCCACTTGCTCTACGTCTCTCAGAGGAGAGAGTCTGCATGTCCACTTCCTCTACGTCTCTCAGAGGAGAGAGTCTGCATGTCCACTTCCTCTACATCTCTCAGAGGAGAGAGTCAGAACTCTCTGTCCACTTCCTCTACATCTCTCAGAGGAGAGAGTCAGAACTCTCTGTCCACTTCCTCTACGTCTCTCAGAGGAGAGAGTCTGCATGTCCACTTCCTCTACATCTCTCAGAGGAGAGAGTCAGAACTCTCTGTCCACTTCCTCTACGTCTCTCAGAGGAGAGAGTCTGCATGTCCACTTCCTCTACATCTCTCAGAGGAGAGAGTCAGAACTCTCTGTCCACTTCCTCTACATCTCTCAGAGGAGAGAGTCAGAACTCTCTGTCCACTTCCTCTACGTCTCTCAGAGGAGAGAGTCTGCATGTCCACTTCCTCTACATCTCTCAGAGGAGAGAGTCAGAACTCTCTGTCCCACTTCCTCTACGTCTCTCAGAGGAGAGAGTCTGCATGTCCACTTCCTCTACATCTCTCAGAGGAGAGAGTCAGAACTCTCTGTCCACTTCCTCTACGTCTCTCAGAGGAGAGAGTCTGCATGTCCACTTCCTCTACATCTCTCAGAGGAGGTGATGGTTTCACTACCAGAGCAAGACTAACCCACAGGTTCAACACTTTAGCGACATCCCGTTCTAGTGACTGATGTCATGCGCTACCGTTTGAAGATGTTGTACGGTGTTGTATATATATATGATGAACAGTGTGAGATTGTAATGTTTAGTAACACTTTGGGATCAGGCATGGTGGGACCTCGCTGCCATGAATCCCAGAGACACTAAAGTGTAATTACTTGGTCATTAAGATGTGATTACATTTTAAGCACGCAATTACAGAAACTATGGCCTGTCACCGTGGTTTAACCTATCGCCGAGGAATGTTTCGAAAAGGGCAAAAACAGCATTCGGGGAGCGTGTGTGTCCGTGTGTGTCAGGGTGAGTGTGTGTGGTGTGTGTGTGTGAGACCATGTCGCCTTGGACAGAGAATGTCTCCTCATTCCACTGCTGCCCACCCTCTCTCTCTCTCCCCCTCTCCTCTCTCTCTCTCCTCTCTCTCCTCTCTCTCTCCCTCTCCTCTCTCCTCCTCGCCTCTCTCCAGCTCTCTCACCTCCACGCTCGTCATCTCTCTCGGTCTGACTCAGCTCATTCATCGCAGGAATCTCCTCTCCACTCCTCGTCCCTACTCCCTCCTCTCTGATCTCTTCTCGCTCTCTCTCTCTTCTCTCTCTCTCGTCGTGTGTATGTAACAGTGTAATTTGAGTGAATGACGTTGGAACATCTGCTGTGTGGACGGGAGAAGCCAACACTTTAACATGCAGATGTCCTTCTCCATCTGCATTACTTCAATAATTACAGCAGTGGGGGGGAGGGGTCCCCCCCTAATTGCTTAAGACAATGTTATCTGTGCCAGTTGGTGTGGGGAGTTGTGTTGGAATACTGTGTGTGTGTACGTGTGTGTTTGTTTGCATGTATATGTGTGCGTGCGTGCACGAACGTGTGTGTGTGTTGCTGTACCACAGCGGGTGTGTTCGAAGTATGTGTAGGTGAAAGGGGAGGGGGGTTGATTTGGAAAGGGGGGTCGTGTGACGGGGGGGGAGGGGGGGTAGATTATTACACCATTTAGCCAGAGCAAGCTGTCACATAGCAGAGAATCCCTGTAATTCTGCCCTGCCCTTGGCACGTCACCCGCAGGCTCAGGGTGAACCACCATACCTCCACACCACCACACCACTTCACAAGACCAGCCTGCTGCACAATCTCACCACAGACAGGAGGCGCGTGTGTGTGTGTGTGTGTGTGTGTGTGTGTGTGTGTGTGTGTGTGAGCGTGTGTGTGCGTGTGTGAACTCTCTCTCGCCCGAATGTGTGCACTCGATCGAGGAGTGTATTGTCGGAAAGCTTCGGTCATTAAAATGAAAATATATTTGAATATGATCCCGGTGGGTGACATCTCCCTCGGAGGAAGGTCGTCCTCCTTTGGCTGACCCCCCCCGACCAGGAGAACAAGATATCGGGCCTGAGAGAGTCCGACGGCCGTAAAGAACAAACATTAAAACTGTATTAAGCTCAAAGTCAAAATGCAATAGAACCATTAAACGTGATTTAGTAGTAACATTCCTATTTGCCTAATCACGGTATGATCTAAACAGGTATGTCGCTATGCAACGGCGTCCAATCCCGATGCGTCGACAAGCCAAGAGCCAGAGACCTGTGCCAAACTGGGGGTGAGGTCAAAAAAATAAAAAGTGAACAGGTCGGCGGCGACGAAGTCTCGGCTTTCATCCAAACACGTATAGTCAGGCGACCTGTGACCTCGGAGGTGTGGGATCATTTGGAGGTCACAGACGACCCTGCCCTTAATGGCAGACGTCCCCCTCATACATTAAAACACACACACACAGACAAATGAGTGCATGAATGAGTGCACTTAAACAATCATGTGCCCCGCGCACACACACACAGGCACGACTCACTTTCACATGCCAGCTAAAGATAGGGACAAAGGAAAGTATTTGTATACTGGGGCTGCCAGCTTCCTCAGTGTGTGTTCGGAAACAATGCCCCTGCAGGGCCTGATAATAGCCCAAGGAGAAGGCCTCTGTAAGGAAGCCTCACAGGAGAAGGCCTCTGTAAGGAAGCCTCACAGGAGACACTGCTTGCCACCGCACCATCAATTACTGACTGTAGCCTAATAAGGCCCGCCCCCTAGCCCGCCCCCTAGCCTGGCTCCTAGCCCACCACCTAGCCTGGCTCCTAGACCACCACCTAGCCCTAGCCTGGCTCCTAGCCTGGCTCCTAGTCTGGCTCGTAGTCTGGCCTCCTAGTCTGGCTCCTAGCCCACCACCTAGCCTGGCTCCTAGTCTGGCTCCTAGCCTGGCTCCTAGCCTGGCTCCTAGTCTGGCTCCTAGTCTGGCCTCCTAGTCTGGCTCCTAGTCTGGCTCCTAGTCTGGCTCCTAGCCTGGCTCCTAGTCTGGCCTCCTAGTCTGGCTCCTAGTCTGGCTCCTAGTCTGGCCTCCTAGTCTGGCTCCTAGCCTGGCTCCTAGTCTGGCTCCTAGCCTGGCTCCTAGCCTGTCTCCTAGTCTGGCTCCTAGTCTGGCCTCCTAGTCTGGCTCCTAGTCTGGCTCCTAGCCTGGCTCCTAGCCTGGCTCCTAGTCTGGCCTCCTAGTCTGGCCTCCTAGTCTGGCTCCTAGTCTGGCTCCTAGTCTGGCCTCCTAGTCTGGCTCCTAGCCTGGCTCCTGCTGGCTCTAGTCTGGCTCCTAGTCTGGCCTCCTAGTCTGGCTCCTAGTCTGGCTCCTAGTCTTGCCTCCTAGTCTGGCCTCCTAGCCTGGCTCCTAGTCTGGCCTCCTAGTCTGGCCTCCTAGTCTGGCTCCTAGTCTGGCTCCTAGTCTGGCTCCTAGTCTGGCTCCTAGTCTGGCTCCTAGTCTGGCTCCTAGTCTGGCTCCTAGTCTGGCTCCTAGTCTGGCTCCTAGTCTGGCTCCTAGTCTGGCTCCTAGTCTGGCTCCTAGTCTGGCTCCTAGTCTGGCTCCTAGTCTGGCCTCCTAGTCTGGCTCCTAGTCTGGCTCCTAGTCTGGCTCCTAGTCTGGCTCCTAGTCTGGCTCCTAGTCTGGCTCCTAGTCTGGCTCCTAGTCTGGCTCCTAGCCTGGCTCCTAGTCTGGCTCCTAGCCTGGCTCCTAGCCTGGCTCCTAGCCTGGCTCCTAGTCTGGCTCACAGCCTGGTCTGGGTACTGTGTCGTATGGACTCCACATGCAGTAACACATCGTTCCGTTTGTAGAAATGCTGTACATCATCGTGGACAGCTATACACTGTGCTCGTGCCACTCTATGGTGCGACTTCCTGTCATAAGGTCACTCTACTTCCTGTCATAAGGTCACTCTACTTCCTGTCATAAGGTCACTCTACTTCCTGTCATAAGGTCCCTCTGATGTTCCTCTTCCCCCCAACACCACACACACACACACACACACAACCAGTCTGATAACCCTCCCTTCTACAGGCACTGGGCAGAGTAGCATCAAATACCGGCAGTGCTAAATCCACGCCTGCTGGCTGTTAGCATTGCTAAACAAACCCCTGCTAGAGAAACACTATTGAAACACTGATACAGTCTATTTACAGGGGGTGAAGGAGGAGGAGGAATATAGGGGTGCACGCACAAGGTCTATTGTTCTCGAGCTACATTTAGACTCCAGTGTCACCCCTGCAACTGTTGTCACTTCTATGTTTAGACGGGATGGACTGCTGGATGGGGGAGGAGGAGCAGGGGGAGATTGGAGGAGGAGGAGGAGGAGGAGGGTGCCTAGTGGACCGCCAGGGGGGAGACAGGAGGGAGGCTGGAGGGAGAGGCAGAGTGGAGGAGGGGAGGTGTGTGTCGTCGGGAGAAAGGTGGAGACTCGGGGAGGGCAGGCTGGGGAGAGGTGTCAGGGGAGAGAGGGAGAGGATCGCGACAGAGGAAGGAACACGGGCAGAGAGAGAGAGAGAGACAGGGAAAGAAATGGCTGAGAGGGAGGCAAAGACAAACATTAAGACAGTGGAGCTCGCGGGTGAGGGGGGGCGGGGGGGAGTCCTGGTCGGGACACAGACCGGGGGGCTCCAGTTGTCGGCTCACAAAGTGGCAGAGGGAGGGAGGACGAGGGGGAGAGGGGGGTGAGGCGCTAAGTCCCCGAGTGAAAGCAGAGCTTAGGTGGGTGACACGGGGCAAACGGACCCTCTCCCTCCACGGCCCTCGGCGGGGCCCTGCCCCGGACCCCTCATGCCAAAGCAAAGACACGTGGATAAACAGATGAGGCTCTGGGGCTGCTAAGACGCCCAGGCGGGCGACACATTCCCCCCCAGCCAGGAGTGGAGACAGGGGGGGGGGTTAAGCCTGAGACAGGCTCCCCCGACGGGGGGCTGGAGGCTCCGGAGCGACAAGGTCTCGCCAGTCAGTGAGTTCATCGGGGAGAATGCGGCGTGTATACAATGGGATTTGGGGAAAGAGACACAAAGTCGCGAGCGATGCAGGTTCTTGTCGTGTGCGTTGATGAGCAGAGACACATGCAGCCACACACACACACACACACACACAGACTCCCTCCAACACCCATTACAAACACTCTCTCCGCGTCTTCTCCATGTCCCACCCTAGTTAACGTGACAGCGCCCTCTCCCCGCCCGCCACAGAAGCTCCTAACAAGGTGGTGAGTGGGAGGACGGCGCTCTGCTCTGCTCCGCCACGCCGCGGCACACACACACAGCCGCGTGTGTCACACTCCTCCCTAACCCCTGACCCTCACTCCAGACGGGCATTAGCACACTGGCACTCTAGAGGCTGCTGGAGAGTGCTAAAGTCTCCGTCTTCCATAAGTCTCTTCCATTTACCGACCCCCCCCACCCCCCCAACACGGAGGGCTGGTCGTGGTGCTCCGGGCGATCCTGCCCTCCACGTGGACGTCTGAGAAGAGAAGCGAGTGGATGAATCAGCGCTGAGGACTCAAACACGGCCTGCAGATTGGAACGTGGCGGTTCGAAAGCCTCATCTCTCGTCCTGAGACCGTCGGGATGACGATTGAGGGTGGAGTGGTTTGGTCGGAGACGTTCACACTGGCTCTGTTTCAAACATTCACTGGGCTTTCTGTGTCTTTGGAAATCCTATTTGTTGGTTATGTTCGGTAGACGGTCTTGCGTCTTTGGAAGGGTTTGTTTGTATTTCTTCAAACATGCATTTGAAATTAAAATATACTTTTGGTTCGAGCTTCAAATAATCAATCTGCAAGTAACAAAACAGCTTATTTTCTTAAGCAACCGGTCTGCGAAAACAATATAGTGTGCCAAGAATATGACAGAGTGTGTGAGTCTGAGGGTGTGTGTGTGTGTGTGTGTGTGTTCCGGTCTGTCTTTAATGCTTTTGTCATCACTCTTCTATTCTGCAGAATTTATCCCCTAACAGGGTTTCCTTGACAACAAAATCTACTTAGGATTTACAGTTCCTTATCATTTCTGGTCATCGAAAATGATAATCTGTTTGTCCTAATCCCTCTCCCCCCCTCCCTCCGTACCTCCCAGATCATATTCATCAAGATCATCCCTCACGATAACATAAGAACTGGACCATTGCATTGGACAGGTCTGAAAGGATATGATGCGATAACAAGAGGAGTTCCTTCCAAATCAAATCAGATTCCTCTGATGTAATCAAGACGAGACGGCGAGGACAACGACTTAATCTCAGAGGGACATGCCCGGCTCGCTGAGGCATTATTAAAAACGACGAGAGAAACAAATCTTTATATCGAAAGATAGAAAAGATGGAATTAAAGTCAAGAGGGGAGGTGGAGGGGGTTGGGTGGCAAGGTTGGATAAAGCCCTCGGATAGGCCTGCAGATGTGAGACAAATCTTTACTGTAGTTTGTGTGTGTGTGTGTGTGTGTGCGTGTGTGTGTGTGTGTGTGCGTGTGTGTGAGAGAGTGTGTGTGTGAGAGGAGGGCGCAGTTCGAACGCAGATCAACGACTCGAGCTGAGCTTCTGGGGTCTACGTTCTCGTCCTCGACCTCACTGTCCTCCATCTTGTCCCACCGTCTGAAAGTTTCCGTCGGTTGATCGTCACACTAAACACTTGAGTGCTTGCGAGGCCCACAATCCTTAATCTTTGCCGTAAAGCGTTGTCTGTGGACGCGTAAGCTGCAGTCAGACAGTGTCTGTGTGTTAGAAGAGAGCGTGTGAGTGACAGGGGGGATGCCTTTAACTGTCGCACTTGCACTACACAGACACAAGGGGGCAGAATAGGATAGAATACTAGTGGCTGCACTCTTTCTCTTTTCTGCATTCTCTTTTTTTCTCTCAGGTCTTCCGGAGGTTCATCATCTCATGACTTTTTGACCTCCCAGAATGCACTGCAGTCAAGTGTCCATGTCCCTGTACTGCCAAACCTCATGGAGAGTGCACCAATCAATACTCCTGACCATGACCATGGTTAGGCAGCAAGCTGATCTCCATTCAGTTTGAACTGTTCTGCTGTCCAACACAGGACATGTTTCTACCACTGTACTTCTACATGGTGGCCACTAGAGGGGAATCTGATACTTCACACTACTTTAATTAATATATAGTTCAAGTGAGAGAGCCAGCTGTGTGTGTGTGTGTGTGTGTGGTGTGTGTGTGGAGAGAGAGAGAGAGAGGAGAGAGAGAGATAGTTCACACACAAACACACCTTACTCATCATCACAGTTCAAAACCACAGAATCGAAAAGGAATGTGTAGGTTAATAATGTGTTTATGTCAAACACGGTTAAATTGCAGCGCGAACAATCTAACATGTATTTTCGGAGTGAGTGACGCCCCCTCCCCGATCCAGAATGTCGGGGTGGGTTCAGCCAAGGGAGGTTTGGCTATCGCGGACGCATGTATGCATGGTAATTTGGGGACATTGGCACGCTGTTGTAAGAGGGTACTAAATCAAACTCAAGACTAACGTGAACCTCCCGGCTGCCGTTTACCGGAGGAATTAGGGGATTATACAGGATTGACACTTGGTGAATGTAAACGACAGAATGAAGGAGAGCATCGAAGGAATTGAGAAGTTTGTCAGTCCAGGGAAAGGACGAGGACTGCGGGTGACCAAACCTTTCAAAGTTGGGGAGCTGCTGTTCTCGTGCCCGGCATACGCCTACGTTCTGTCTGTCAATGAAAGAGGTTCTTACTGCGAATTCTGCTTGACGAGGTATTTTATTGTGAACGAGAGACAACCTTTTTGGAGCATGTGATGATGTATTCGTCATTGATGTGTGAATGCTAGCGCGCGTGTGCGCACTCGGCGCACGGCTTTCTCCAAACGCCAGATAGTGGGGTGAAGTTAGGCCACATTTGACTTATAATAAAGACCGCCTTTATTTCTATATACACAAATGTGGGCTACCAATCAAGAAGCAGCAGCCAATTAACTCACTTAAAATGAATTGCTACAAGCCACTGTTGCCCTATTCCTAAACATTCACGACTACGGACAATTGCGGGCGAGTGTCTTTTTATAGAAGGAGCTGCTACGCCATGACATTTTTTCATATTGGGGCCAGACTATAAAATCTATTTTTATGTGTGGCAAAGGCTCATCTTTCTGTGTGCCTCAGATCAGTGGTGTTCACGTATCCTCAAGATAGAACACGTGGTTTCATGTCAGATCTGCAGAAACACAAGTCCTCCTGACATAAGTCCGATCTTCACCGCAGTCAATCGAATCCATGGTAATTAAGTTCATAGGTGTAGTTTGAATATTGGTGGACAAACCATTAATTTAACGCAAAAACGACTTCTCCCATTTCAATGGTCTCTTGACATACCTTTTGATAATAATGTTCTGAGCTATTGTAATGTTCTGCCTTACATTCCACTTGAAGTAGTCTACCATGCAGGGTCTACCCAATGCAGGGTTCCACCACAAAACTCCCCTTCCTATTAACCCAGTCTTCATGTAGTCTCTTACCTGACAGCCCTAAGCAGCACAAGGCCTTCAAGGCCTTTAACCCTGACATGGACTAGGCCTGTGGTGAGGCGAGGCCCTCCTGAGTAACCTACAGGAGCATCTCTCTCTCTCTCTCTCTTTCTCTATGTCTCTCTCTCTCCTCTCTCTCTCTCTCTCTCTCTCTCTCTCTCTCTCTCGATCTCTCTCTCTCTCTCTCTCTTTCTCTCTCTCTCTCTCTCTCTCTCTCTCTCTCTCTCTCTCTGTATAGGGAGCCTGATGTACTGAGATAGATACAGTGTACCTCTATGTGATGATGACCCTTCCCCTGGTTGTGATATTTGGGTGGAGATCAGCACCAGCTGAAGTATGATAACATTACTCATGAAAGGGGGATTCAGAAATGTTCTGTTTTTACCACTGTTGGTGACAATTAGGCATTCAGCCAATAGGATGTCATACTGGGATTGGTCAACTCTGTGTGTCAGTCAGTCTGACATACTTCATCATGCATAATGATCATACAGATTCATAATAGTAATTATGCTGTAACTATGATGTGATGATGACGAAACTGTTATTGATGATGATGATAACTCTATAGTCTTTGTCATACGATCCTTGGCCAAGTGATCACCCAGGAACAACTTCATGAGAAAATATGAGACGAAGAGACGAATGAATAGCTTTTTTATGTGCTGTTGAACGACAGCCAACACTACGGTCAGTAGGTCGTCACCCTACCACTGCAACATCAGCTCCTCCAAACCAGAACCTCCGCAACATGACCATACCGCTGGCCCCCCCGCTCCTTCAGGTCCCGTACGTACTCCATCCAGACGGTAGCACCAGCAGACCCACCCTGCCCCTCTAACGTACCCAGCTTTGCTTCACTTTGTTGGGGCTTTCCTAAATCATCTTGTCCATGCCAGGGGTGGCAGCTGGTACATCAAAGGTCAGGTCTATTAATAACCCCAGAATGTTTCAGAGCCCACGGGCCCTCCCTGATACGATGGGAGAACGGCCTGTAAACTCCCCCCCCTCCCCCCCCCACTATGACACATCCCCCACATCCACTGCAGCAGTGTGCGCACGCGCACGTCCAGATAAACACCCCGCTCAGTGCGCGGCGTGACTGCGCCCTCCTGAAAGAGAACGGCAAAAACAAACGTAGGGATCGGCGCCTGGGTCTGACGGCCCCCCCTCATCACGACGTCCGGCAGGAAATGAGAGATGTGGGGTGGGCGAGGCGGTCGGGCTGGACTGTGGTAAACCCCGAGGTGATGAGGAGTGTCCATGTCGTCTCCACGTCGACTCTGTTTGAGCTTGCAGGCGTGCCGTGCTGAACTGGCCCGCTGCAGCTCAGAGGTGCTAAAACATCCGAGCTGGCGTCTGATTCCCTCAGGTCAGGTGTGCACCAGGTTGGGATCCGTCCCATTTCAAACAGGATCAGTTACTGAACGGCGTGGAACGAGAGCCTGTTCATGGGTCGAATCCACTCGCGGAATGAATCGACTCGGTTGATTCGGATTGGAAATGGGTCGGGCGTCCCACATCTTGGAGCGTTCGTCCGTTTGGCAAACGGGGATGTTTTAGCACACTGGAGTGTGTGTTTTCCACTAGGCGTGGTGTGATGTGTTCGTATGTGTCTGAATGGGCGCCAAAACAGTTCTCGGGTACTGTAGAGAAGAACAAACGACGGTTCTGTTTCCTTGTCGTCCACAGAAAAGAAGGCTTGGCCAAATGTGGAAAGTGCAAGAAAGCCTTTTACTGCAATGTCACCTGCCAGGTAACAGCACAGCACACTGCCCCCAGAGTGAACGCTCAAGGGACACATACATACACTCATTTCCTGAAATGACTTTGTGTGTGGGGGGTACTTAGAATTGGAGGTGTGAGGGGATGCAGTACATGTTGGCAAGAGTAGATTGGGTGGGTGTGGATGGGTGGGCGGGGCAGGGATGGATGGATGGGGCTCAGGATTAGTATTGTGAGCTTTAAGAAGAAAGGGCGAGGAATTCGAATGTTGTTGGTTTTGGGGCCGTTATCAGACAGTGTGTATTAGAGTAAGCCGTTCAAATATGGTGCGTGTGTGGATGCGTGTGTGGATGCGTGTGTGGATGCGTGTGTGGATGCGTGTGTGGCGTGTGTGGATGCGTGTGTGGATGCGGGTGGATGCGTGTGTGGATGCGTGTGTGGATGCGTGTGTGGATGTGTGTGTGGATGCGTGTGTGGATGCGTGTGGATGCGTGGTGGATGTGTGTGTGGATGCGTGTGTGGATGCGTGTGGGATGTGTGTGTGGATGCGTGTGGATGCGTGTGTGGATGCGTGTGTGGATGCGTGTGTGGATGCGTGGGATGCGTGTGTGGATGCATGTGTGGATGCGTGTGTGGATGTGTGTGTGGATGCGTGTGTGTGCGTGTGTGTGGATGCGTGTGTGGATGCGTGTGTGGATGCGTGTGTGGATGCGTGTGTGGATGCGTGTGTGGATGCGTGGGATGCGTGTGTGGATGCATGTGTGGATGCGTGTGGATGTGTGTGTGGATGCGTGTGTGTGCGTGTGTGTGGATGCGTGTGTGGATGCGTGTGTGGATGCGTGTGTGGATGCGTGTGTGGATGCGTGTGTCTCAGAAAGCGCACTGGGCGATGCACAAGCTGGAGTGCGGAGCCATCACGGCGTTCGGGGAGAAATGGAGTCCCTCGGAGACGGTACGTCTGGTGGCCAGGATCCTCGCCAACAAGGTGAGAGGGTGTACTGTATGCAACATGTACCACAAAGAGAGAGTTGGGGAGAGGGGGGTTCTGAATGGATGAATCCATAGGTAGAAAACATAGATTAAGACAACTCTATCTTCTCCTCTCATCCAAAAAGTCCTGCTCTTGTGTGTGTGTGTGTGTCTTCCAGAAAAGCCAGAAGGAGAAGAGCAGCTCTGAGAAGCTGCTGCTGATTGGAGAGATGGAGTCACGTGAGTCCACAGTGTGAGAGGCGTGTGGAGCCCCTCCCACCAGAGGAGGCTCTGTGTCCTAGTCAGTGAAGTGTCGCCTCTCTCAAGGCCCCCTGGACGCCACCTCCAGCCAGGCTCCGCCCCCTCACCGAGCACCTAGACTGACTGTCTGGCAGAGCTGGACTGTCCGAGTCAGACTCGCTCTGATAAGGGTCTAGCCCAGAGTGTGTAGATAGGTGGTGAGGGATGGTGTGTGTGTGTGTGTGTGTGGGGGGAGGGGTGCAAGAATGTGTTAGACTTGCTTTATGTTGTGGGAGAAAGCTGGGTGGTGACAATGCTATGTGTCAAGCCATACTTTAAAAGGCAGGTTCTAGATGAATATAAAAATATTTTTTGAAGTTCACGTTGCCGTTCATTATAAATTGAGTGTGAGAGTGTGTGCATTTATGTGTGTGTGCGTGTGTGTGTGTGTGTGTGTCGGCCTCAGACGTGGAAGATGTGGACAATGAGAAGAGACAGATGAACGAGGGGGACATCGCCAGCCTGCATCAGTTCTACTCCAAACACCTGGAGTTCCCCGACCACGCTGGCCTGCTAACACTCTTCTCTCAGGTAACACACACACACACACACACACACACACACACACACACACACACACACACATACCCACACACACCTACCCACACACACACATACACACACCTACCCACACACACACACACCTACCCACGCACACACACACCTACCCACGCACACACACGCACACACACTTACCCATGCACACACACACACACACTTACCCACGCACACACACACACACACACACACACACACACACACCTACCTACCCACGCACACACACACACCTACCCACGCACACACACGCACTTTCCCACGCACACACACACACCTACCCACGCACACGCACACACACACACCTACCCACACACACACACACACACCACACACACACACCCACAAACCTACCTACCCACGCACACACACACACAAAGTGCAGACTCACTCTGTTCTTAGTTGTTCTCCTCGACCAGGAACTTTTTCTGTCTGCTACAGAAACACCCAGAAAGTACCATGATATCCCAGCTGGCCCCCTGCTGGGCTGTGTTGGTACCACTGTGATAAAGTACATGAGTGCCTTACGGTCATATGAGTTGAGGTGAAATGAAAAGAAGAGACGGTCATTGTGTGATATCTCTCTGTTCCTGCAGGTCAACTGTAATGGCTTCACAGTGGAGGATGAGGAGCTGTCCCATATGGCATCAGCGATATACCCAGAGTAAGACACACACACACAAACCACACACACACACACATCAACGTACCACAGCAACTGACACACTTCATCACAAAATCACAGATACCTTCCGTCAGAATATCCATAATCTGAGACAGCACATTTAGCCCACATCCTCCCGTTAATCTCCTGGTTATCTTGTTATTGCATGGCAGGCTAGCGGCACAGCTGCTGAGATAGGAAGGCTAATTCAAGCTCTTGAGAAAGAGACGTTCCCATCTATGGGCCTGTGGTAGTAAATCACACCCAGACCGCTGCAAACCTGTGTTGCTGAATACTGTGCCTTTTTAAAACGTTTAATCGTTAAAAAAAAATCTCCCCCCATACAATGCTGGTCGGCAGATTGAAGCGGAGAGGTCGATGTTATCGTCTGTGTTCGGGAAGATTGTTATGTTCAGTAACTGTGACCTCGTATAGTGTTTATGACGCTACACAAGCTGTTTACTCCTCCTCTCCCATATCCTTCTAGTGACATGTGTTGTTTCTTTCTTTCTGTCTCTCTCTCTCTCTCTCTCTCTCTCTCTCTCTCTCTCTCTCTCTCTCTCTCTCTCTCTGTGTCTCTGTCTGTCTGTCAGTGTGGCTCTGATTAATCACAGCTGCTCCCCAAACGTCATCGTCACGTACAAGGGGACGACAGCAGAGATCCGGGCTGTTCAGGACATGAGCACTGGGGACGAGGTGAGGAAGATGTGTCCAGCTGTCCAGACAGAATTCACCAGCCCAAGTTGTGTTTTTGTGTGATTGTGTGTGTGTGTGGCGGGGGTGTGTGTGTCAGTGTGGCTGATCTTGTGATGTATGAAAACCCTCCCTATCTGTACTGAAGTCTCCCTGGTGGGTGAGAGAAGTGCATCATGGGAATTAACTTGATCTCTGTGGGTCCAATGAGTGGGGATCGAGTTTATAGAGAGGACAGAAAGTGAGGTCATAGGTCTATCGGACGATCTGGTTGGTGGAAATAATGAGAGACATTAGGAGAGAGTTGAAAACAGTGTGGGTGTGCATGTTCAGTGTATATGATTATTGAGCTAGGCTAGGTTGTTTTTAGACCTCAGAAGTGCTGAGCAGGTCAAAGGCCTTCCACACTGGCCTCCCAGCCAACATGATACATATGAAACAGCCCCTAATATCCCAAGCGTTGGAATGCCAAACTTATTTTTGTAACCAAATGCAAAAGCACACAATTTCCTTCCACACAGCATGGGATCATAGCTGGTGTGCCTGTGTGTGGTGTCTGTGTATGTGTGTGTGTGTGCGTCTATGTGCTGTGTGTACACACCGGTATCTGGTGTCTGTGTGTGTGTGTGTGTGGTATGTGTGTGTGTGTCTCCATTCCCAGGTGCTCATCAGCTACATAGACCTCCTCTACCCAACAGAGGACCGTAACGACCGCTTAAGAGACTGCTACTTCTTTACCTGCGACTGCAAGGAGTGTAAATCCAAGGCTGGGGTGAGAAGGCAGAGATGGGAGGGGCCAGATGTACTCGCTACACTGATATCACTCACGTTTCAGTTCACTTTTAACCTAAGGGCTTCAGTATCAAGGCTCAATAGCCAATCACGTTGCACATTCTAAAACGGTTGATGTCACGACTGTGATGTTTTCCCTCGGCCCTCCAGGACAAGCTGAGGCTGAAGGTTCGTAAGCGGACGGAGCCAGAGCTGGTCAGCAACATGAGGCGCTACGCCAGGAACATCATAGGAGACTTCCGCACCGCCAAGCTCGACAAAAATAACCTTTTTCTTTACAACCTCCGTACGATCTTTCTCATTGGGATAAGGCAAAGATTCGTTTTGGAAACTGCTACTTTATGAATGATTGTTAGCACACTTATTGAATTACATGACTTTGTCATTGAATTGATCAGTGTGTTTTTTTAACCACAGTTCTCCCAGCATGCAGTAGCTAAACGTTGCTAATAGCACCACCCCTAACGTTTAAGCATTAGCGTTCCCGCCTATGAAACCTTGACTCGTGAGCACCCCCTAGTGAGCTGCTGGAGATGTGCGATCTGAGCCTGGACAAGATGGGCGCCGTGTTCGAGGACTCCAACGTCTACATGCTCCACATGATGTACCAGGCCATGGGCGTGTGTCTCCACTTGGGCGAGTGGGACCAAGCCATCCGCTATGGAGAGAAGGTCCTCAAACCATACAAGTACGGATCCATGCCGAACCCTTGGACGTACACTGCACGTCGATGCGAGGAAATCCTGGGGATTCGACATTTGAACTTTCAAATAACACCGTGAGAGCCGTCTAAACGTGCTATGACAATGGCCCTGTTGGAGGGGGAGGTTGCCGGTTCGATTCCTGGCCGTGACAAAATTACGTTGTGTCCTTGAGCAAGGCACTTCACCCTACTTGTTTCGGGGGGGAATGTCCCTGTACTTACTGTGAGTCGCTCGGGATAACAGCGTCTGCTGAATGACTACATGTAAATGTGTTTGCTCCCCTCCTCCAGCGTGCTGTACCCGCCCTACTCCCTGAACGTGTCGTCCATGTACCTGAAGCTGGGCAGGCTGTACATGGGGCTGGAGAGGAAAGCCCCGGGGCTTAATGCCCTCAGGAAGGTAACCTGCCTGGCCCACGCAGTGAGGCTCTACCACTGCACTCTGCAGACCAGCAGATTAGGTTTCAATGTTACTTTGTTGAGGAGCGTCGTAAGTGGTAATCTCTCATCCCTCTCCCCCCATCTCTCTCTCCTCATCTCTCCTCTCTCTCCTCTCTCTCTCTCTCTCTCTCTCTCATCTCTCTCTCTCTCTCTCCCTCTCCCCCTCTCTCTCCCTGTCTCTCTCTCTCTCTCCAGGCCATGGCGATTATGGAGGTGGCTCACGGGAAGGATCACCACTACCTTGCAGAACTCCAGAATGAAATCGCTAAGAAATGAAGAGACTGAAACACAAACGGACATCCATGCACATCACACGCACACAGCAGGCTTTCTGAAACGACCAAACTATGGACGCTTTCTCTTTTTGGTTGTGAAGGACGGAGGAAAAGGGAAATCGCTTAGAGGTGTCCCTTTTTTATGTGGGATGCATTGAGGAGGTTTTCCTGGAGAGCAAAATTGCAGGAACAACTGAATTATTTTATAGCGTGCAGCAGATTCTTTTGATAGAAAGTGTCAGTATACTGTATAACGCCTTCCTGGATGGTCATCGAGGTTTACATATGTTTTTATTCATAATAAAAAGGTAATTCCATTTACCGTACACTATGGCTTGCTTTGAGTAACTGTGTACGAGGGGCACACCTGCCAGCTGCGTGGTTCTCTTTCACCATTCCTGCCGGTGTTTGCTTAAGGGCAGAGGATCGGCACGTCAATAAATACCGACAGCCAATGAGGAGCATTTACGGCCGCAGCTGCTTTGTTACGGGCCTATAAAAGGCGAGCAACGAGCCCCTGTCACCAACGAGGGAGGTGTCAGGACATTAGCACCGCTGACGTGGTCATGCTGGGTTCCTTCTCGTCTGGACTGAGTGTGAGAGAAGTACGAGCATGTCTGCTCACTCCAGTCGACACGTCATAAACACGGGCGTCGCAGCGAAAGCACGAAATGACTCTTCTACCCTCCACTATGTGTTGCTGTCAACTGCTCTTCTCTCTAGGTGTCATCTCTACCAATGCTACACAGTTGACACTTTATTATGTTGTACTTTACTATACTAAACTTTACTATACTATCCTGTACTGTACTATTATTTGGCTATTAATGAAACCAGTTTGGCAACACATAGAGAAAATAAGGCTTTATTGCATAATGAGTACGTATGACAGCTTCATACGCATTTGGGGGCAGAAAAAAAAAGTGTATGTACTGGCAGAGCATAGCCTATATATAAAACATATGTACACTAGAACACATACAGAGTCTTCAGGACTTATGCCAAAACACGGGGTGGAGCATGTCATTGAAAACCTCTGTGGAATGAAACGTGGAGAATACTGTCAACAGAACAGAAGAATGGCAATAGAGTGCTCTTGCTGTGAGAGCAGAAAGCTTATAAACTTATATCTGAGTATAGATATATACATTGGAATATAAAAAGCATGCATAGTTTGTCATCTTGCGGTATTTGAAGGGTACCAAGTCAATACTAACATTTGTAGAAATATTCTCTCGCATGCCCGATATGTACAAACGTAGCTTTGGACACGGCTGGTATTGTGCCGCGACTCACAGACAGAAGGAAGAGGATCTAAAGTCAGCCATACTCAAAGCCGTGTGTTCTATGTGTTCACATAGATCCTCTCCCTATCTGGGTACCAACAGGTGGAACCAAAAAAAAGCCCCCTTCATTGCCATGCTCTCCGTGTAGTTCTAAACATGTGAAACACGATATCCCAGGATGCAATGCATCCACTGCACTGGATAGACCCATAGACACAAATCTGGGGAAGTAGGACTGTGAGGGAATTGAGGCCATAAATGTGGCACGATAAGACTACAAAAACAAACAAGGAAGTCTTTTTCCAAATGTATTTGTGAGTCAGCATGGACACCAGGGCCATGGGAGGGGTTTGGTGCTGCCCTCTGTCTTGTACTGGAGGCTACAACAGCACACACCCTGTCTTACATGTAGACACCAAACTCTGAAGTGAATACAAACACCATACGACCTTGTCCTTGGTCTTTTGGGTTAGTGTCTTTCTATCGTTACACAGGTCTTCACGGGTCTCTCCGACAGGAAATGACACGCGACACAGACAGTAGAACACTGTTCTAGGGAATGCCTTGACTCCTTTAGAAGGAAGCTCTGACTCAGCACTGACACCATGTAGCCATGACAGTGCTAGAACGTTCCAAATAAGCTGTGTTATGTAGCTAAAGTTAAATAGAATGGGAAATGGACTGCACTGTTCTGGAACATTGGACATTGATCAAATAATAGTCTGGAAAATCTGGGTTTTAATAATGTTCCAAGCAGCCAGAAGTTTTAAATATAAAGATTGATTGCTAAGGCCTTACTGAGCCAAACCAGGTGTGAAAAATAACCAAAATAGCTGTAACGAGGGGAACAAGGAGAGGACATGACTTCAAGGCATCATACGTTTGGCAAACCATTTAGAAACCTTTCTCCAACACACAGAAAACTGTTGATGAGAAAGACTATGTATCTGCTTGTTTGACAATTCCGAGATCACCATAGTTATGAGAAATAAATACATGTAAAAAAAAATGATATTGAAATGTTTCGACGAATCTTCATTGTTCTTTACATCAGACTGCCACAACGAAGGCCTGCCTAGAATAACTTTGGCAGTTGCTTTCAAACATTGGGAAAACCTTTGAAATGATTTGATAACCTTGTTTCCACGTACATGAAAAAGCAAGCAACACTACACCCTGGTGTTCATAAAAGCAACTGCAGCACTGGCATTACAGGCATAGACGTTTGTGAAAATGACAGGAATTAATATGTCTAGCTTACTGTTTATATTTTATTGAAATACTGTTTATATATCCAGTGCCAAAACAATGTAATAAAAAAATATGTTATCTCTGATCAAACTTGGAAAATTGGCCTGCTTATCAAATGATAGCACAAAAGGGAAAAGTGCCACGATAAACAATGGTAGCATTAAGCCCTAGCAGTTAGCACCTAACATGTTAGCTTGTTTTGTAACACTCCTACCAGCTCCCTCTCCTCCTTGACCAGCCACGAGCTAGCTAGGCTAACGCCAACTGTACGAAAGAGAGACATGGAGGTATTTTATGACCAAAGCATTTCTAAACACACGCATTCCGACTTTCTTGTGTTCCAATCGGAAACATTGCTCGAGTCTGCCCCCTCCAGGAGACAGGATGTGGGTGAGCGACATGTTGTCAACGTCACACAGCCTTACACAGCTGTATGGGACTCCACACCATACTAGCCAAACCTGTCCACCCTGGTCCATTAGCCAATTCAGACCAATCAGAGCATACGAACTACGGAGCTAACTCTCATTGGTCATCCTACTCTGCAGCAGGTGTTATCTGTCGCCCTCCTGCAGAGTGTTGTCCCATTCAGGTCTTAGTTCAGGGGTCAGGGGTCAGATGAGACGAGAGTTCTTGAGGGACTGGATGAGGACCTGGTAGACAAACTTGTACTGGGAGATGGTCTGGACCATCAGCATTCTCTGCTGCCTCAGACCACACAGCATGGTGGGCACCTCCACCCTCTGAGAGAGAAACACGGGAGAACAGAGAGCAAGAGGGAGAAACACAGAGAGGAGAAGGTTTCCGTGAAAGGGAAGTCGAATTTGAATGACAGAAAATTGAGTTGGTAATGAACAGTGATTTACACACACAATCCCCCACCCCCCCCGACCTGGCCCCTCCCCCCACCTCGTTGTGCTCCAGGCAGCTGATCATGAGCTCAGTGAGGATGACCACGCCGGCGCGCCCCACCCCCGCGCTGCAGTGGACCACCACCGGGGGGTTGAGGGACTTGGAGGTGTCCAGCATGGAGTTGGTGTGCCTCCTCACGGACTGGATCTCCTCCAGGTACGCTGGGGTACGGAAGGGAGGGGAGGGAGAGAGAGGGGGGGAGGGGAGGGGAGGGAGAGAGGAGGGAGAGAGGGGGGTGAGGGGAGGGGAGGGGAGGGAGAGGGAGAGAGGAGGGGAGGGGAGGGGAGGGGAGGGCGAGGGGAGGGGAGGGGAGGGCGAGGGACGAGAGGAGGGAGATGAGAGACGAGGGGGGAGGGGAGGGGAGGGGAGGGGAGGGGAGGGGAGGGGAGGGAGAGAGGAGGGGTGAGAGAGGAGGGAGAGAGGAGGGGAGGGGAGGGGGAGGGGGAGGGGAGGGGGAGGGGAGGGGAGGGGGAGGGGAGGGGAGGGGAGGGAGGGAGAGAGAGGGGGGGAGGGGAGGGGAGGGAGAGAGGAGGGAGAGAGGGGGGAGGGGGGAGGGGAGGGGAGGGAGGGAGAGAGGAGGGGAGGGGAGGGGAGGGGAGGGGAGGGGAGGGGAGGGGAGGGAGAGAGGAGGGAGAGAGAGAGAGGGGGGAGGGGAGGGGAGGGGAGGGGAGGGGAGGGGAGGGGAGGGGAGGGGAGGGGAGGGGAGGGAGAGAGGAGGGGAGAGGAGGGAGAGAGGAGGGGAGGGGAGGGGAGGGGAGGGGAGGGGAGGGGAGGGGGAGGGGAGGGGAGGGGAGGGGAGGGGAGGGGAGGGGAGGGGAGGGGAGGGGAGGGGAGGGGTAGGTAGACGACAGGATAGTCTATCAAGTGTGTGACATCACTGACACACACGTGCACACACACACACACACACACACACACACACACACGTGGCCACTCACAGAGGAAGCCCTGGACGTATTCAGGGACAGCCGTGGTCGGGCCAGTCTGTGTACTGCAGGTGCCACACCGTCCTCTCCTGACCCGACAGCAGGTGCTTGACCTTTAACCCCGTGGTGGCGTAGCAGCCCGAGTCCGTGCGGAACTTGGTGGTGACCTTGAACTTGCCATGGGTGGCTGAGTTGTGTTTGGAGCCCAGCTTGGGCCAGTAGCGATGACTCTTAGCCCTGCCACCCTCCTGGGGAGAGCAGGGGAGAGGGGAGGGAGGGAGGGAGGGAGAGATAAAGGGAGGGAGGGAGGGAGGGAGGGAGGGAGGGAGGGGAGGGAGGGAGGGAGGGAGGGAGGGAGGGAGGGGGAGAGGAAGGGAGGGGGGGGAGCAGGTGAGAACAGGAGAGAGGGAGGCAGAGTAAATCAAGGCTGTCTCTATACATGAACTAATCACAGGCATCCACCTACTGTAGCCCCACACATACACCACACATACACACACACACATACACTACACACACACACATACACATACACAGACACATACACATACACATACACATACACATACACATACACATACACACACACACACACACAATGCACATGTCCTTGCTCTTGCTCTCATAAGACTTGAAAACTCTGTACAAAATGTTATATCTCCATATCAACAAAACTATGAATTCAAGAACATATCTCTGCAGTCTCAGAAAATGTGATACCCAGAGAGCTGGACGTGAGGGTGACCTCACCACAGCCCTGCTCCAGCATTTGAACAGATACTGACTTCAGCATTCTGCCTGCAGCTGGGGTAACACATCAGACGACTCACTGTTCAATAATCCTGCTGCATCTTTTGTGTGATGTCTCGATTAATTCATGTTGTGTGTGTGTGTGTAAGTGTGAGTGTGTGTGTGTGTGTGTGTATGTGTGTGTGTGTCTGTGTGAGCCTGCGTGCTGTGTATGCTTCACATCGTGTATGTTTTGTATGTGTGTGTGTGTATGTGGGCGGGTGATGCTGTACCTCCTCAGCAGTAACCATGGCGATGACATTGACCCCCTGCTCCCAGACCATCTGCCAGAAGTCGGCGCAGGTGTTGGCTAGTGGACCCTGGGGTGGCGATGTAGTGCCACTCCTCCCCACTGATGGTCACCTGGACACACATCGACATCATCAATAGATGTGGACCAATCAGACGATGACAGACGTCTGTGGTACTTGTGCCCTCTTTGTACGTCGCTTAGGACAAAATGGTCCGCTAAATTATACAAATGTAACAGTACGTATGTATTACCCGTACTACCTTATTTCACCACTGGGGGGCACTGTTTTGATTAGGCAGCACAGCACTATACATCTACTGTACAGTCCTCCCTCTCTCTATGCCACACACACACACCCACACCCACACAGCAGTCTTTTCCACAGTCCAACCATAAACACCTCAGAGAGCCCTTACTAAGTTGCTGGAATGCCATGACGTAATGGGAGTAATGCCGCCCAAACATGAGCAGCTGAGGGCTAAGGTGCTGTACCGCGTGACTGTAAACACACTCACAGACGTGTGAGGGGAACAAACAACAGCTTTGGTCCTCAGCTGGGACTGTGGGGGCGATGGGAAATAAGAGGGTTAGGCTTTAATAGGGCCCGATTCAGCCATGACTCAGCACCGAGACACAATGGAGCGAAACACTTCAACACACACTGTACACGCAGCGTGTGTCCACATGCTAGCGCTTGGGTTCAGTAATACCCACACACACATCAAAAACGGTTCAGGCTTATTATGAGGTTTTGGGGTTGGACTGTAGATGTATTACAGCCCGAATTGTTAGGTTGTGAGTTTGACTTTTGTCTTTCGTTCTTTCTTTGATCCCTTCTTTCATTCCTAACACTTAGTCATTTGGCAGATGCTCTTATCCAGAGCGACTTACAGTAAGTACAGGGACATTCCCCCCCGAGGCAAGTAGGGTGAAGTGCCTTGCCCAAGGACACACAACATCAATTTGCACAACCAGGCGTCGAACCGGCAACCTTTTGATGAATAGCCCACGCCCCTAACCGCTCAGCCATATGACTCGTTCCTTCCTACCTTGATGTGAGAGGCGTTGATGTAGCCCGTGTTGTTCTCCTTGTTGGGGACCAGCTCCACCCGGTTCTCCTCGTATGGAACCACGTCACGGAACCGGTTCCGCTCGCTGTTGTCGGCCAGCATCGCCGTGGTGACCACGCAGTCCGCCCTCTTCTTGGGGATGTGCTCGTACTCTGTGAAGACCCTCTCCTCCTCCATCTGCAGCTCTAGAGTCTTACACTACAAGGTGTGTGTGTGTGTGTGGTGGGGGGGGTAGCGAGTGAGAGGGGTGAGACATTTCGAAGGGATAGTGAGGTAGAGAGAGAGAGGGTAAGAGAGGCAGGGTGAAAAGATGGGAGAAGGTGAACACGGAGCAAGGTTCACTCGTTGCGTCGATTATTATACATATCGTTGTCCCCTAACACTAATGCACATTTGACCCACAGTGCTCTTTGATTTCAAAGCCACCCACAGTCACAGGCACAATGTGCTACAGGTGCACAAAAATGATTCTCTCTCTTCACATTCCCCCGTCTCAGTAGAGGAATGTGTTTGTTGGGCAAGCCTGGTGCTGACTGAGGGGTATGCTGCCTGACGGAGGAATAGAGGAGGGGGTCTCTGTATCCCTCCATCCATCCATCCCTCTCTCTTTCACTCTCTCTCTCTCTCTCTCTCTCTCTCTCTCTCTCTCTCTCGCTCTCTCTCGCTCTCTCTCTCGCTCTCTCTCTCGCTCTCTCTCACACTCTCTCTCGGGTCACATTCCTGTCATTCCAGCCAGTCCAGAGGCGATAAGCACCACCATGCCACACGTTCTTCAACCCACTTGGCCCTAGCCCCCGTTAGCCTAGTAACGACCCGGGACAAAGGCTGGGTTTCACACCTCCAAGGGGAGACTGAGCACGACAGCTAGCATGGCTAACTAGAGAACCATAGAGTTTTGACCAAGTATTTACCATCATTTTGGGGGGAAATACTGAATACTGTATTATTTGTTTCTGTTTTATAGACCTAAACCTTTAGGGGGAAAGAAAGAGGGAAAGACAAACACGTCCTGGTTTGCAACACGCTGTCCTTGTGGAGCCACCAG
This sequence comes from Mallotus villosus, assembly GCA_903064625.1. Taxonomy (NCBI): domain Eukaryota; kingdom Metazoa; phylum Chordata; class Actinopteri; order Osmeriformes; family Salangidae; genus Mallotus; species Mallotus villosus. The sequence continues at coordinate 89,058 of CAEFZP010001580.1, forward strand.
GCTTCCCCTCAGACTGAGTCAGATCAGATCTAGATACAGATACTGCTTATCAGATACGGTTTATCCACTCACCGGGCACTAGGACCCTGCAGACCACTGCTTTCCCTAACAGCCTCAACCTAACCCCGGGACAGGGAGAGTGACAGGCCTGCAGGACGATGCCAACAGAGACAACACACTGCAGGCCCTGACTGGGACCACGATGCACCAAGGGGACATCCACGATGGAAGCAGAAGCCCTGAGCTCACGTGTTATAACAGCACAATATCATTACAGACTAGTATAGAGTATCATAAGATACCAGTGTAGTACCATAAGAGACCAGTGTACAGTAGCATGTACAGCCCAGTGTAGCAGCGTAGAGTCCGGGTAGCAGGGAGGTCTCTTACCCTCTCGTCTGGGGCAGCCTTGGCGGCTCCGTCCTCCTGGTGGTTCTCTGGTACGCGGGCCGCGTAGAGCCCGTTGAGCGCCGCCATCATCAGCGGCCTCTTCACCGAGTCCACGGACAGCTTCTGTCTCTCCAGCGTCTTCAGGAAAGAGGAGAGGTCTGCCGTCATGGTTACAGTTACCCGAGGAGACGCAGCAGCCGTGTGACCTGTCTCTCGCCGCTCTGCTCGTGTGCGCGCCGCGCGATTTGTTTTGTTTGTTGGTAAACTCGTCTGGTTGGGCGTCGGGAGAGTGAGCCCGGGGTGGGTGTGCGGTTCCAAAAGCCGACAGCCTGAACTGACACTGTCTCAGCTGGTTAAACACTGACCCGCAGCTCCTCTCTACTAATGTCTCTCTCTCTCTCTCCCTCTCTCTCTCTCTCTCTCTCTCTCTCTCTCTCTCTTTCTCCCTTTACTTCTCTCTTCTTCCTCTCTTGTCATGAAATCTTCTTCCTCTGTCTTTCTCTCGCACCTTCTCTCCCCCTCGCTCGTTCTCCTTCTCATGCGAGTCAAACTCTGACCCACATTGCCTGTTCTTGCCCCTCCTTCCAGGATTACCCCCCTCCTAATCTCACCTCCAGCCCTCCACCTCTCAATCCCCCCATACCTTCTGGATTGGCCCAACAAACATGCTGGGGGACAGGAGGGGCTACCACAGGGACTAAACCACTATGAGACGAGAGGGGGGGGTTTGGTTTTGTCAAAAGGGGCTGAGATGCAACATGCGTGTGAAGACTGCATGTTGGGACCTAATACACTAACATTGCCAGAATCTAAAACATTTATACTCATTCATCAAATACTAATGTACTGTAGATTACAACATGGAATATATATCAACACATGCAGTTCACCCAATAACAGATTTCATTTTGTAACTCCAGACCGAGACATTTGGACGAACCCCCCAAAGGGTTAGTAATCCCTGGGATTATGAGGGATTATCTGTGAGGACTGAGGACCTAATGTTACCCTCAGGTGCTGAACCCCAGATTAATAGTTAATCAACAACCGTGAAAGTACCTAACTAACAAACAAAGCACGCTCAAATGTTTGTTTACACTGAACGTTCACCATGTGTTCGTTTCAACACTGTGCACTGTTTCAAAAGCAGACGCATCGCTTGGTCTGTTTACTAGCTAACCGAGTGACTGCTTGTTAGCGGAGTTGGAATCCAATCCTTACAGAATTGAAACCTTCACACAGGCACACATAAACCAATGCACAATTGACACTGAAAACGGGCCATCCACTGAATACACATTTACCCCAAAGCATAATATGTGAAGCATCGTAGCTCTGACTGGAGCAGGCTTACCCTTTGTGCGATCTCTCTCTCCACTATACTGTCCTCGATGGAGAACATCTCCGATACCGGTCTCTCTTTCACGGGCTCCTTCCTCACTCTCTCCTTCACGCTGGTCAGGTCGGGCTCTGAGATCGACGGACCCAGAAGTGCTCCGTTCATCCCGGTCTGGTCTCCACGGGTCAGAGTTCCACCCCCTCCGCCCCCCCCACCTCCGCCTTGACCCTGCCCGGCCTTCGGCGACCGGGCCTGGGCTTGGAGAGCATCCGTGGGTCCCTGGCTCTGGGGCCTCTGGTTGTGGTGGTGAGTGTGGTTGTGGTGCCGCAAGGGGGCGTTGTTGGAAGCCCTGGGGGGCCCAGGGTACTCCGGAGGGGGCTTGTTGGGCAGCTTGGCCAGGGCGGCCTGGAGCTGGGCGCTGATACTAATGTCTTCGTTGAGGCCTGGGATCTGGACGTCCAGCTCGGGCCTCTCCTCCTCCTCCTCCTCCTCCTCCTCCTCGCTCTCGCTGCTGTGGATCAGCATGGTGGCGTTGGATAAGGTCTTCTGGTGCTGGTAGGCCCCGCCCTGCGACGACGGCGGGCCGACGGGGGCCTCCAGGGGCCTTGGGAGAGGGCATCTGAGCGGGGGGGGGCGGCTCCTTGGACTCCCGGGGCTGAGCCTGGGGCTGGGGGGGCATCACCTGTTCCCTCAGCGTGTTCCTCCGAGGCAGAGGGGGCGTTCATGCCTTTCAGGACCATGCCCTCCACCCCTCCGCCACCCCCTCCCCCGGCCCTCATGCAGCTGATCACCTCCATGCTGTGCCTCTTGCCCAGCGTGGAGCGGTGGTGCTTGGCCACGGTGAGCAGCTCGCTGACCTCCTGCAGGGACTGGTGGACCACGGCCGAGCTGTCGGGCTGGAAGGTCTTGACGGAGAGCTGCACCATGCGGGTCACCAGTTCGGGGCTGCTGCCCCCGATGCAGCGGTGCCGGTGGCTGGCCAGGTCCGGGGTGCTGGTGGCGGGCCGGAAGGTGGGGGTAGGGCGGCGGGGGCCGCGACATGTGGTTGCGCAGCATGTTGGCGGCGTTGGCGGCGTAGCTGGCGGCGTTGGCGCCCTGGTGCTTGGCGTTGGCCAGCTCGGGCGTGCTGACGGTGTGGGAGATGGAGACGCCTCCTCCTCCTCCTCCCCCGCCTCCGCCTCCTCCGCTGCAGGCTGACTGGCAGGGCTGCCCGCTCCCCGGCGCCCCCCGGTGGTGGGACTGAGACACGGGCTTGCTGTAGCTGACCTGGGGGTGTGTGGAGGAACACACGAGGAGATGAAGAAGGAAAGGTCACGTGACCTTGTGTGCATGTGGAAGTATGTCAAGACATGTTCGGCTGCTGCTTCGTGACTGGGTTTAACAAGGGGTGTTTGACTTGTGTTGTGTGTGTGTGTGACCACGGTCGCCCCAGGAGCTGCAGCTGCTCACCTGTGGCGTGTAGGCCACATGACCGGGGCCCAGACCTCCGTACGGCCCCCTCTCCCCGATCTCCGGCTGGCTGTACACCAGCGTCTCGGGCTGGCGGTACGCGTACGCGTTGCTGATATTCAGGCTGCGCAGCGATTGGCTGTGGAGGTCGTGGTGGGCGGGCACGACGTGGCGCTTCTGCTGGCGCATGACGGCGTCGTACTCGGGCGTGGGGCCTGTAGGACGGGGCGATGATGGCGCTTGTGGCGGTGGCTGGGGATGTAGTCGGGCCGCATGAGCTCGCTGCCGGGGATGCTGAGGTTGGAGGAGATGGGCGAGGGCTGGACGAAGGTCTGCGAGTGGTTCAGGGAGCCCAGGCTGGGGCTGCTGTACATGCTGCCGTTGGGGACCGTGCCGTTACGGAAGCCGCCGCCGCCGAAGTCCACCGGACACCGGTCCAGGCTGGTCTCTGACTTGTAGTACGGGTCGTCGTGGAATATGCTGTCTGGAAGGGAGGGACGGGAGGGAGGGGAGAGGGAGGGAGGGGGGGGGGAAGACAGTGGGAAGAAGTAGAAAGGGAAAGGAGTTGGGAGGGGGAGGGGGAGGGAGGTTAAGAAGGCAGAGAGAGGGAGGGAGGTAGAGAAAAGAGAGTTGTGTACGTTCACACAAGTACAGGCTTCAAAACACTCTCAGGCCCATAGTTCCCAGGCTAAATGCATCCCAAATCCCGAGCCGTGATTGATATGGCACTCGACACAAACGCCATCGCACACCCCCACGCGGTTTCACATCCAGCGTGCCTCTGTCTCGCCACCCCCGTCCCTCCCAACCCGCTCGCACAAGTGTCAGCGATCGTGATTGAAGTGTTTTGGATTACAAGGCACGGCGAGTGGGCGAACGAGGGAAGGAGAGCGGGGGGATCGGCAGTGGGGACGGAGGAGAGACGAGCGCACGTTCGGAGGGGCTGAAAACGCACGAGTCACTCGAGGGCTGCTGGGAAATGCACGGTGTCATTAGTGGAGTTTGACCTCTGCGACTTCCTGCCAGGAAGGATGAACGAGGCCGTAAACACACTTGATTTCTATATGTTACTCACTGGGTAGGAGACGTGAGAGAGCGAGCCCGAAAGAGAAAGGAGTGTTTGTGTGTGTGTGTGTGTGACTGTACAGCGTTTATGTGTGAGTGTGATTGTGTCAGTGTGGGTCCATGATATGTTTGTGTGTGTGTATCTGTATGTTTACTCATGGTGTTCCAGTGTTTGTTTGTGTGCGTTCGTGGCTACCTTGTGAACTCTGCGTGTCCTGGTAGTGGCCGTCGTACTGGGAGTGCATGGGCTGGAGGATGCAGGACTGAGGTCGAGGCTGTGGGGAGAGGGAGGGAGGGAGAGAGGGAGAGAGAAAGATAGGGAGGGAGAGAGAGGAAGAGGGAAAAACGGAGAGAGAGAGAGAGAGGTATTGTGCCACATTTAGCCTTGGTCATTGTGTGAGGGAGGGAGGGCATGGGGGAAAAGGATGGAGAGAGAAAAGTCTCTTTACGGTAAGACCGGAAACACAACGCCCAGGCAGCCCACAGACGCCAACACCAAAACTATTTCCAGAATAACCCCTTCATTGAATCACTGACTAGATTCTTAATTCTCCCACTGTGTGGAAGGTGGAAGAGGGAGTGGGCGCGGATGGGTAATTAGACAGACAGCCAATCAGCGGAGAGGTTACAGTGATTGACAGTACCAGAGAGAGGCGGTGGGTCCAGGTTGGTCGTCTCCGGATGGGGGCGGGGGAGTGGGCGGGCCTTGGAGGACAGAGAGAAGCAGAGGATCATGTGGTGCATCGTGACCACTAGGGGCAGTGTGGTTTACAAACGTAACAATGCCGTGGAGCTAGACAAGTTTGAAACAAGGGTTCTATTTCCACATTCGGTTTCAACTGTTTGGTCTTAAGTGTTTATATATGTCAATAACAATCATGACATTATTTTTGGACATGTGAAAGCAAGCCAGCCTAAAACTACGTTTTGCAGAACACTAATTCATAATGATTTGTCTCCATGCAAGCAATAGGAGGAAGTCAGGATGTTGAACATGTTCCGGAGAGAACCTCGAGAGATCCTCGAGAGAACCTCGAGAACCTCGAGAGAACCTTGACACTCACTCTGCACAGATCTTGTTTTGTTTGTAGAACTTGTGTCTGGCGGTGAAGAGGCGGGCAATGTACTTTGCCATCTCCATATCCTCCTGAACACACACACACACACACACACACACACACCACACACACCACACCACACACACACACACACGCACAGTGCAGAACAGATTCAAATCTTTAAATTAACCTTTAATGAACTGATATTAAAAAATCTAAAAATAATCACGTGTGTGTGTGTTCCTTCTGTCTGTCTGTCATATTCATTTCCTCTGAGACAACCTCGCGTTGTGAGTGTGTGTGTGTGTGTGTGTGTGTGTGTGTGTGTGTGTGTGTGTAATCCTGGAAGACCCAACTCACAGTGTGAAACATGATGGTGTCGTCTTTACTGGTGATCTCCACGGAGATGGCCGACTTGTTGTGTGCTATGTTACCAATGTCCTTCCACCTGTCCAACACACACACAAACACACACCACACACAAACACACACACACACACACACATAGGCCAAACTTAATCCTCATGTAGATTCAACATTGCATGAACATGCAGCGCTGTGATCTTGTCTGCCGGACTGTGTAGCACATCACAGGCAGAGCATCACAGGCAGAGCATCACAAGGTCAACACACCACAGGCAG
>CAEFZP010001580.1:97500-135000 GCA_903064625.1 Mallotus villosus
TGTGTGTCTGGGTGTGTGTGTGTGTGGTGTGTGTGTGTGTGTGTGTAGTGAAGTCCTGATACTGTAGGAACTCAAGTGGACTGGCCTCTTCTGGAGGTATGCAGCCATATTAGGTAGTAAAGACAGGATGAGCTAAGAAAGTGTGAGTTCTCTCTCTCTCTCTCTTTCTCTCTCTCACACACACCACACACACACACACGTTACCTTGCACAGCCAGGCCTGCCAGTCTGATGCCTTGCTCAACGGTACAGTGGAGGCGACCATCCAGAACCTCCTTTTTCACCTGGAGATAGTACTGGTACCTGCACACAAGGAACACATAGAGAGTTCTAGAACACACAGATAGTACTGGTACCTGCACACAGAGGTGACACACACAGAGAGTTCTAGAACACACAGATAGTACTGGTACCTGCACACAAGGAACACACAGAGATAGTTCTGGAACACACAGAGGACACGACGGACACATCCAGAGCAGAGGGACCCACACGAGAAGGACGGTGGAAGCACATGCTGCTTTGGAGCTCCTAAACCTTTCTTAGGTGGACACGGTGGTTCTCAGCTCACGTCAGTGCCTGGGCGGGTCTGCTCTGTGTCGTTGTGACCGAGAGACGCGTGTGGCTTCAGACTCTAAATGCACAGTTCTCAGCGGGTGTGTTTGGCCATCTTGTATGCTCAGGTGGCAGTGGACACCAAGCAACCCATCAATCCCTGTTGAGTGAATTCCCCCTCTCTTGAGCTTGTGAAATGCTGAGCAGCCATTGGTGGAGAAGCAGAGGCGGGGCAGGTGTGTTGTGATAGTGAAGGTGTGGGCGGGGCCTGGCCACAGCCATGTGAGAGGGGGAAGTTGATGGGATGTGAGACAGAGGCAGAGTAGGTTTCACAGATTTGATTGGAGGGTGAGAATACAGAAAGGGCAAAGTTGTTCTTGTTATATTTAAGGGCTGTTTTTTTTCTCTCTCCTTTTTTTAGTGCTGATTCTTGTTGTTCGCAGCCACAGAAGGCCACACTGCAGAGATGGAGGAGGAGGGCAGGGTGGAGGGAGGGTGGAGAGGGAGGGGGGAGTGGAGAGGGAGGGGGAGAGGGAGGGAGGGAGAGGGAGGGGAGGGTGGAGAGGGAGGTGGGAGGCAGGGTGGAGGGCAGGGTGGAGAGGGAGGAGGGAGGTGGAGGGTGAGAGGGAGGGGGAGGTGGAGACGGGAGGGTGGGAGGCAGGGGGAGAGGGGAGGGTGGAGGGCAGGGTGGAGAGGGAGGTGGAGGGAGGGAGGAGAGGCGAGGTGGAGAGGGAGAAGGGAGGGGGAGGGTGGAGAGGGAGGGGGAGAAGGAGGGGGAGGTGAGGAGGGTGGAGGGCAGGGTGGAGAGGGAGGGTGGAGGGCAGGGTGGGAGAGGGGGAGAGGAGGGGAGGGTGGAGAGGAGGGTGGAGAGGGAGGGAGAGGGAGGGGAGGGTGGAGAGGGGGGAGGGAGGGTGAAGAAGGGAGGGGGAGGAGGGTGGAGAGGGAGGGGGAGGGTGGAGAGGGAGGGTGGAGGAGGGGAGAGGGAGGGTGGAGAGGGAGGGTGGAGGGGAGGGGAGGGTGGAGAGGGGAGGGGAGGGAGGGCAGGGGGAGTGGAGAGGGAGGGTGGAGGGCAGGGTGGAGAGGGAGGGTGGAGGGAGGGGGAGGGTGGAGAGGAGGGGGAGGGAGGGTGGAGAGGAGAGGGGAGGGGAGAGGGAGGGTGGAGAGGGAGGGGGAGGGGGGAGAGGGAGGGTGGAGGGCAGGGTGGAGAGGAAGGGTGGAGGGCAGGGTGGAGGAGGGAGGAGGAAGGTGGAAAGGGAGGGTGGAGAAGGAGGGTGGTGGAGAGGGAGGGCAGGGTGGGGAGGGAGAGGAGGAAACACGTGAAATAGTATGGGGGGGGAGAGTAAGACAAAAAAGAGAAAGACGAAAGGAAAGAGACAGAAAGAGAGAGAGAGAAAGAGAGAGGAGGGAGAAGAGAAGAGGAGGAGAAAGAGAGAGAGAAGAGAGAGGAGGGAGAAGAGAGAGGAGAGGAGAGAGAGAGACATATTCAGCATGGCCCATTACTAAAAGGCAGGCACAGAGAGCTGTCAGGGGTGACCAGTCTCTGCTGCACACAATGCCAGTTTCCTGTTTGTTTCCATGGCGACCACACTGTGAGGGTTTTCAGTGGAGGGAAGCTAAGAGACACCTTTCTAGACACACACACACACGCACACACACACACGCACACTCACACACACACTGGTGGAGGAGAGTACTGAGAGGAAACTTGTATCTGGATGTGTTTGCCAGAAAACACACACTGTGATGTGGAAACCACCAAAACTATCCCAGCATGCTTAGTCACCCCTGCCATAGACAAGAACAGCTCTGTTGAGGCTATATACACACACACACACACACACCACACACACACACACACACACACACACACACATAGACTTGGGGAAGTCCAGCAGCAGGCATGGATAGGGGGAATGGTGTTCATGATTGGAAAGTCAAGTGTCAACTAGAAATAGCTCTAATCCACCACATTTTTACTGTATCTAACTGTCTATTCCAAGGTCCCTCTTTATTTATATTTCCCTCTCTCTCTCTCTCTCTCTCTCTTTCTCCTTGTCTCTCTCTCTTTTAAACTTTCACTGTCACTACTCTCTCTTTGTCCCCACTCTTCACTTCACTTTTTCACTCCATCTCTGCACTTTCTTGTTGTTCCTCTGGGCTCCCCCTCTCTCATTCTCTAGCTGTTTCTCGTCCTCTCTTCCTCAATCTCTTCCTCTATCTCTTCCTCTCTCTTCTCTCTCTCTCTCTCTCTCTCTCTCTCTCTCTCTCTCTCTCTCCCTCTCCATTCTCCAGTTCTTTTTTCAGCTCCCTCTCTCTTCCTCTCTGTGTACTCTGGGTCTATAATCTAACCCCGCCCTCCGACTCCCACCCTGTCATTACACTGGTTGGCTGGCCCGCCATTCCGTTCCCGTGGCAACCCTCTAATTACCCAACCCCAGCCGCCACCACCACGGGAGGGGGGGCGGGCTCACTGTGGTCACGGGGGGCGGAGTCTCAGGCACAGGAACACTCCTGAGGTTCTGGAATGGGTCGCGGTCACGTTGTGCCGAGGTTGCGCTTCAAACCGTTTCACGCGAAACCTTCAGGTCAGAGAGAAATGTTGGTGTTGTAGCGAGGCGGCCTCTCGTCTCCCAGACAGAGGGACAACCACCCCCCGCCCCCCTCCTCCCAGGGACCACAGGCAACACGCAGCTTCATTAAGACACTGGCCCAGGAGACCCAGTCAAAGCAAGGAGGGGGGGGGTGGGGGGGGGGTGGGGGGGGGTGGGGGGGAGCAGCAACAATGTCTCGGTAGACTCTGGCTCTCCGGTCTCCAGATCCTGGTTCTTCAGGCCCGGGCCGCAGTCTTCACCCAGGGTCCTCGCCTGACCTCGGGCTAGTCCTCTTACCAGGCGGTGGTCAAACGGAGCAAGCTGACACAAGACAGGACCTGATGCACACGCCTGGCCTGGGTGGACACGTGACGTGGAGAACATCCAGCTGTAACATCCATGCTATGTCACTTCATAACACTGACATCACAGAGACACGCACACACACCACACACACACACAAAGGCACCTTTATATGCCCACGCATGTTCGAGTCATGCTCCAGCCGTGTTTCCAGATGTGAGAATGACTCGCTTCCTCCCTAATTCATCCATGTGCATCCGTGTGTGTGGTGTGTGTGTGTGTCACACCACACCCCCCCGTCTCAGCACGTATCAGACAGTGTGTGACACACTCCACCTGCCAGGCACGACAGAGAGACAGTCTAATCTGGAGCGCGTCTTAAGATAGGCCCTTATCTCAGAGAGAGAGGCCTCTCCTCCATCCACTCGTTTCCTCCTCGACAACACCGCGCGCGTGTTCTCAGTGGCTCCGCTCAGCCATGGTCCCGTTCATGTGAACACACACACACACAGCAATGAGGGACCTCGTCCACCCCCGCACCCCAGATGGACCCAGCCGTGTGGGAGGGTGGGGGGGGGTGGGTACGTTTAACGTTGTTAAATCAGCGAGGGGTGAAATGAACACATTGCGTGTGTGTGTGTGTCTGGCAGGGTAGCTTGATAACTGGTTTTACAAAGCGAGGATTTCAAGGCTGTTGGATGAGCTGCGGGAGAGGAGAGGAGCGAGAGGAGGAGAGAGGAGAGAGGGAGAGGGGAGAGGGGAGAGGAGAGGAGAGGAGAGAGAGAGAGGAGAGGAGGAGAGGAGAGGAGGAGGAGAAGGAGAGGAGAGAGGATGAGAGGATAGAGGAGAGCGAGACGGAGACGCAGCCGAGAGGAGGAGAGAGAGAGGTCCCAGCGAGAAGGATTCGAGAGGACGAGACTGAGAGAGGTAGCGAGATGGAGAGAGGATGACTAGAGAGGAGAGGATGAGAGGAGAGAGGAGAGAGCGGAGAGGAGAGAGGAGAGAGGAGAGAGGAGGAGAGGGAGAGTGAGAGACCGGAGAGAGGAGAGAGGACAGGAGCGAGACTGAGAGGAGAGAGAGGAGAGAGGAGCGAGGAGAGAGGAGAGAGAGGAGGAGAGGAAGGAGAGGAGAGAGGAGAGAGAGAGAGGAGAGGAGGAGGAGTGAGGTGAGGAGAGGAGAGACGAGAGAAAGGGGAGAGAGAGGGGGGGAGAGGAGAGATAGAGAGAGATAAAAGGAGAGAGGAGGGAGAGAGAGAGAGAAACGAAGAGCGAGAGAGAGTGAGGAGGAGAGAGAGAGGAGAGACAGAGGACAGAGAGAGAGGAGAGAGCAATAGATGGACACATGTGACTATGGTACTAGAATACAAGATATCACTGACACGCATGCGGTCAGAGGAGAGAGGGGAGAGGAGAGAGGAGAGGGGGAGAGGAGAGAGGATAGAGGAGAGAGGAGAGGAGAGAGAGAGGGAGGAGGAGAGATGAGAGAGGATAGGAGGAGAGATGAGAGGAGAGAGGAGGAGGAGGAGAGAGGAGAGGGGATGAAAGAGTAAGATATGAGAGAAGAGAAAGGACTCTCATATTACTTTCCCATGGTAACTGTTGTCCCATGACTACGCACACAGACAAATTCATCCATTTGATCACTTTTCATCGCAGAGAGAATCAGTTAACTTGCAGAATTAGCACCTAATGTGATTTTGCTGGGAAATCCCTGCATTCAGACATTGGGCTCTGTTGCCAATGTTCAAAAGTGTGAGACTGCTTCACACTCTCCCCCCAACCTCCCCCCATCCCTAGACTCCCCCTCAGGGGATTTACACAGCTGGGGATAGAGAGAGAGAGAGAGAGAGAGAGAGAGAGAGGAGAGAGAGAGAGAGAGGCAGGCAGAGGGATGAAGGGAGGGAGAGAGATCAAGTATTAGTTTACACATCAATCAAACATCTCCTGAGGACTCTCGAGGGACTACACAGAGTTCCCCTCTCCCTCCCTCCCCCCACACTCTCTTATTCATCACAACAGTTCACGCTCCTACTCCCCTCCCTCCTTTGCTCTTTACAGTAACACATCTGAGATCCATTGAGTTGCTCTGTTCCTACACTGCCATCTATGAGCAGTTAAGCATTTCCACTCAATAAAAGGAAGAAATAGATCTCTTTTTGAAGTGTGTCGTCCATCTTGGTAGCATGACGTGTATCCGTCCTCAGGCTACTTCAGCAGCGTGGAGTGAGCAGCAGTGACCAGTCCCAGAGTAGTGGGTGGGTGGTGACATGTGAAGAGACTCTACAGTATGGAGACTGACTCCTACGTGCTTCTGGGCCTCTGTGATAGCGAATACATTAACAGTAGTGCATTGTGTGTGAGCGGCGTCTGTGGGAAGGGGCGTAGAAGTGTGGTGTGTGTGTGAGTGTGAGTGAGTGTGTGCCTGTTTGTCTGTGTGTGCGAGTGAATGAGTGTGTGCATGTTTGTGTGTGTGAGCGTGTGTGTGTGAGTGTGTGTGAGTATGTGCCTGTGTGTGTGAGTGTGTGTGAGTGTGTGCCTGTGTGTGTGTGTGTGTGTGTGTGAGTGTGTGTGTGACTCCACTGGCATGGCTTTCCCTGGCTACTGACCAGATTGCGGGGAGCGGGAGTGTGTGTCTGTTTGAGGGGTTCGCGCGTGTGTGTAAGCGTGCGTGCGTGTGTGTGCGTTGTGAGCGTGTGTGGGGCGCGCGCTCGTTCTCCCCCCAGACGTTTGCCCCTGCCACCCTGCTCCTGCCATTTCTTTACACTTCTAGCAGAGAGGAATGTGTGGCGCTCCTTCTCTGCAGTGCCCGACTGGGCCAGCATTCCACACTGTGCGCGGGGGGGCGGGCACAAAAGACCCCTATGTTTCCCTCTCACAGCACAGACCATTGTTCACTCCTCCCGCCCCCCTCGGGCACGACCATGTGGCCCCCCAAAACACATGCACACACGCGCGCAAATCTACAGGCTCTCTAACACACACACACGCTCACCCACCCACACACGCACACACACCCACACACACACACACACACACACACACACACACGCACACACACACACGCACACACACACACACACACACACGCACACACACGCACACACGCTCCTAAAGAGCCAGGGAATTCCTGGAATAACAGGCCTATTCCAGAGCAGACCAGATATGGGGCTGTGTTCAATAAACCTGTAGAGACAGCGTCAACAGCCCACAGATGCCCGTTCACATCTCCATTGTGCTCTGCGACTCAAACACCCGTACCAGCAAGTCTGGCCCTGCCTCCACATGAAAGCTCACAAACTACAAAATATGAACTTCAAATGGATTGATAGACATGCCTGTGCGCCCACACACACACACACACACACACACTAAAGCGTCTATCTTTGACCTGCAGGCAACCTTTCCCTCATTCAGTCTAGAAGCAGCCACACATTCAGCAGCACAGTGTGATGAGACTGATGGTGGGCAGCCTGCCTGTGTCTATGTTTGAGCATGTGTGTGTGTGTGTGGTGTGTGTATGTATATGTTTGAGCATGTGTGTGGGTGTGTGGGTGTGTCTATGTTTGAGCATGTGTGTGTGTGTGTGTGTGTGTGTGTCTATGTTTGAGCATGGTGTGTGTGTGTGTGTGTGTGTGTATATGTTTGAGCGTGTGTGTGTGTGTGTGTGTGTGTGTCTATGTTTGAGCATGTGTGTGTGTGTGTGTGTGTGTGTGTGTGTGTGTGTGTGTGTGTGTGTGTGTGTGTGTGATAGAGAGAGAGAGAACTTGAGATGGCAGACACTGCTGGGATGCTGCTCTATAGTCTGACCCTCCTATGCCCCGTTCACAGCTAGCTAACATACTCACTCACTCACTGTCTTACACACACACACACACACACACCCATGCTAACCCCTCCGTCCAGCCAATCCACTTCCACCCCTGTTTGGTTGTTTTTCTTAGCTCAAGTTGCTCCTGTCTCACACACACACACACACACACACACACACACACACACACACACACACACACACACACACACACACTAGGGCACACCCGTTTAGAGGAAATGTACACAGAGGTCAGGTCACCAAGGCAACATCAGAGAGACACATTAGGGCCAGATCACAGGTCACCCCGCCTCTCTACCTCCCTGAAAGTATCACGTTTGCGTGCAGTGTGTAGTGTGTGTATAGTGTCAGTGTGTGGCGTGTACGGTGTTAGCGTGTAGCGTGTATGGTGTTAGCAGGTAGCGTGTATGGTGTTAGCGTGTAGCAGTGTAGAGTGTATGGTGTTAGCGTGTAGCGTGTATGGTGTTAGTATGTAGAGTGTATGGTGTTAGCGTGTGAGCGTGTATGGTGTTAGCGTGTACGTGTATGGTGTGTAGCGTGTAGAGTGTATGGTGTTAGTATGTAGAGGGTATGGTGTTAGCGTGTAGCGTGTATGGTGTTAGCGTGTATGGCGTTAGGTGTAGCGTGTATGGTGTTAGTATGTAGAGTGTATGGTGTTAGCGTGTAGCGTGTATGGCGTTAGCGTGTTAGCGTGTATGGTGTTAGTAGTGTAGAGTGTATGGTGTTAGCGTGTAGCGTGTATGGTGTTAGCGCGTCGCGTTCACGTTACCTGGTGGCTTCCTGCTCCAGCCGGGACACGCTGGGAACGTAGAACATGACCCCGAAGAAGAGCAGGGGCTCGTTCCCAAACTTGTCCAACTGTTTCTTCAGAGGCTTCTCCAGCTCCACCCAGCGCTGGGCCTGAGCCTGGGCCTTGCCTGGAACCACAGCCCAAAGTAGTGGGTCTGGAACAGGGACAGGGAGGAGGACAGAGGAGGGTTAGGGAGGAGAGAGGTGAGGAGGTGAGAGGAGGCAGGAAGAGGGGTGGAGGTGGAAGGAGAAAGAGATGGACAAAAATAGGGGTTTAGGAAGAAAATAATACATGGTGATTCTAATTGAATGTTCCTCTATAAGTGGATTTCTCGGGATAAAACTTGACGTTCTGTGATGTGCCGAAGGCACACACTTTTTCTGACAAAAGTCAGGATGTGTGTGTCTGTCTGTGCGTGTGTTTGTGTTCAGCACACCTGTTTCTAAAAGGGAGTGACCACCGGGTCAAACTCAATGATAATATGAGCTGTGGTGAAAACCAGGTGCATGCTAAGTGTTTTCTTGGTGCGTCATAGCAACCTTAATTGTAGTGTGTGTGTCTGTGTGTGTGACCTTACACACTTACTGTTACTCTGTAACACACAAGCACCTGTCCACAGATACTTAACGTCCTGTCTAAGACATGTAGTAAACAGCCTCTCCGCTGCTGGTGTGTCAATACCCAGAGAGTCACACAGACACGTGTACTCCCTCGCACGCACGCACACACACACACACACACACACACACCTCTGACCGGCCAAAGCAGAGAAGAGAGAAGAATAGAGAGCAGAGGGAGAGGTGGGGAGGGAGACAGGTCAGAGAGAGGTGGTAGAGAGGGCATGGAAAGGGGAGCAGGTATTTCCCATATCCCAGGATGCTTTGCAGGTGTGTAGCGTCTCCGTGGGGTTAGAAACAGACAGACGCGGGTGGTGGGGGGCACTCGTTGGCCCTTATTTATGACATCACTGATGCCTGGCAAATATCGCAACACTGTGTAAGTACGCACTACACTGACTCCAACACACACACACCGCTATCCAAACACACACACACAAACATTCATAGTGCGCCACAGTGTGCCATAAACACACAAAAGCACATACCCGTGCAAGCTCGTAATTACACAAAAGCACTGGTCTCACTCCACAAACACATTGTTACATCGTTCTGGATGCAGAATCACGAACACACACAAACTCACACACACAAACACACACACACACACAGACACACACACACACAGACACACACCACACACAGACACAGCAAACGTTGTGTGGTTAGATGTATAAGTGGCACAGCCCTGTCCTGGAGCTGGAGAGGGACTGACGTGACTAAACAAGGTAGCATGGAAGGAAGATAGGAAGGATGATAGGAAAGATAAAATAACAGGTCATATGAGAGAAAAGAATACACAACAATGACTACAGAGAGGATAAAACTACAGAAAAGGAGAGGAGAGGAGAGGATCAGACTGGAGAGGAGGAAAGTCAGACAAGCAGACGGGTATCTCTTTCTCCTCTGGTGAAAGAGGAGGAGAGAGAGGGGGAAGCTATGCTTCGTTAAAGAGAGACAAGAGCCCTATTTGAGAGAGGGAGCAGAGGCCAGGGAGAGACACTGGGCCAGTAGGGAGACGCGTGGTGCACACACACACCACACACACAAAAACAGTCCAATATATGGACACGGGTTGTCATCTCATGCAGCAGCTTGGTTGTCATTTCATGTTCACTAACACACACACACACACCCACACACACGCACACAATCCCCCCTCTCCAAATGCATGGTTTATGGGGGAAAAGCATCAACAGGAAGTCGTAGACGAATTTCCCAGACCTAATGCAGGTATCTCACCTCTCGTAGTTCCAGCCTCTGGGCCACAGCCTCCAGACATTCCTGCCCCGTGCTCTCCACTGACAGAGTACACTCTATAACGGTGCTGTCCAGCAGACGAATCCGCGTCACAAAGTAGTTCTTGCTGAGGACGTTGTAGCGCCGCGTGCGCCGTAGCTTCAGTCTGAAGGGCATGGCTCCCCTGGTCCGGGGGGCCTGGGGTCAAGGTTCACAGGTCCCTGGCGAGGGGGGGGGTGGGAGAGAGGAGCCAGGCTTTAGGACCGTGATGCCGCCTGCCCCGCCCTCACGTGACGCCCACACCTCCGGGCAAAGCAGTGCACCCTGGGAAGGCGAAGGCCCATAACGTCCGGAGGGGAGGAAGAGGAAGGAAGGTTGTAGGAGCCTGCGGGGAGAGATGGAAGATGATGGCAACGTTAGCTACAAGCAGAGAACCACCTGAATGACTTGCACTTCTCAACACGAGCACTCCAGATGAAAGTTTGCACTTTTGATTAGGGTTGCAAAATTCCGGGAATATTCAAAGTTGGAAACTTTCCACGGGAATTAACGGGAATTAACGGGAATTAACGGGGAATATAAACGGGAATTAACGGGAATAAACGGGAATAAACTGGAAATATAGGGGTAATTTAACTGTATTTACCTTGTCATAAGCATACATGCATGCAAACATTTATAATACAACTTTTAAAAATGTAATTTTTGACTTTTTTGACATTTTGGTACCAAATAAACTTGGTATTAAAATGAACATGGCTTCAGATTACCAAGTAATCAATAGGCTAGGTAATGACAAACAGGGTTGGGAAAGTTCACTTTCTACATGAACTAGTTCAGTTCATAGTTCACAAATTTTAAAATGAACTAGTTCAGTTCATAGTTCATAATTCAAAATGTTTTAACTAAATTCACAGCTCCAAAAATGTATTTCAATATGTTGCAAGCTATAATTGAAATCTCTATCTGTTTGCAATACCGCTCTTGGCCTCTACGCAATTCGGCGCTCTCACACTTGCCAGGCATAGGGTTGAAAACGTTCAGACGCAACACTGATGACAAAGACGTTCAAAAACAACAGAACGTTTTATGTTTACGTTTATGTTTCTGGCAGACAATGTTTCCAACCAGCTGCATTCAGAGTCCAGCTGAGCTAGGCGTGCATAGACTTGTTCCCAACTACATTTAAGTTCCCCGTTATATGCTTTTGCAAAAAAACGTTGGCTGATTTTTGTTTTCAAAATTCCCAAAATTCCCGAGCCAAAATTCCCGTGGAAACTTTCCGGAAACTTTCCGGAAATTTACCGGAAACTTTCCGCCCCTTTGCAACCCTACTTTTGATACACTTTGACACATGAAAACTCAATCTTTCCTTACTTTTATAGTATCTTATCTACTATCCTTTACCTATGTAGTCTACGTAGTAGAAAACAAAGCAGCACTTTCAACAAAGGAAAACTGCATTTTTCTTAGCTTTTAGTCGAGCTATTATCCATTATCTGTTTACTCCTTGTGGGAGCCAAGAGTACTTTTGGAGGATCGTCTGGAGAGAGCTTCCTCTCTGGTATCTCCTGTGTGGGAGTCTCTCCTTCTACTGGACCCTGCCAACAGCACACACACTACACACACACTGTACACACACTGTACAGAGGAGCCTTGTGTTAAACACACACACACAGACAAACACACACACGTACACGCCTCCAACGTGTGACACTCGAACGTGAAGACACATCCGATTCGAGGGACTGTTGCTCAAGTCTGACTTTAATGAAACACATGACAGCCCCCACCCCCCCCCACCCCCCACACTACACTGCGTCTTGTAGGTCTCATTATAAAGTGCTCTTTTATGTGCACAGACAGACACACACACACACAGTGTCTGTGGTTTTTGGGTTCAGACAGTACTTGCGGGGGGGGGCGGGAGACGGGGCAGGCTTTGAACGCTCTCCCTAGATTAGTCATATGGTCAAAGCTTTCATGTTCTAGAAGGCCTATAGTGGAGAGGGGGGCTTTGAAGTAGCAACACACACACCACACACACACGGATCACCTTACAAAAGAGGAGGCCGTTAAATCACAGTGATAATCAAACACTCCAGATCAACCAAACCACCAGAGGGACCGCCCAGAAGGGTCACCTGACTCATGCTGTAATGAAGCAGCTGGATCCGAGTCAGCGAACACCGCAGTGGCCCCCTTCCACACACCAGCCTCCTCCCCCTTCCACACACCAGCCTCCTCTGTGGCCCCCTTCCCCACGCCTCTCCCACCACACCAGCCTCCTCTGTGGCCCCCTTCCACACACCAGCCTCCTCTGTGGCCCCCTTCCACACACCAGCCTCCTCTGTGGCCCTCTTCCACACACCAGCCTCCTCTGTGGCCCCCTTCCACACACCAGCCTCCTCTGTGGCCCTCTTCCACACACCAGCCTCCTCTGTGGCCCCCTTCCACACACCAGCCTCCTCTGTGGCCCCCTTCCGCACACCAGCCTCCTCTGTGGTCCCCTTCCACACACCGGCCTCCTCTCCCTTCCACACACCAGCCTCCTCTGTGGCCCCCTTCCACACACCAGCCTCCTCTGTGGCCCCCTTCCACACACCAGCCTCCTCTGTGGCCCCCTTCCACACACCAGCCTCCTCTGTGGCCCCCTTCCGCACACCAGCCTCCTCTGTGGTCCCCTTCCACACACCAGCCTCCTCTCCCTTCCACACACCAGCCTCCTCTGTGGCCCCCTTCCACACACCAGCCTCCTCTCCCTTCCACACACCAGCCTCCTCTCCCTTCCCACACCAGCCTCCTCTGTGGCCCCTTTCCACACACCAGCCTCCTCCAAACATCCACACTACATGTCTAGTCAATGACTCACACGGTTCCATATGGCGCAATGAATTCCGTGAAAGAGCAAGTTCCCCATCAAGGTTAATCAGAACTGTCACAACAAACTCCCAACACCTTGCAGACACAGGCTTTGTTATAATGCAGATGGAATTAGCAACAGTGTCAGCTAGCTTGACACCAGTGTAATGAATGGGAGTGAGTGGTGCTATGCCACGGCTAACATTAGCCTGGTTGACAGTCTCTTTTAATTAGTGGGCCCCCGAGCTGCCTAATTAGACTACAGCCGGACCCAAACACCAATCAAAGGAGTCCCCGCCCCCTGTGGAGGACAAAGCCCCTCTCCAACATACCAAAACAAAACAGACTGGGGAAGAACTGGCAAGCTCCAGTGTGGTGGAGGAGGAGTGTGAGGGAGGGAGGGAGGGAGGGAGGAAGGAAGGAAGGAAGGAAGGAAGGATGGAAGGAAGGAAGGAAGGAAGGAAGGAAGGAAGGAAGGAAGGAAGGAAGGAAGGAAGGAAGGAAGGAAGGAAGGAAGGAAGGAAGGAAGGAAGGAGGAAGGAAGGAAGGAAGGAAGGAAGGAAGGAAGGAAGGAAGGAAGGAAGGAAGGAAGGAAGGAGAGAGAGAGAGAGAGAGAGAGAGAGAGAGAGAGGCAGAAAAAGAGAGAGACAAAGATAGTGAGTGTGGAGGTCGAAAAGGGAACAAGTATGTAAACAAAGAGGAGAGAGAGAGAGAGAGAGAGAGTAGAGAGAGAGAGAGAGAGAGAGAGAGAGAGAGGGAGAGAGAGAGAGAGAGAGAGAGTGAAATGGGAGAAAGGGGGGAAGAGACAGGAGGTCTGAAGGGACAGGAAGGTCAAGTGGAGAGAACGAGAGATTGTTAGAAACCGAGAGCGAGAAGCAAACTGAAAGAAGGAGAGAGAGAGAAAGTTTGAGAGATTCACAGAGAGAGAGAGAGATCAGCGTCAGCGTAGCGGTAAAAAAAAAGTGTAAAAACATGCTCTAGTAGAGAGAAGAGAAGGGGGATCAGGGCGGAGTGAGTGAGGGAGGCAGGGAGGGAGGGAGGCAGGGAGGGAGGGAGGGAGGGAGGCAGACGCTGAGAAAGGGGAGGACGAGCAGCAGAGATGGGGGATGTGTTGCTTCTTGTCTGGGGCTCTGGCGCTGTGGTGCTGATCGGCAGCTTGGAGCCGTGCCCAGATTCCTCTCTAACCCGACGAAGCACACCTGACACAAATATGTACACGGATAATGGTGCGTGTGTGTGACTGTGTGGGTGTGTGTGTGTGTGTCTGTGTGTGTGTGTGTGTGTGTGTAAGCATGTGAGAGAATGAGGGAGGGATAGCTTCCATAAGCTGTTACATCTACCAGACATATGTTGTGTTGCAAACACCTCACTAGGGTCTGCCCACTTCTGTTCCTCTGGCCTCAGTGATGGGTGAGTACCACGTTAGTCACGTTAAATACCTCTGTACGGTGCAATCAAATGGATGCATTTTTCACACACACACACACACACACACACACACACACCACACACACACACACACACACACACACACACACACACACACACACACACACACACACACACACCACACACACACACACAGGAACACACCCACACATATAATCACACACAAAACACACCAAGAGTGAATAATTAGACAACAATGGGTGACCAAATCGGCTTTGTTTTCTGATTGGTGGACTTTAGCCACTTAAGTCCCGTCACATGACCTGACCCAACTCTGGCATTGGCTGGCTTCTTTTGGGATGGCAAGTGTGTAAACAAACAAGCACACCCCACACACACACATACACACATACACAGACAAACACATGCACACACACCAGAGGTTAGCCAAAAGCATCAGACACCAGTCATTGCCACTCTAAACTAGCAATCGACGGCATGTTTTCCATGTGTGCAGGAGTTTGACTGTGACAGCCAGTAGGCCTCATCGTCCCTCTCTGCATGAGCCCATCGCCAACCCTGCAGCAACGCTGCAGCTACATCACCACAACATTCCTGCCCGGTCCTGTCTATTTCCAGCACATAAACAGCCCATGCATTTATGAATTTGCACGTTGTAATTTTGCGGCGGACGAGCGAGGGAGTGGAGTGACAGGAAGTGTGCACTGTTTTTCATTTTCCAATATAGCAGCTTTACTATCTGAAAGCCGTCCAGTTCCCCTCTCCTGTCTCCTTCTTCTGTTTGCCTCCCTTTCTCTTTCTCTCTTCCTGACTTATCGTCATGCCCTCTCCCTTTTCTCCCCCCCTCGGTCTCTCTTCCCCTTGTGTCTCTCCCTTGCTGTTTCTATCACTGCCGTTATCTCTTTCTCTTTTGCTCCCTTTCTCTCCCTCCTTCTTTCTCTGTCTTCCCTGTGCTGCCTCTCTCCAGGGGGTTCTTCGTGGTGACAGCTGTTGGTCTCTCGGTGTTACCAGGTGCCCTGCCCAGAACCCCACTGAGGTTCAAACATAGAAACGAGAGAAAACGATCAGGCATCCTGTTTTTCACTCTCTCCCTCCCTCCCTCCCCTCCCTCTCTCTCAGCCTCCCCCTCCCTCTCTCCACCTCGCTCTCTCTCTCTCTGTCTCCCCCTGAAACACTCTCCAACTCTTTTGTGTTAATAAGACTACATACTACATACTGATACTGGTAAGGGTTGCGAATAAGGTCAGCGCTATTGTAAGACGCGATGAGCATTAGTTCAACGTTAAGTCTCTTATAAGATGCTTATTAACATTAATATGTGTTAATAAGACTTACTAACTGACAAGGGACATACCTATTCACTAACGCTTATTACAATCACCTGGCGCTTACCCAACTATCAGCTGATAACAACAAGATAATAACAATGCTGACAAATGACCCTGTCCTGAGTGCAGGGCAATGTTGACACAGCCATGTTTGTGTCCTCGAAGCGTTGTTGATGCAGTCACATCTCTGTCCATTCAGGTGTGGAGATCTTACTGACCCAGCCCAAACATGCCCTGACACGGTCGGCCTCCACTTCCAAATCAACACGCCGTCTCTGAAAAAGAATAACTCATTCATACTGTACGTAACGCCTAGTCATGTTGCACAACCGCGACATTCTCGCTCGGTGTGTCACGTTACAAACCAAACATGGCTCGCATCCTGATCCAACTGCAGATCCAACATCAATATTCGTATCCTTACGCCCCGGCGTGTGCAGAACAACATGGGTAACGGGGATAATGATGCTAACAGAGCTAATGATGCTAATGATGCTAATGATGCTATATGTTCCAGATGGAAATGAACAGAGAGGATTGGCTCCCTGGCCTGGTCCTGGTCTGGCTGCTCCACAATACAGCTCTGTTTTCTGGTGGAGCAAACTGAGCCAAACCAGGCAGACCAGGGCACCCCCCTAGGCATACAAATCTTGGTGTGTGTGTGTGTGTCTGTGTGTGTGTCTGTGTGTGTGTGTGTGTGTCTTTCCCTATTACAGGGTATTCAGAGAAAGTGAACCACAATGTTTTAGCTGTTTGTCGACGAATTTAAAGCCAGTCTTTCTGTGATGGTTGACTTCCAAGCGAACACAGTCACACACACACACACATACACACACACATTCTTTCTCACCAACAGACGAGTGTGCTTTTTGTGAAACACCAAAAAGCACACTCGCCCCACCCACAGCGCAAGTCTCCTGACAAGGACACAAACACTCCCCCTTTCTGCCCATGAACCCGTGTGAGCACCCCACCACAGTACAGCATCGCCTATTGAAAACCACGCTCTCGGAAAAAGACAAACTCGTCAAGCCTTCCAGACAAGACGAATAACGTATCGTTGGGAATCCACATCACAGAACGCAAACACACACGCCGCAAACGATATCATGGTGGGCGTCGCGAAGCCACGGAGAACCTTTGTTTTGATAGCAGAGAAACAAGGCAGCAGATGGCCCCCAACCCGAGCCCCCCGCGAGCCCCCTGAAGGGCGAGGCGGCCGCTCAGACACACGTGGTGGGTTGCGGGGTCCGGCCAGTGGGGCTTCTCAGGTTGGCTTGCTCCATTCAAGCCCAGGACAATGGAGGGAACAAAACAGCACTCTGTCACCTACTGCTAAAGCCATTAGACTGGGGGTGTTTAGGGAGAGCCACGCTGGTCTCTCTCTCTCTCTCTCTCTCTCTCTCTCTCTCTCTCTCTCTCTCTACCTGGCTCTCTCTCGTCTCTCTACCTGGCTCTCTTTCTCTCTCTCTCTCTACCTGGCTCTCTTCTCTCTCGTCTCTCTACCTGGCTCTCTCTCTCTCTCGTCTCTCTACCTGTCTCTCTCTCTCTCGTCTCTCTACCTGTCTCTCTCGTCTCTCTACCTGGCTCTCTCTCTGTCGCTCTCCTGCGTGTACTTTCGTTCTCTTCTGCGTTCCTCATCCCCCCCCCCACACACCACACACACACACACACAGGCAGGGCCGGACGCCCGACTGGACGTTGCGACACACTACCGGGTGCCCCTCAGTCACCTGACACCCTGGCCGTGTGGGTTTCTGTCTGCTACTAGAAACTGTGTGTGTGTGTGTGAGTGTGTGTGTGTGTGTGTCAAGACTGAGAGTGCGAACACATTGTGAAAACACAGTGAGGGCTGTTTAGGCTGAGTATTAGTGGTGTCATGTTACTCTGAGAGTACAATCACCTCACGCCCTCCTCACCTCAAACAGATGTGGACATGGTCACCTCAGAGTGGTTCACACACAGACACGCACACACACACACACGCACACACACACACACAAGCAGCTGCAAACAGATTGCAGGCCAGACAGACAGTGTTCTTGTTACGAGTCCATCTGCTATTTCACTCTCCATCACTCTTCGCTCTCCCTCAGCCCCTCTCTCTCTCTCTGTCTGTCTCTCTCTCTGTCTGTCTGTGGTGTGTGTGTGTGTGTGTGTGTGTGTGAGAGAACACAGGGACATTGGCAAACACACAGATCTGCTTTCACACAGGGGTGAAATGTAGCCAGGCAGGAGGCATTTCATTCTTTCTTTCTTTCTTTCTTTCTTTCTTTCTTTCTTTATCTCCCTTTCTCTCCCTCTGTCTCTCCGACATGTCTTCACTAGCCTCGGCTGTTGTGGTTTTCAGTCCTACCTCACACTCAGCTTCCCTCAGACAGTGTTGGGTAAGCATTAAGGGCCAATGCTACGAATATAACCCAGGCCCTCAACGCACCCACCCGACAACACACTGTTGTACTGTTGTCGAGCCATTTGGGAGTCACAAACACCTGCAGACATGAGTGAGCTATATCTCTCCACTCAGAGACAGAGAGAGACAGAGACAATATGTATTTTATGATGTCAATGAGAGTGCGGGTGTCCTGATATGGGAGAGAGGTGTAGGAAGGGGGGAGAGGAGGAGGGGAGGAGGAATGTTTGGAAGGGGGAGAGGAGGAGGGGAGAAGGTGTAGGAAAGGGGGGAGAGAGAAGGAGGCGAGGTTTCGAACGGGGGTCGCGGCTGCGATTTGTCCCCGGCCGGGGGCCGTCTCTGGGCTGCTCACTGTTCGTCACGGTTGCTTTCGTAGAGGTTTACTGCCGGGGGGCGCGCGGCGTGTCGTCGCGGTTTCAGCACTTTTGTCCTCTGCTTCTGGCATGGCTGCTTGTCTTCCTTTTTTCGCGTGCGCTTGCTGCGCTGTTTCGGCCTGGTTTCGCGTCTTCTCGTATTCCGGCCGTTTTTCTCTTCTTGATGGGCTTCAGCTGTCGGACGGGGGCGCGAATGCGGGTCGGCTCGTTTTCTTCCTGGTTTCTCGTGTGCTTTGGTCGCGCTGTTCTGTCCGTTGGCTCTGCGGCTCCGGTTTTCGCCGTGGGTCGTCGCTCTCTCGGGCGTCTGCTGTGTCTTTCCTTGTGGCGCGTCTGCCGGGTCCTGCGCTTTTTTCTGCCGGGTGGGCGCGGCTGCGTTGGCGGCTCCGGTTTTCTTCCGTTGGTCGCTTCTTCGGTTTCGTCGCTTTGGTTCTTCCGTGTTGGCGCTTCGTGCGCGGTTTTCCGGGTTGCTCGGCGGCGGTTTGCTGTCGCTTTAGTACTCCGGGTTGTCCGCGTCGTGCTATTTCGGCCGCTTTGTCGGTCCGGTGGGCCGCGTCGGCGGGTCGCCGCGTGTCGGCCGGTGTGCGCGGCGGCTCGGTGCCGCCTTTGGGGTGTGCGCTGGCCTGCATTTCTTCGTTTTTCTTCCTGGTGTTTTCGGCGGCTGGGTCCGGCGGCGGTCCGGTCCTGTAATGTGTCCTCGTCTTTCTCGGTAGTGAAGAGGTGTAGGAAGGGGGAGAGGAGGAGGGGAGGAGAGGTGTAGGAAGGGCGGAATAGGAGGATCAAAGAGCAGTGTCAGCCGTGACACTCGACAGAGACGCTTCACCGAACCCATCCTGTGGCACAGGACAGGAAGTGATGTAATGGAGAGAGGGAATCGGATGATGGGAAAATAGGGGAGAACGTGTGTGTGTCTGTGTCGATAGGGGAAAAACAAAGAAGCGCCCTTTCTCTTAAGTCCTTATCATGTTTGTCCAGTTGCTGCCTGTGTGTGTGTGTGTGTGTGTGTGTGTGTGTGTGTGTGTGCCTCTACAACACCACAGGACTATCATTCTACAGACATATCTGCTCATACCTTGCAGACATCATTATATAGCTCCATTTTCCATACCCCGTCCCCCCTTACCCACATCACACAGTCTCTCCCTCTCTCTCGCTCGCTCTTGAACGCAAGCCAAACCCACCATGGGCATTTTGATGTGTTGTTTTGTATCTGTGTGCGTTCGAGTGACAAAGTGTGTTTGGAAACACTTCTCGAGCGCAGGGATGGGGTGCGTGTGTGGGAGGGAGGGCGGGAGGGAGGGAAGGGGAGGGAAGTGGTCTGGCGTGAGGGGCGGGACATATGGAATGATTGACAGCTCTGCGTTGTCACCTGCTGAATGCCTGCCTGGGGCTGAGCGCATGAGCCCGGGCAGGTCGAGACGCGTTCCTCCTCTGTTAGCTCTGTTGTCTGAGAGGAGCTGGTGTGAAGAACATCTGTGTTAGACAACCAATCCGCCTGGTATTTGCTCACCTGAGGTTACAGTCTGAAAGTGACTTGTCATACCTATAGGAACAAGGCTTAGTCATGCGTGTAGAATAGAGTGAAATACACAGCCGATGCTCTCTTTGGAAACTTTTTCCAAGACCCCGTGTCGCTAATAACCGGCGGGGACGCGTTTCCGAAGGCAGTCTCGCTTCTCGTCCAATGGGACGGCAGCGTTCTGTGGAACAGCCGGGGAAGCTTGGACGGAAGCTTCCGGCGTGGACGTGGTGTGTCAGCGAGCTCCTGTGCGCTCCAGAGCTACTTGCTGTAGCACCATATCATTTACACAGCACGCCATTGAGGTTATAAAGGCAACCAGATGTGTGTGTGTGTGTGTGTGTGTGTGTGTTTGGCCCGCGCCTTCTTCAGTCATGCTATATTTGCCTTTAAAGGCTTTAACGTACACCCCGTTTTACAGTGGTGGTAATTCTGGGTGCGTGTCCAAACACATCTCTCTCTCTCTTCCCCTGTTGGGTGAGAGAGAGAGAGAGGATCTGCTATTTACCAGCAATGTGCTAATGTCATCACCAGCATTGAGGAGCACTTGGAGACTAAAAGGATGGCTGGTGGTGGTGGGACATGTGTAAACACACACCTGCACAGAACACTCAAACACGTGAGCTCTCACACACACACACACACACACACACACCACACACACACACACACACACACACACACACGTGTGTCTGTGCAAACCCACTTGCATACAGACACTGTCAATAATGTCTGTCTCTTGCTCTCTTCATCTCTCTTTCTCTCACGCAAATGCCCATGCAAAGATGTGTGGAGGTTTCTGTCTAGCAGCCATGATTGTGTCTAATTGAAGGCCATTCCCATGCAAGTGCCAACATGCACTGGAAGTGTGTGTGTATGGATAGCCAGGTGAGAAAACAAGTGGAGTAAATAACCAATTAGCATAACAAAAACTGTTTAGTTTCCAATACCAAAGCATGTAATTTCAAAATGAAGTCAACCAAACCAGACAAAATCGAAAAAACAAGTTCTCAGTCATCTCTGCCCACGAGACCCCCTGGTATGTTCCCACTTTGTTGATGAGAAAAGGCACCCTTACGTGGACAAGTCAAACGAGCGCATATGGCCCTTCACTTCGGTTGTGCAGTTAAAAATCATATGGTGTTATACAACTACGAGACGGAATCGTGGCAGATATTGTATCATGGTCTGTAAACGTTTGCATATTACTGTAATACAACTTCGGTTCCTTTGACTACTTCCAAGTTGTGGAAAAGGTGACAAAACAGTAGTCTATAAGACAGACACCCACCGTAGAGTCTGCTACATGCCGATATAATTTGGTCTTGGATGAAGAAATTCTTTGAGTTCGACGGAGTGGAACGGGCCCCTCAAACTCGTGGAAAAAGATAAGTCCTCGAAATAGCTTTAGTTTCCATTACCTCGTTCTGAATTCAATCTAAAAGTTAAAGAAAGAAACTCCACAAATCTCGTCAACGTTCAAAAAGAGAAAGGAAAGCCCAAAGTTGTAACCCTGTACTTTTTTTGTTCTTCTTTTCTAAGAGTAGAGTTCATACAGCGCCATACATAAAAAAGGTATAGTGATCCTTGTGCCAAAATTAAAAGTATGCCTTCAACTTTTACCAAGTCCCTGGTTATCTTTGCTTACACACGTCGACTCTTCGACTCCGGAGCACCGGGGAGCGCATAGGTCCAGATCAGATACGTAGGTCCCGTCCCTTCTGACATCAGAATGGAGGAATTCGAGGAATGCAAGGCTAACGGGGAGAAGTGCGGCTCCTCGTTTAATGGTTTAAAGGCGAGAGTTGACTAAACTCCGAACAAAGGGTATCGTAGGCCTACGTTATTTGTGTCCCTTATGTGCTTTTGGCTGTGCAAGAAATGCTTCAACCCCTCCGAATCTCTCCATGGTCCAAACTCACTCCACGAATATACAGATGAGAATTTGGCTTTTAAAATAACATTAGGTAACGATGCCCGATTGTCCTTCCCATGCTGAATTCGCAATGTTTCTAGTTGGCTATGTTGGATTACTCTCTTGTTGGACATACATAACTGTTTTACGATGTATGTATGTCGCACATAATTTCCACATTATTAGCCGTTAAACATTTGACTAATAAATCACAACACGATTTGAGTTCGATTGAAATTGGAGATTGGAAATGTAGAGAGTGTGTCGACTGTAGAGAAGTTTCAAATAAATGCTTTTGGTTTAGATTTGTGATTAAACTGCATCCTCTGGTGGCCACTGTAGCCCAGAGTCAGTATGAGGGAACCGATAATATATTTAAAAAAAGATGGAAATCATGAAAAAGTTATTTCTCCATCAGCCGTCTAAAGCATCAAGGATAGAGAGATTGGGAGGAGTGTTGGACGGAGTGGTGAGGTGGACAGGCTGGGCCGGAGTGTTTGCGTGTCGTTGGTGACGCTGCACTTTCTCAACATTTACCAACAGGGGGCAGTGGAATACAATTAAAGGCAAAGTTCCCGAATAATCAGCCTTTAGAATTTAATATGTAAATGAGTGTAGTGTATATTTTTTACTACACTTTAATAACAATATTTTCTCACATACATATCCATATAGAAACATGTTCAACAGTGGAGAACTTGAGGATGACTGTTCAAGTCAGCAACGCTGTGGCCTCCAGCTCTCAGGTGAATCAGGAGTCCAGGTAAGATCTGAAATCTTTAGCGAGCTTCACCATCTTTGCCTGAAAGATAAAGAGTACATCAGATGTTTGCTGAAAGAAATGTATAGACGGTGTGATGATCTGACCTTCAACCACTAAGAAGATCCTCTTCAGTTTGTCATTGAAGTCATGCTGCTTACGCCAGGCTAACACTCCTTTGAGCTGCACAACTGAATTTGTGTCATTTAGTAATTCTTCATTTTGTAGGTTCTAAAAGGCAAACAAGGCCAAAGGGTATACTCTTGTCAATGTGCACCCCTCTCCAAGAAGCACAGGATATCATGAGGGTAATGAGACACGTAGAGCTCCAGTCATGATATCCTTTCAAATGAAGAATTAAAAAAATCAAAGTGTTTTGATGTTTGGACATGTTTAGCCCCATATAAAACAAATCAATAAAGTTGTAGTCAGTTTATGTCTGATCCCTCTTTTTCAAAGAGCAAACAGAAGCACACACACACACACACACTCAGATACCTTTCACTTGCTGGAGGCAGCGTAAGGCAACAGGGAGGGTTACACAGAGTCCTTCAAGTTATAGAATCAAAACAAATCCAAAGCATGGAAAGCAAATGATTTTCTCCCGGGCTCCCTCTTGAAACAACATGGACTGATCTGATAAACATCCGAGATCACAGGGCGGTCCCTTGTCTCACACGGCAACAGCAGCATCTACCGGGCGCTACGAGCATAACACAGTTACTCACCGCTAATAAACAAGCTCATGCAATCAGAGATGCTAAATGAACCAGTTAGCCTCGAGCGCTGCGTGTTCTTCTTGTTAATTCGATAAAGACAAGGGAAAGGGGATGCGTGAGTCATCCTGCCAGACCACTAGGGTGACTACAGTACTCTCATCTCATATTAACCGCTAATTGCTAATCACATTACCACATAGCCACAAGGTGAAGTGGAGAAAAAACAAGCTAAGCTAAGCTAACGAGCGATGAGAGTTGAATTGATTGGCTGGCGATCCGTCTGATGGTGGCCACTTTGTTTTCCGGTTCTACCCGAGGTGTCCTCTAAACACGGTCTCATGGGGCCCCTCAGCAGGTCTTGGGAGACCTTCGTGTGATGCAGGCCTAATCATGACGCTTGGAAGTATCTCAAACGGGGAACCCAAAAGGCCTCAACTGATGAGGAAACCCTTAAACTGGATATAACAGCATGTCCCAGAAACCATCCTTCACTGACAGCGTCTACACCAAGCTACCAGGCAACCAATCAGTTCATGTACAGACCGCACTTTGACACCTCAATAAACACCATGGGTCCATCAATTCACCTCTTGTATCTGGCTCCCTCTGCATCATGTTTTAATGAAAGGTTTCCGCTCTCTGAAAGCCTCAGTGATCTTTGCATCGTGTCAGGTTAGGCGGAGATGTCACCGCGCGGTAGCGAGGTCTGCTGTCGCGAGCTGCCACTCCGCTGTGACACGACTGACAGGCTGACAGGAGTCGGGGACCCGAGAGCACGAGAGGGGGAAACACAGCGGCTTCCCCTGAGCTGACACAAATGACGTTCGTCGCTTGTCTCTTAAACGCTCGGAAGCGGGACCGGATACCTGCGTCGATAGAAAAAAACGAGGGTCCGTGTGTCTGGAATGGTGGGGCAGACGGGTTGGTACCGAGGGGCAGTTGCGGGTCAGCGGTGAAACGCGGGGTCACCAGGAGCCCTCAGCCTCTGCAGCTGAGTTGTGTCTGATCTCTGATTGAGACGATGACGTGGACGAGGCTCTGGAGGAGACACAAACAACTGATTGAGGAAGTCGTGAGGATATGTGTGTGTGGGGAAGTGTATTTGCGTGCCTTTGAGCGCGCGTCGATGTCTCGCGTGGGCGGCTGCATTCGTGCTCGTGTGTGGCGTCCCGCCCCTGCTCGCCAGGTTCTGTTTTCGATGTCGTGTCTTCATTTTCATTTCCTGGTGTATTTCGGTGTGCTCGTCTCATCTCTCGTTTCAGAGTCTCCCAGCAGGCCTGTGTGACTGTCTTCCCTGGGCTTGAAGAGTCTTCCCACGTGCTTCTGTTTTTCTTTGCCTGTTTGTACGTTGGCTTGTTCTTCCGACTGCCTTTCCGCGCACCTTACCCTGGCTAATAGCAGCCTTGACTTTGACCTCTGACCTCTGAGTCTTGCGTTAGAGCCCACCTGCGGCTCGTCACCATCAGCGGTCAAGCATGCCAGACGGTAGGCTTGTGTGTGCTTGACTACTCGAATGGTCTGGTATGTAGGTCACATGACATAGGGAATGCTTTCGGATGTTGTGAGCTATATGAACGTACAGTATACTTTGTAGCAGTGGGAGATGTCACTGTTCGAATGAGAAACACTGTGTAATCTGTATGCATCTTCATTCTACGTCATTTCACAGGTTCAAAGACCAAAATTGCCACCAGTTAGTTAATGATGTGCATCCACGAATCATCATGCAATTGTCTCCAATTGTTCTTGATGAACCAGTTTTACTCAATTATTCTCCCTCACTTTACTCAATTGTTGGCCCAACCTATGTGAAGAACGACGGTGAAGAACAGGAAGTGCTTATTTCAGGCTTCTGACGTAATAACAGACACAACACATGCATGATTGTTTTTAAAAATAACAACGATCTACAAATAAAGAACCGAAGAGCATCCGGCCATGTTTGTGCCACTGTGCCAGATGAAGATGCCCTCCCCCCGCCCCCCCCCGCCCTGCACACACACCACCCATCCTCTGCCTCTCCCTGCACAGCGTAAGAGGCTAGCAAGACTGTCTGCCTACTCTGGGTCTCTGCCACTTAGCGAACGCAGCGGGGCACAAACAACAAACTAGCATCATGGCAGATGAGGGGACTCATGCATGTGAGGGCACTCTAGGACGGCTGGAGAAGGAGGATGACTCCTTTTCTTTAAACGTTTGGTCGATTGGAGGATGGAGGAGACGATCATCGAACCGTCAGAGCCCCATTGTTTGAATGAGTATAAAGGGGCTTTAGATATGTGTGTGTGTGCCTGTGGGAGCCATGTGTGTGCGTCTGTTTGTGTGCCTAGGCGGGCCCTGTGTGTGTGTGTGTGTCAGCCATGTGTGTGTAGGGTCTTTTTTCAGTGCTCCATGGCACTATCAGCAGGCCCGGGCAGACAAGCCCCTGGGTGGTGTTGGTAAGGGGGGGGTGGGGGGGTAAGGGTGGGGGCACCTAGAGGGATGAAAGGATAAGAAAAGGTCAAACATCCCCTGGGTTTATTACTGCAGGTTCATCTTGATGTCTGGCTGTGTGCGTGTGTGTGTGTGACGTGTGTAGTTTATAAAGTGTGCACGCTGCACAAGTCTATTTCTGCTTCAGCGTGACACGTCACAGTGTGGTAGCCCTGATCGAGCGCGTGCGTGATAAGATAAGGCCTCAGCAAGGTCTCAGCCATCAGAGGTTCAATTAGACTCCCGTTCGTTGGATTCTGCAGTCTCAGTAAACAGCACCTCCCCAAGCCCCGCCCTGTTCTCCCCCTCCTCGGTTTCCTCCAGTCCCTCTCCCAAACACACACACACACACACACCCCAGGCCCCTGCCGTGGGGTCCAGGAGAACACACTACCTCCGCGTAGGGACGACCACCAGACCCCTCAACTTCACAGAAGGAAAATAGCTTTTCACACCTGTGAGATTGCCACTCTCATTGGAATCACGGTGGGTGCAGCGTGTGTGTGTGTGTTGGGGGTGGGGTGTGTGTGGGCTCACATGTGGGCTGTGTTGACGAAGGATCAAGAAACTGTCCGTCCAATCAAGAAACTGTACAGACCAGAGTGTCGCCGTGTCATCGTGATCTCCGTCTCGACGAGGAGCACATCAGAGGCCACAGCCCCAAATAGCTGGAGGGGCTGAAGAGGGTGAGATATGGAATATGAATATTCATAACGGTATGGAGGAGCGCTCATTGTGACATCTCTCTGGAGCATAGATGGAGGATTCAGAATGTGGCAGCCCGCCTGGTCTTTAATCTACCCCAGACGCTCCCATGTTACCCCGCTCCTCATCTCCCTTCACTGGCTGCCCGTCACGGCCCGTATCAGATTCAAGACCCTGCAACTGACCTTCCGGGCGGTGGACTGCACCCCGACTACATCAAGTCTCTCCTCCAGCCTTGCACCCCCACCCACCACCTACGGTCTTCTTCTCACAACCGTCTGGTGGTCCCACCACTCAAGACCGCCCGGTCCCAACACAAGCTCTTCTCCTGTCTGGCCCCCCCAGTGGTGGAATCAACTCTCCACCCCCATCAGAGACACTGACTGTCTCCCCACCTTCAAGAAAAGGCTCAAGACGCACTTGTTCCGGGAGTACAACGGTACTTAGGAATGAATGGCTGGACCTGATGTTTCCTCCAGGATCACAATGACTCTTATTGAGAGACTTGTTGCTCTTGTTGGTTAGTTGTAACTGACTTAAAACGTTTGTACTTGCGGTGTAATTGTTGCTTGCTTTTTTCCACAGGTACACCCTTGCACTTTTTGAGGTTCATGTTGTCTAACTGTTTAACTGTAACTTGTTCAACTACATGCTGTTATGGTTCTTCCCTCTGGGATTTATTTAGTGTTCACAATGTAAGCTTCATGTTTTTGGGGCTATTTCGCTGTTATGATCAGTGACCTATGCACATTTGTAAAGCTCTCTTTTGAAAGTCGCTTTGGATAATAGCGTCTGCTAAATTCATAAATGTAAATAGATGCCAGTATTTGGCCATTCTGGGAGGATTCAAAGCAGAATATGAAATGGGTTGGAGAAAGGTGAATTTAAATTTGAATACAGACCCGGCTTATCAAGACTGACTCCTGTCCTAGTTGTGATAGGATGGGATTCAAAGGAAACAATCAGAATATCTGTGTTCTATCTCAGTGTGCCAAGATGGATTTGCAAAGCAAAACGTTGCTTGGTTGTTAAATATACTTTTTTTTTACTTGTGCATAAAATAGCAAGTCTGCTTTTTCTCAATTGTTTTCCCGTCTCGGCTTATCACTTCATACAGTGGCCTCATGGAGCACTTAGTTATGGCTTCAGTATGCTGTTTCCTTGGTCGTGAGGTACAGCTGGTTGTCTGCACACACACACACACACACACACACCTTAAATCCTGCTCTAAAATTGGATCAAGATATTTTATGCTCCAGAACGCATCTCTAGCTAAACTGCATCGTGGGCAACAATTTGACCACCTGTGTCACAATCCCCCCCCCCACTACCACTCCGCACACACACAAAAACGCACACACACACCCTATCCTGACCTGGGTCACAAATACATGGACAATCTCAATAACATAACCAGGGGACTATAATCAACACGACTGTAACTGGCCTTTAAAGATTTTGTATTGCTGCTTACTTAATTAAAAACTCGAGTCAATAAGGGAGTGGAAGGCCTGGGTTGCATACATCATTAAACACATGGAACTTGGCATGGAAAAACAAGCACTGAAAAAATACAATAACCGAAGCTCCCCAGAGTTTCTTCACAATGGATGCAGTTTCCCATTCAACGACAAGCTTCTGAAAATCAACTCTCCGCCTCATAAAGTAGGCCAGCGATGAAGGTGTTTATATTTTGCTCCATACGTTCATGACGGCCAGGCGTATACGTTCTGAATGAATGTTTGATGACTGTGTTCCTTCCCCCCTCTCTCTTCCCCCCTCCTCCCTGCTGACAATGTCGTGAGGACAGCCTGTGTTTTTCCATCCCGGGACACGCTTTGTAATCCCTCACTGGTGATTCGTTCATCTTTCTCTGAGCCTCCCTGTTCTTTCCCTCTCCTTTATGATTATGGAGAAGAGATAGAATGGCCCCCACCTCCGTCCCCCCACTCCCACACACACACACGCAAACACACACGCACGCACACACGCACTCGGAGAGACAGGAAGTCGAGGCGGGAAAAGTGCGACTTCTTCGTGGCTGAAACACGAGCATGACGGGGTCAATCCGGATCAAGAGTGTTCACTCTACCAAACAGCCTGTCTGGTGAGCTGGCTCCTCCCTTTGTCCTCGTCGTTTGAACAGGGTGTCGCTGTGTCTGTCTCGTCACGCGGGTCACAGGAGAAGGGCACGTCCGGGGTCGAGCTGCGATGCATAGAGTCAACGGTGACCAGGAGGGGTGTGAATGAGAATGAATACATGTACCGCACCCCGCGCGCGTGTGTATCGAGCTGTCCGCACGCAGGTGAACAGACTGTCAGTGAGAACACGCGCATGGTGAGCTCTTTTTCTCTCATTCTGTTCTCTGTGTGTCTCTCTCTCTTTTTCCCTCTTGTTCTCTCTCTCTCTCTCTCTCTCTCTCACACACGCATACACACACTGGTCCGTCGTATTGGCTACCTGTCTTCAATCCCCTCTGTGTTTCTGTGAGCTGCTTAAACGGAGGTCCACAGATGTACAGATGTACAGATCCCACTGTACAGATGTTGACTATTCCCACTGTTCAGGGCTGAGCTGTGTTCATCCCAGATGTTTAGGAGGCCTCAGAAGGCTTGTGTTTTCCGACACGAAGCAGCCTTGTCAACACACAACTTACAAGGCATGATGTGGGGCCTGACCTACGCTGCTCTGGACCCACACGTGGGGGCACGCACACACACACACACACACAATGTGGGACGTGTTTGGTTTACGTACCTTGCTAAGGTCGTGTTTCCTGGACATATGCCAACTGAGGACAGATTCTAGAACACTGAAAGAACAGGAACACAAACATTCTGTGAGACTCTGGAATGTGAGTACCGACTAGAACTCAACAGTTCTGCAATGTTCAAGTGTATTTGCCACTGCGTAAAAATCCTTGAGAATGGATGCTTGATTACAAACGATAACCTTAATCTGTCCCACCTGTCGGAGTAAAAGCCATGTTGCAAAATGTCCTTAGTCACGTCTGCCAGGAACTGGAGGGATCTCATCTCTTCCTCGTCATTCCCTTCTTCTTCCCTATTTAACATGAAGAGCCGTCAATCATTATGCTGGAGATATATGTGTATATCTCCGGCATCATGTTCACTGATACAACTCATTGTAACCAGACACTGGATGCATCTTGACATGCATCCAAAGACCAAAGATTGAGTACACATGTGTTTGCAAATGTTTGTCTGCTCTTGACATTAAACATTTCAGAACATGTATAGTGTGCAGTATCTGATGTATCTTACATAACTGTTTATTGTGTAACAGAATAGTAATCAAACCTGCCGTAACAGACAGTTCCTGAGTCTGGAAGGTGCTCTATGGTCCACTGTGTGGAAACTTCTAGAAGACGGAAAAAGTTGAATCAATCAAGAGTTATATGTCATGTTTCCTGTTTTTCCTGAAGATCAACAGAGGTGGAGAACACTGAAACCATGTTACATTTACCACAGCACATCAGACGGACCTCCGATTGAGATGAATTCAGATTGACCCGGTTACCTTGACGACCCTCCACGTTATTTCGAGGGGAGAGACGATTCTGCCTGTCAACAAGAACGGCAAAACATCATCAGAGGATGGAAGAACAGAGGATGTTCTAAAAACACCAGCAGGATCTGCACGATGTCGGGGACATTCACACTTATCTGTACTCCCCTTTTGCAGTACCTGTTAAATTGACCTTTGTTGTGCATTTTGTATAACAAATATTGTTGTTGTATTGCAATGATATAGGCTACACCTGCAAAATTACACAAAATACTTGAGATATGATCAAATGGGTTGTCGCTCGTTTCGTCCGTAGAATATTTCCATATTGTAATCGAGATTATGTTCATGTTACAATGTCTTGTAAAATACAGACTGTTTTTTATTCGTTGCACTAATTACTGTAACGCTACATGCACCATTTGTAATTTATGGGGTGTAAAAGCATCTGCTAAATGAACGACTGCAATGGTAATATGATAGTCAGTGTTGATTTCCTAATCCCTTCTGCAGTTTAGAAGTTCTTAGTCCTAATCAGCCAGACTCCATCTTCCTACACAGTCCTCCCTGTCATTGAAAACAGCCCACTAGCATTTACAAAGGCATTTGCATTAAGATAATGATGTGTGTGTGTGTGCACGCATGTGTGTGTGCGCTTGTAACAGCAGCTCAGTGTCTTTCCCCTCTCTAATTGGTACGCTTGGTTGCCTTGAAGTATTTGAATTCTTACATAGTGTCGGTGTTATTTATTGAACATATTACATGAACACTTGCAGGGAATTGTTACTTGGAGCTAAGATTATTAAATTGATGTACTTGAAATGGTTTTATGACAATAAAAAATATTAATTGTCCATATTCACTGCTGAGATATGCCACAGTCTCACATAAATTATGTTATCATTAGACTCAACCTTTAACACTTCCGCACACATTTAGTTTTGACCTTGCACCTTACTGACTAAGTTTAACCAGTGGGATTCATTTATTAGCATTAGCATTAGCATGACCTCTCGGTGTTCTTCCTCTGGGTCTTTGGAGGGCTGTAGTAGCGGTAACGAGACAGGAAGGAGTCCCTCTTCCTGTGGGTCCTGGGGGTGAAAGGTTGTCGGCTGGCTCGGTGGAACACCCCGGGGTGTCGGTCCAGGACGTCCCCGCTGAGGGCCCTCTGACCTGGGGTACAGTAGGAGGCCAAGACTCCCTGGTGATGCTTGGAGCAGGCAACAACAGGACGACGTGTCTGCAGGCAGAGAGTGGAAGTTTGTGTTCCATTTGAACTGCACTTTTCTGAACTGCACAATCCACATATCCAGTTGTATACACTGTATCATGTAAACATGTTTAGGGTCATCTTACAGTCTTAGAGACCAGCCGTATCAGGAGTGCTCTTGTGTTGAGGGCAGTAACCTTGCCTGCAGCTGGGCTGCTGATTGGATGTGCTGGTGGTGTTTGAGTGAACGGGTGAGTGGGAGGACGAGGTCCTCCAGTCCTCATCTCAAGTGGTCGCAAAGACGATATCTGGTGATGCCAGACGATCGGCAATCAATCTCTGTGACATTCTTCGAGCTTTGATACTTAATCTGCAAAAAGCAGGACAAGGCTATGCACACACACACACGCAAGGCGTGCGCTTCACTGGTGGAGTGGGCGTTCTGTCGAATCAATAAGACACAGCCTCAGCACTCTACTGTTCAAATTCCGCAGTCAAAGACGTCGTCTGCCGTACGGTCGACCAGTGATCCACAGAGCGATTCTTATCGTTCTCCAGCAGTCGCTCTGGGAAACCCCCCTGACCCTGGATCAATTCCATTTCACACACCTCCCTCCTTTCCTAAGCTCTACCTCAGGTACCTCATTGATCTGAAGGAAAGGACAGTGCAGAAGGAAACCCAGGCGTGTTTCGTGTCATCCCAATCAATGCAGCGCAGACCAAGGCACCGGAGAGGACGTGAGTTTCGTATTGGAACATATTCCCCAAACTCCCGCGGAGGGTTACGACTCGTTTATCAGTCACTTCCTGTTTTCCCCGTGGGTGTGGTTTGGTCCCACAGTAATTAATGGAACGGGAAGCGCAAGAGAGAGAGAAAGGCTGAGAGAAGGTGTAAAAAGTGCGTGTATATTTAGTTGGCAAAGGTTTCTTCCCGTGTGTGTGTGTGTGTGTGTGAGTGTGTGTGTGTGTGTGTGTGTGTGTGTGCGTGCGTGCTTGTGTGTGTGTGCGTGCGTGCGTACAGGATATGCAGCCAATAATTCCACACTAAAACACCTATCCAGTCCACACAGGAAAGGCAATTATGTTTTCCATCACGGTACCGCAGGACCTGTACAGAAGGCACAAACATATTCCACTGGCTTCAGGTGAGAGATGTTCATTCAGAGATGTTCAAGTATCCAGCACATGTTCAAATCATCTATTTGGTTCGGTGGTTGATTTGAGAAAACCACGATGACGTTCCTTTCTTAACACAGACCGCAAACACTTTCCAGTTGTCATTGCACATCAGTAGAAAATGAATCAGAAACAATGATTACATGATGTTCATGCTATAATGTTGTTCTCACTTTCCCCTAGCTTTGCTTGAAAGAGTCTCTTTGAAAAGAGGCACAATAAAAAGCTACTCAATACTCAATTAGAAACTGTGGTCAAATTCCCCTGACTTAAACCACCAGCCAGATTGCATTCCAAGATATCGACGGGAAACGAGCATTTAAGGTTTCTAAATAATATGAAGCCATGCACGGACGTTTTACCTGAATGAAATGCGATCTGAAGTGCAATCAGATCAACTGAAGGGGGGAGGCAATGTGGAGATGAGTCTCCATGGAGACGGTGACGGGATGACTGACAGGTGAGGTCACAGATGAAGATGACCGACGAAATGATTCGATTGGGAACGCACGTGGGAAGAGCTGGAGAATATTCAAGTGGATTGGCCATTACTGGAACCGTTCCTCCATTCCCTTCAGCTTCTCTCTCTCTCTCTCTCTCTCTCTCTCTCTCTCTCTCTCTCTCTCTCTCTCTCTCTCTCTCTTTCCCTCTGTCTTTCCTTGTCTCTCTTTCCATCCATCCCTCCCTCTCCCTCCCCCTCCCCCCCTCTGTCTCTCTCTCTCCCCTCTCCACGAAGCCGTCCCTCGGGATCCCCACGTTTCGTATTCCATCAGTGGGACTCCAGACCAGTCAGCAGAACCCCCGAGCCCCCTGTTCCATATGCTGCCATGCGCCTCAGATTGACTGCGTGATGCAAACCATTGGTTAACAGCTGTAACTCCCAGGGTCCAGACCCTGCAGACCCTGTACCTCCGTGGTCCGTCTCACCTTGCCGGTGGCGTGTCTGTTGGGTGTGCGTGCTGGGTGGGCTGTCAGGGAGGGGGTCTGGGGGCCCCTCCCCTGCTCGGCGCTCTCTCTTTTCTGCCCGTCAATATCTGCCGGACACAAGGACACACGTGTCTAGTCATCAATCAGACGGTCATATCGAACGTGTGAGATATTGAAAGTAAACGTACGGAGCGATTTGGATGTGAAAAGCAAAAATGGAGAATGATGGAATATTCTATACTCCACGTGTGTGGATCAATCCAGTAAACAGCACAGCGATATTGACTGGTTAGGGGAACGATGCTGTTCCAATTAGGCAGAGGCGTGAACACGGGACAAGACACTCATTTAACAAAATGTATTTTTTGGGGAGGGGGGCGGTGTAATCTCTGGAGAGAACTTCAGACCTCACGATCCTCTGAACCGCTAATCCCCAAACCGCTCGTAACACTCCCCTCGTACACGATGTGAGCGGAGTCACATCCGAAAAGTCACAGGCTTTCAAAAGCACTTACATTTGACGCTGGTGAGGAGGAGAGATCTGGGAGGAGAGCAGTCCACTTCAGCTGTGGAACACAAAGGAACAGACGTTCTGTTACTGCCTGTAGGAGGGGCTTCATTCTCTGGACTGGGACTTCCTCTGTCAGAGAGAGAAGCTGTACCTTTGGCTCCAAGCAGCTTCTTATAACGGGCGTCCATGTTGGCTCAAATGAGGAGCTGGGTTGAGTATTTACAAGAGGACCCTGTTTGATAAAAGACAAATACAAACAGATGACACATTTATTGGGCAATTAGAAACAATAAGGGGGTCAGATGGCTGAGCGGTTAGGGAGTCGGGCTATTAATCAGAAGGTTGTTGGTTCGATTCCCGGCCGTGCAAAATTACATTGTGTCCTTGGGCACTTCACCCTACTTGCCTTGAGGAGAATGTCCCTGTACTTACTGTAAGTCGCTCTGGATAAGTGCGTCTGCTAAATGACTAAATGTAAATGTAAACTTTATTACAAATATTTCCTGTAGGTTTTCCTGTATCGATCAGACAGTTCACTCTCAAAACATTGTGCTGTCGTAACTTGTGTTGCAAAGAATTGAAATGGCATTGAGTATTAGTGTTTACTGTAAGCTAGCAGTTAATAAAAGTCAAAATTTGATTATGGGTTGTCACGTTCCCACACCATGGTATTTTCACAGCACAAACAAGGTTAAGGTTATAAAACTCCATTGGGATAACCCAAGCACCAATGCTATAAGTAAGACATAACGGTTCACCCTGCAACATCAGAACTGTTGTAAAAGAACATGAATCGCGGGTAAGAGCAGCCTATTATTCCCCCCTAGAGCAATTTGGCCATTTGACAGTTATTCTATCCATGGCCATTGGAGTGGGTTTCAAAGGCAGGGCAGTGGCGGCGACCTTCATGCATCTGTTCACTCTCTGGTGACCTATTGTGTTCTCACAGTGTGACCCCTCACCAAAAAGCTTCTGGAAAAAGGGCACCTGAAATCTTCTCTTTCCGTTTCTCTCTCTCTCTTTCTTCTCCCTCTTCGCCCTCTCAGAGGAGTGGACAAAAGCATAAAAGAGGAGAAAAAGGATTCGATGGAATGTCTTTCTTTTTTTAAACAGGAAAGAGCTCTTTCGTTACCTAGCAACCACGATTGCCACTGGGTGGTGTTTTCTATTTTTCACGTCCTCCTCCTCCTAATTTTTGTTGCCTCACAGTTTAATGTTACCTCGTCTAACCTCATCATCACCCAGGCTCTGTTTGAGAACATAGCAGGTACTTGTGTGGGAGGCTTCTCTCTCTCTCTCTCATCTCTCTCTCTCTCTCTCTCTCTCTCTCTCTCTCTCTCTTCTCTCTCTCTCTCTCTCTCTCTCTCTCTCTCTCATCTTCTCTCTCTCTCTCTCTCTCTCTCCTCTCTCTCCTCTCTCTCTCTCTTCCTCTCTCTGTGAGTGTGAGATCACATTGCAATGTGAATCTTCTTGCACCCAAACCCCACCCCATCGTCACATCTCCCTTGCAACACCCAAAACCCCCAAACCTCACACCTCTCATCCTTAATCTCTCCTACTCGTCTTCTCTCCTCGTCTCCTCCCTCTCATCTCTGCTCATCGCGCCTTGTCTCCCTCTCTTCTCCTCCCTCGTCCTCTCTCGTCATAGGCCCCTGGCTTCCTCCCTGCTTAGCTGTCGTCAAAAAGTGCCTCAGTGCGGCGTGTCTGCTTTATATCCCTGCCTCTCTCTGCGTCCTCTCATTTCGTCGCCTGGGCGGGCCTCTACGGTCGCTCACGTGCGCACTTCGACCGGGGTCGCATAGTTCTCTTGGTCAAGGTTGGTTGGCAATCTCCTGCGTTCTGCGGAGTCGTGTGTCGGGGGGAATGTTTTCCGCCTACTGGTCCGGGTATCTGCCAGCTAGGTTGGCAGGCGAGAGGGCTGTGGGAGGTACTCGGGCTCCGGGGGGTTATAGGGAGAAGGGAGGTTGGGGACGGATCACGATGTGTGGTTGAGGGGGGGTGGGCGGGCACACGGTACGGTGCCAGGAGTCTTTTCGCGAACTTTTCCCCCCCCACCCGGCGTCGCGTTTCATCCTCATCATGCGGGCGTCTGGGGGTTCGTCCACTATCACGTTGTCCTGCTAACTATCTTCTCCCTCTCTGCCTCTTAGATTCTAAAAGGGCCTGTCGCTGCCGCCTTCTCCGTTCTCCTTCGCTCTTTTCATGCGCTCTTGCATCCCCCTTGACACATATATTTATCCAACTCTCATCTGCCGCAGGGATAGGGGATGGGATACTGGTAGCAGAGGAACAGTCTTCTAACTGAGTGGACTCGTAATAATTCTCTCATAATAATCGCGAAATAATCTCTTCTCATTCAAACATCCCTTAATCCTCGCTCAATTCTTCCATAAGTCCTCTTCCTCTCCGGGTTGACTCTCTCTCTCCTTCGGGCGTCCGTACTCACAGGCCCTCCTGCCTCGGGCGGCTCGCCTCCGCCGGGTCTCATCCCATCTCGCAGATACGTTTGCGTTCCCTTTTCCGCTTCTCTCGGAAAACGTCTACAGCAATGGTGGTGTCTCGCAAGGCTTGGTGACCGTCGGTGCTCGCGCTTTTCTTCTAGTTCGTCGTGAGGACTGCGTCGTGTTCTACGGCTCTCCCCTCGCCTGTCTACTCGTCATTGCTTGGACATTCACCTCACACGCATATGCCTGTCGAATGTCGTTACTGGGCGCGTGTGCTGGTCTCGTTCCCAGCGTTCTGCGCGTTTCCTCATCTGCTGTTCCGGTCTCTAGGGAAGGCGCGGCGTTCTCTCTACAGTTGGAGGATAAATGCTTCTGTGTCATGTGGGTCAGGCGACTTCTTCGCTTTCCGTTTGGCTGCGGGGCACTATCTCGGGTCGTTCCTAAGACGCACCTTTCGTTCGAAACTTGCGAACTGGCTCGTGGCTGTGGGGAGGGTGGCTCTGGGGCTCTTCGAGCGTAGGGCGCGGAAATCTCGGTGGAGTGGAGGTTTTCTTCTCCTTTATTGATGAATCGTTAAGATGCCACGCTACGGGGACTCTCGTCCGGCTCTCGTCCCCGGGTCCTGGCGGTTACTAACATCTCCTCGATCGTGCTCGACTTTTTCGCTTGTTGCTTCTAGGGGATCTTCTGTTCGGGGACGTCGCAGGTTTACCGGTTGGATCTCTAGGGCGGTGTGACTAGTAGCCGTTGCCGAATTTGCATCGCGCCGCGTGCGTTGCCCGAATCTCTCGGGCCATTCCTCTCCTACCTCGGATTGTTCGTAGCGATGTCTAGGGTCCTGCTCTTCGTTCGGGCACAAGACTCGGTCCGTCCCGGGAGTGCAGTCCCGTGCCATTTTAAACTTCCTGTTTTTCGAGTAGGTTGCGTCTATTCCTGCTGTGCTATCAGCTCGGTCTCCAGGGCCGGGGAAGAGCATCTCTTACTTCTTCCAGGTTGGGGTCCTCTCTATTCATCTCGTCACTCTCACTCTCTCCTCTGCGGTCTGCCTCTCTCTCCCCTCTCTCTCTCTGCTCTCTTCCTTCTCCTGCGTCGATGGCGACCTGCTTCTCTCTCTCTCGTCTCTCTTATCTCTCTCTCGTCGCTCTCTCGCTCTACTCTCGGTGCTCCACCTCTCGTCTCTCTTCCTCTATTTGCT
Source organism: Mallotus villosus (assembly GCA_903064625.1). NCBI lineage: Eukaryota > Metazoa > Chordata > Actinopteri > Osmeriformes > Salangidae > Mallotus > Mallotus villosus. The sequence continues at coordinate 134,889 of CAEFZP010001580.1, forward strand.
CTCGCCCCCTCTCTTCTTCTCTCCTCGGGAATCGTATCGTCCTCTCTCTCATCTCGTGTTCTCGGCTGTCTCTGCTCATCGTCTCTCGCTCTTTCTGCGTCTCGATCGTTCA
>CAEFZP010001580.1:140000-203494 GCA_903064625.1 Mallotus villosus
AAGTTTGTTAAACTGCAACTACTCGAATCAAGTCAAACAATAGCCGGAATGAATATAGAAAACATTCAGGATGTTAATTTGTTCTAACCTTTGCTCTTTGGGAGGCACCACGTTCAATAACTGAGAAGAGATACAGGCTGCTGACATGAACTTCCCCTTCTCTCCCCCGTCCACATCTCTCCACACGTATGTGCTGTTCACAGCTTGGTGCCGTGCAGAGTGTGTGTGCTGGTGTGTGGGACAGAAAGAGAGCCAGCTCTGTCAGCGATACCCATATCAGCGATAACATCGACCTCCATCAAAATTCATTTGTCACTGGTCTCCCAGTGACAAGGAGTAGCCTATCATAGGATATGACACCATGGATTCATCTCATTGGCAGATAGTAAAATGTAATTACTGTGCGACCACCATGACACTTTCACTTCATAAGATTTCAATGTACAAATTAAGTCTTGCATTAGGAATTGCACCTGCTTGACAATGTTTGGTTAGTGCACACGTTCATCTGTGACAGAGGATTGTTCAAGGTCTCGATGCCTGCTTGATGCTTACTGAAATCCGCCCTGTCTCTCTCCAGCACGTTTTAAATTGCGTTTGCATTCATACTGTACACCTCAAACCAGAGTGTGTGTGGATGTATGGCTCGTGTTGGTTGAGAAGGATAGATGTGTGTCCAGCATCATATAGGCCTACGGTATGTGCGCACAAATGCAATAAGGTTGTTCTTTTTCAGCTGCCGTACACAATTATTGATTTTCTCCGTTTCAGTCAGTTGAGCACAAGATAAAAGACTCGGCCAACTGTGAAGCTAGAATGATTCTGTTTTAACCAAGCTCTCCTTCAAAACCTTCACTGCAACACCCAGAACCGACATCAAACACAACTGGCCTTCGACTAGGACATGACATGAATTAGGTTAACGAAGGAGGCCGACATCATTCATCGGAGTCATTGGTTCCAGATGGATGGTCATTGCATGTGAACTTGTCACTACCAATCTTCCGTGTGTCACCTCGCCCAGAAGTAAAGCACGTAAGAGAGTAACACACCAGCCAGGATGAATGATTACATTTACATTTACATTTAGTCATTAAGCAGACACTTTTATCCAGAGCGACTTAGAGTAAGTAAAAGGACATTCCCCCCGAGGCATGTAGGGTGAAGTGCCTTGCCCAAGGACACGTCATTTGGCACGGCCGTAAATCGAACCAGCAAGGATTCGGATTTACTAGCCCAATTCCCTAACCGCTAAGCCACCTGACTCCCTTCATTAGCTAATACAGATGACTGTTCGATTTATGTTATCGGCAAATCCAAACAGATTCAATTCCATGCAACCTCCTTGTAGGCCTGTAAAGTCCAGGTTTTTTGTCTACCTGGATAACTACGCTTTTAAGCGACATTTTAATAGATTACTATGGTAATATCACTTATGAATGCAACTGTCGGCACGCAATAATCACATTACAGCTCAAATAACCGACTCTGCATGTTTCCTACCACGGGAGTGGTCCCAAACGCTCAGCAGTCCTCGGGAGTTTCGCGAGCACACGTAACCGGGTTTAACCTTATGGGATGTCGCTAATGACATACGGCAGGGGGCCAAAGACATTGCAACTCAAGCTCAAAGCTGAGTCATTGTATTGATAGCGACGTGTCACTCAGATGAGTCTTTGTATCCTACTTACTGCGGGGTGTGAGAGAAAACAATAGACTTCTTTCCACTGCTGTCATGTTGAAAATCATAAACAATGCATCTGAAATCCCTTTTAACACTGAAGCTTGCCACAACCCAGATTGAAGCACACAGGCAAGCCCAAAAGTGCATCTTTTTTAAGTACTCTTAAGAACTCCCAAACTAACTTGTGACACAAATGCACTCAAAAAAACACTTCAGCTTAACATCACATCCATAGACTCATGAAAACGTGATAGGTTTGGAACCCATGAAAAGCAATGGAAATATGAGAATCACCGTCCTGAACACAACAAAGCCAATTGACTTTCAAAACACCCTACAATCGATCGGTAAGTCTATGATTCACTTGGTTCTAATCCCAAGTGGGAGTGGTCCCATTTTTATCTCTCTTCTCTATATATCTCTACATATCTCTACATATCTCTACATATCTCTACATATCTATATTATCTCTACATAGCTAGCATAGCCTACAATACCATATGGTGCTCTTCGTGTAAGCTCTGTCAACTTTGTGAAGCAGGAGGGCAATTATCAAGAGACCGGACTGATTTATAATTGGCCCTCCAATGTGACTGAAGCCAGACTATTTAACGGGAGAGATGAGGTATTAAATAGACCCTTTACTCTTAGTCAGCTGATGTTGTGGAACAGTTCTCCTAAAACCTTCGAGAGGTCTATGGCTGTCCCTGTGAGAGAGCATTCAGAGAAGCCGATTCCAGGTTTGGAGCTTTAAAGGGTCAAAGGGTTTTTCCTTGTCTATCATTTCAGAGCCACTCAGAACACGTTATGGTCAGGTCAGGCTCAGCCACAGCAAACGACTATTTGGTTTTCACCCAACAATCAAGGCCCTAAATGCATTGTTTTGCCAACCAATCAGAAACAAAATGAAGATGACTGCTACCAGACAATCTAGAATGAATTACAGACAACAGCCAGGACCATCTCACACACTCATGCCGAATCTTTCACTTCAAAGAAAACCTGGGAACCTAGCATGGAATATATGACCAAATAATAATGCCATGGCTGATCTACTGATTGGGATTAATATAAGCGCATAAGAAATCCCAGATTTCTCCCCCATCAGCGTCTCAAAAGACTCCCATTGCTAAGCGTCATCAAGCACATATACAAACACCATACAATGTAGAAGTCTGCCCAGCCATAGGAGGGCTTATCAGAATAGTCTAGAAAAGATTCGGAATTCAATGGAAGCTGATTACATTACTGTAAGTGCTACATTCAAAGTCAGTTCATTTGAAATATGGCCTACACACATGACTGGAGGGGCGGAGTCACAGTTGACCAGATTGATGTTGAGGATGGTGAGTAAACAGAAGTGGCCCAGCATCCTCTCATCTGTTTGGATTGCAGCAAGGATGGCATGTAGGCTCCATCATCTAGATCTACATGCAGTATAACAACCTGGATCGAATGCATCGACGTGGGCCCCGTACTGAAGCCATCACCCACCCACCCTGGGGGTGGGGGTGGGTGGGGGGGTGGAATAACAACTGTCTCCGTTGAGCTGTCTTTCGTGAGAGTGAAATCATCCAGAGAAAGAGAGGGGGAGATGTACAGTAGCAGTAATGTAGGTCCCTCTACCCCCCACGTTATGGGACAGAGACCAGGGCGCATGCTGTGGGCAGAACTGAACAGAGGCTAAATATGTGGCCGAGTATGCAGAGGGGATGAAGTGTTGGGTTTGTGAGCTAGTGCTGACATCTGTTTTTCCTCTAACAAATGTTTCAAAAAGAACAAAACTGAAAAGGTTTTCAGTTTTCTGTTCCAAGTCTGTGTCACTTCTTAAAGAACTGTGCGAGAACCACATGTCTCAGCATTTAATGTATGTGTGTGTATGTGTGTGTGTGTGTGTTGTGTTGTGTGTGTGTGTGTGTGTGTGTGTGTGTGTGTGTGTGTGTGTGTGTGTGTGTGAACTGACTGAGGGTGATGAAGTTGCAATGTGCAGACTTAATGAGTGAATCACATAGCAGCTTTGCTCTGTTTTTAGGCATGCAGCCAGATAAACATAGTTTCTGAAGTCAATAAGGTGTACCAGCCTGCACAATTTCAATCAATATTACACACACATACTCACCAGGCACGCATACACATCCATAGGTGAACATTGACTAAAAATGTAATTGGTGTATTCAGGACATACAGTTTAATGCTCTCATTGGACCAACCAACCTCAAGGGTGTGGAGCAGCTTGTGTTTGGCCACTTGACAGAATACTTACTTCAGGAATTCTACCTTATGGAACACAACGGTGCATGAATAATCTGAGATACTTAGAGACAGAGAGACATTTTCTTTTTTACCCATCCGAAGAGAAAGGTAATTTATCGACGGCCACGGCAGGTAAGAGGGAAAAAAAACGAATTCGAGGGACGAGCAGCAGTGGCGTTGGTTTTGATTGGAAGGTGGAGCAACCAGTTCTCTATCTTAACACTGGGATTGAAAAAGCCAGGAGGACATGTACGAAATCGAAAATGTGAAGTGTGCATGTCCCTAATGAAATAGGCTTCCGTGGTTGCCAGAACCACTGTGCTAAATGTAGCCTATCCTACTGAACGTCCACTTTTGTAGCTCATCAGAAAAGAACATCCTATGTTCTCCTCCTGTCTTAATTCAGAGTGTGCGCGCTCCTCATCTTCGGCACATCCCATCGTGCGTCGGTCCGGACACGCAAACCTCTTTTGGACGCACAGACTTTCACAAGAACCTATCCGTACAATCCCGATGGGTACAAGCTCTCGAAACTGGATGGCTTTCTTGGAAGCGACTTGTTTTCTTCTTCCCTCACATTGCAGTTTTCACGCACACTAGGAAGGGAACGTAGTGTTCTGAAAAGATGTAATTGTGGTTTGGGAACCGTACATGTAAAAGAGAGGGGAGTTTGGAGTTGAAAAGTACCGACCAGACACCATGCGGAGAAGAGCGAAGTCCGTTGGAGCGCGTATAGGGGGGAAGAACATGAACACAAACCATTTCTAAAATGAAGTTCAAAAAGCTCTGTGGATGAGGAACAACACAGAATATGGTAGAGAATAAGAGAGTAAGTGCGTAACCCCATTCTAAAAATACAAACGCATGATAAATGGTCCAGGTTACTACACTAGTGGGCTGGGGTTCGTATAGCAAACCATTCTACGTGACACAGTCACGGCTGCTGTCTACTGTGTAATGTGCGTTTCTGAGTGGGAGGATACGAAACGATGCTGAAAAGGTTTGACAATATTCAGAGAACGATTTCTAGATGCTTTGGATGAGAAGACTATGCAAAGGTATGGTATAAGGATGTTAATAGCTGTCAGTGTTGTCTTATTATGTTCAGGTATAAGAAGAATTGTGAGTGAGATATCAATGTGAATATAAATGATGTGATACAAGTATATGCGATCGTAGACATGTGAATTTCAAACTTGAAACCTAAACGAACCGTAGGTCAAATCAAAGTCCGTTGATGGTGTTATCTTTTTACGCACATCTTGACACCTGACATGTTGTTAAGTACGTCTTCTTGTCAGTCTGAAGATGCTTCAGATTTAGATGCAGTTTTCCTGGCGTGTGCTGCTTGCAAACGATGGATCGGGTGTCTCTGATATCTGATTAAAGGCAATGGCTTTGTCAATAATGTCAAACCTACTTTTAATGGACGATAATGCTAGTGACAGAATAATCCCTTCTTCTCTTGAAAGGACTGTGGCCTGTTTAACATATACCCAGTATGTTATCAAAGCCATGGCTAGTTGCTGTTTGGTGATATTGTGGTATTGTATATTTGGATGTGTTCTCAGTGTGTCCACTATCTGTGGCTATAGGGTCTAAACTAATTTAGTATACATGAATGTTGTTATAAAAGCATTGATTACCGGTTATAGATGACCCAAAAATGTTGTTTGCTAAAAACAAGTTGGTTTTAGTGAGTGTGCCCCTACTGACAAGCTGTGGTTGTCTTATGGAGTTCATAAATCATTCATTACTAATATAAATGCAAAAAGGATTCATCAATGGCACTCATCTCTTTACTTTAGGTCCGTTTATGTTGAGTTTTTCAAACGGATTTCTTAGGTCTGCAAACTGCATCTCTTATCATATATAGCCCCTCTCCATCCTTATGCATAATTGCACATGTAAACCAACTGACCCCATATACTGAAGCATTGACCTCTTGAGCCATTACTATTGATATTCTTTGTGACATCCGGTGGCTGAGAGAGGCTGTAAAAGTGATGAACTATCCGAGGGCTTATAGCGGGCCCCCCCGATCACAATCAACCTGTCTGCCTTCACAGTGGCCGCGCCTGATCTCCTGGACCCAAAGTCCGCAGCCCACTTCTCCAAGCCCCGCCTGTCCTTCTCCACAAAGCCAGCGCGGCGGTATTCCCAAGAGGACGAGTACGACACGCGGACCACCGTCATGAGATGGAAGACGGTGTCGGCCATCTTCTTTCTGGTGGTGCTGTACCTCATCATCGGGGCCCTGGTGTTCCGGGCCCTGGAGCAGCCCCACGAGAGCTCCCAGAAACTGGCCATCCTGGCCGAGAAACTGGACTTCCTGTCCGTCCACGCCTGTGTCAACTCCTCCGAACTCGAGGACCTGGTGAAGGTAAGGTTGAAAAGCCTGTGCATGGGTTTTGTCACTCTAGTCATCATGGGACCGTTTCAATCAGGAAATGAGAAACCTCTTCAGTAATGAATCTCTGTTGACATGTCGGTGAGTTATGTCCATCTCTACTCCTGGAGATCTAGCGTTCAGTTGGTTTCGACTCCAAACCCAGTTGCCACAAGCATAATTGAGCTTGTCAACCAGTGAATTATTGGTGTGTTGGACGAGGGTTCAAATGCAAAGCGACAGGATGATATATGTTATAGGACTTGTTGGAGGACAAAGCATGATCTGAGACAGGGGCCTTGTTCCTAGAAAGCTCCCCTCCTCCAGTTGTTGTTGTTGTTGCGTCACCCCCAGTTGTAGCTAACCTGATTCTGAGAAAAGGATTCTATATTCGGGTGCTTTCAGTTGGAGCTGAAGCCATTCGTTTCAGGGCGGTAGCTTTCCAGGTACAGGATTGGAGAGTGCTCATCTGACGTACACAGAGGGTCCAACTTGAGAACCCTGGAGGAGCACAGAGATGAGCCTCGAGACTAACCCTTCCAGATGAAGACTTCAGAGCAACAGCGTGTGCATATTACAACACAGTCAAAGGGAAGGGCTGGCTGGAGATTTTGTCGCAATGTGTGCATAAAGGTCATAACAATATCAACATATCATACGTCAGTTTTTCTTCCAGTGAAACTAGGCTCTATCTACTGTGAAGAATGCTTTCCAGCAGATCTAGCCCTCTCCAACCTGAGCCATGACCCTTTTACTGTAGCACTATTGATTTAAATTGATGATGGTTGATCTTCTCTCTATATTGACAGAACCTACTCAAGATTGGTTTCAAGCAAATCCCTTTAGGATGGCCAATGAGCTGATGTAAGCACTTTAATATAATGACTTACTCTGAAGTGGCCATATGGAAGGATATTAGTCAAAATGGAGGAGAGTACTCCATGTTTCTCTCTAGATGGATTGTATTTAGAGTTCTAATTGCCGCACAATGTTCACAAAAGCTTTTCTGGAACCAGAGCCAAACAGTCCCCTTTTTTCATTTGTGTCTGAAATGTTGTTTTTTCCCTAAACTTAAACAGGGAAACGGTGTTGAAACATTGAAGCGATGAAGGACTTCACACTAATGCTTTGTGGCTAGCTGTGTCACGCTAGCCTCCATTAGCAGCCATTAGTCAGCTACTGCCACCGGACCAGCAGGCCGGGCCCTGAGAGTAGTTAGCCTCAGCTGGTTGTTAGCTACTATTGCACAGCTCTCTTAGATGATTTATTGATACACAGTGCACACAGATACACACACACACTTACAGACACACACATGCTAACACTTCTGGACACACACACACACACACACATAGTCACGCTCAAACCTCTCTCTCTCTCTCTCTCTCTCTCTCTCTCTCTCTCTCTCTCTCTCTCTCTCTCTCTCTCTCTCTCTCTCTCTCTCTCTCTCTCACTAAGACTCACACATAATCTTATTTCTCTGGCAGTCTTCCCGTCGTCAGCCCTGAGCGTGGTTCGGGCAGACAACTGAACAGAGACGCCTTGTCGGAGAGAGCAATTAAAAGAGAGCGCGATGTTGAAAGCCCAGTCGCAGGGTGAGCGGAGACTCGAGCTCGGAGCGGCACAGGGGCACGTTTGGGAACCGCCAACTGAAAAATACCCCTGCAAGAGCCTCTTATTATCCCCATGTCATCACCCTGCACGGTCAGAATGCTCCTTGGCGACAGGCAAAACGGTGCGTTAATACGGCAGCTTTGGCAGAGGGAGGCCGAGGGAGAGATAGAGCCAGGGAGAGATAGAGCCAGGCAGATCTGAGCGAAAACACAAAATGTGATTATGAGAGGGAGGACGCGGACTGGAGGGCCTTTCCAAACCCTCACCTCGGGTCCGCTTGTTTGGGGAGCGCAGAGGAAATGGGATGACGAGAAAGCTCTGAGGTGGTGATTGGCTTGTGTGTGAGTGTGAGTGATTCGTCTTTTCCCTCTCTGTCAATCTCGGTCTCTCCCGCTTTCTCTCACACACACACTTTCTCTCATACACACATAACATGCATATTGTATATTCATGACTTATGCTAACCCCCCCCCCACACACACACACACACACACACACTCTGACCTCCCTTCTCAATTCTGTCGCTTCAGCTCTTTTCCACAGTGCACTTTTCCCCACCCCTCCCTCGCCACGGCGAACACTCCCGGGGTTGCACACAGGTTAGGGGCGGCTTGCCTCTCCCTCTCCGCTGGGTGTGAATAATCACAGTGGACAGCGCTCTGACTTTGTGACGAGCCCTTCCTCTGCTCTTAGACTGCTGGCGTAGCGCTGGGCGTGCTCTCCTGCCCCGTAGAGCGTGGCTGGCTGGCCGAGTGTGTTGGGTGCATGGCCCTGGTATTCGCTGAGTGTGCGGGTTCAGAACCCCATGCTGCTTCTGCTGCCATTAGAGTGGTCTAGACCAGAGGTCCAGAGGTCCAACCCATTCATCCCATGGTCGTTAACAGGCTTCTGCATAACTAGATAACGACCCATTCATTTGAATCAGGTGTGTTGGAGCAGGGAAACATCTAAAACGTGCAGGACATGGGGGTCCCTGAGGACCAGGGTTGAAGACCTCTGGTCTAGACAGTGGGAGATATTAACCCAGGAAACTCTCACATTCATTCGAATGCACTTCAATGATCCAATCAGGCATGCCACTTATGTTAGTTTAATGTGATTAAGAGCTGACCGGTTGTTACTTTGCTCAATTCTTTTCCCATTTCCATGAAATGCAAATGGACACATTTCTGCAGAGGATTTAAGGGATTGGAAACACTAGGAGGTTTATTTCCCGTTCCTCTTATTGTCGACGAAGCATAGTCGCATAGCAAATCCCCAGGTATATCAGTTCTGTGTAGCTTTTCGCTTCTCCTGTACTCTTCCGCTGTATTCGAACTCTGCAGGTTTAGCGTCCACAGGGAGGAACAGATACACCACTACAACCTGCTGTCCCACCTCAGATTCGGACTGAACCGACTTGCACACCCATGATACATCCGTTTCCTTCCAGTTTGCACACCGCAGCCTGCAGTGAGTAAAGCATTTTCATCCAATTAGTTGTGGCCAGGCTGACATCTGCTGTAGGCTGCAGCTCCAATCCTCCAGAGGTTCTGGTTAGTGGTTGGTTTGTTACGGATTATATATATTTTTTCAAACAGCCGTGGGTTTGAAACTGACCCTATTGAAACCCAGTTTCACTCTCACTGTTTGCTAGTAGGTGTTGTGATTGGGTGAGCGTAGATTCCTTCGGAGGAGTATCACATCTTCCGCTGAGTGGGTGTTGGTTGGTGAAAGCCAGTAGGTCGGTACTGGAGTTGTGATCTGTGCTGTCTTGTTGCTTCGATCAAAAGCCTTTGCTTTAAAAGCTGTCGCCTACATGCTGAAACGGTGGCGGCACCGTACAGTATGAACCTTTTATTCAACCAAGACTCGACAAATCCTGTGAATTCATAGACTGAGTGTGTCGTGAGAGAACGAGTCTTAGACTGCTCCCAGCCTCTCTCCTCCCGGAGCACGTGTGGGTACGTGCGTTTGTGGAGATGACATCGGGTCTCTGTCTCCACGGGGATAAGGCCAGCGTTCTGTGCGAGCGCACACGCTAGTCTGTTCCCCCTGGAGACGGGCGGGATCTGAGAGAGCGTTCACGCTCAGCGAGACCCGGGACTCTGCAGTCTCATCTGGTGGACGAGAAACACACACACACACACACTTACAGGATGCACAGGTACACACGACGACAGTGCACAAACCAATACAGCTACACATGCACAATGACTGACAAAAGCAAATGAGGTCGAAGGAGAAATCGGATACAAACACACTGATTTACAAAAATGCCAAATGATAGGTTCTCTACAACACACACACACACACAAACGCGCAAAATGTCCTAACTATTGCCACAGCGCACACAAACATCAAATCGCAGACACACACACACTCGCACACGCAGTCAATCCGACTGGAAAGCCAGCCAACCACCTGGGCCGTGCTAATGGGCTGAAAATCAGCACCTGCTGTGTTCTCATCACCACACTCACCACATTTAGCTCCTCTCAACAGTCTAACACGATTTATCCCTTCAGAAGTGGCTGGAGGACAATCCACAAACCTTTCTGTTACGCGGTCACACACCTTAACTTCTGTTTAGAGCTTTGCTGGAGGCACTTGTTCAGGATGATCGCCAAGACGTGTGATACTGAGTGTTCTGCTTTGTTGTTGTATGGCTAATTGCTTACATGGAGCATAAGCAGCAGCCAGCTAGGCCCTGAATGAAAGCTGATGCCCCAGTCATGTGAGGGCGAGGGCCCATCCATCAAGCACATTGAACCCCTAAAACTGGAGGAGAAATTCATCTGCAGGAACCATCTCTGGCATATTCAATCGGCCATTCCAGAACTGATGTATTGAATAGAAAGCAGTTTGCTCCAGCTCTGTGTGGGTCTGTCGCTGTGTGTGTGTGTGTGTGTGTGTGTGTGTGTGTCTGTGTGTGTGTGTGTGTGTGTGTGTGTGTGTGTGTGTGGGGAGAAACAATACCACTCTAACGCGTGATTGTTTTCTTCCTCAGCAAGTCGTGTCTGCGATCAGGGCCGGCGTGAACCCATCAGGAAACTACTCCAATCAGACAAGCTTGTGGGACCTTAGCTCCTCCTTCTTTTTCGCTGGAACAGTCATCACCACCATCGGTAAGACCAATTGATAATCAAAAGGATAGCAATACAACTCAACACGATTGCATTTGTTTACCAGTAATAGTATGAACCAAACATGAGCCGGGTGATTAACTGTAGCGTACGCCTTATCAGTTCTGCCACCTTTTGTTCCTTATCAACAATCTCCATGAAGCCTGTCAGCAGCAGCTGAAAAAGCTTAGTTGCCAATCAGAGAGAACGCACACACGGACAAACACACACACACACGATTGTGTCGCTGGTTTGACAGCTCCTGGCCCTTGTCAAGCAGCCCCTGTCAAGCCAACGTGTGGGCTCAGTGTGTGACTGGGCCCAGCTCCAGAGCCCCTCCAAGGTTCCTGTCTGTTCCCCAGCTCCACGCATGGGGATGAGTGGAAGCAATATGGTAATTACTTCATTTAGCCTTCTGCTAGCCAAATCAACGTGTTTATCTAGTTTGCGCTAATTTGCCCCTCGCTCAGAGAGAAATAGAACAGCCCGTTCCGCTGCTCTGTCCAGTGTTTCTTTTTCCACTGGGATATGGTTTTAGACATGGCTATTTTTCACTCCATTGTTGCTGTTTCAGTGATGTTTCTTAGGGGTTGCTGTCGGTTGGACTGCCTCACATCAGTTCTCTTTTAATGAATTCAAACTCGTTTATTTTACTGAACATAACGTGTTTTTGATGTTGAGTAGCATTACCCAGTATGTGTCTGTAAAAATGTCCATTCTGCCTATGAGACTAATCAGACTTAACATCATAATGATGAGTTATTTCTCGGTTCTCTCTTAATCCTTCTGTGAAGCCTGGCAGTAAATTGTTATATTAAACTTAACTCTAAAACAACGCTTAGTCGTGAAACACCCAAACACTTTGGTGTGTATAAGTCACAGCTTGTCCAAGCACAAGTGCAGTGGAAATACCTCTTTGATAAAGGTTAGAGTGACTACGGTGAGTATGCAAATGATGTGACTGCTGATTAACTCAGTAATTAGAGATCCACACAATAGGCTGATTCAGCCTCGCAGGTTTCTCTAACGGAGTCATGCAACAATGGAAGCCTGGGGTTTCTTTTACAAGAACAGCATTCTTCATTCATCTCTGTCATACCAATTAAAGAGCCCTTTTTTGTTGGATTAATTGTCATAACACGCCTGCTATCTCCGTCTATCTCTCTCTCCCTTTCTCAAATTCAATTTCAGATGGGTTTACATACGCACCAAAACATGACAAAAAACATGTCTGCCATTTCCCCTCTGGTTTGGATTGTTTCAGTATGAGGGGGCCGCACATGAAACGTTAAGGTATTGTTGCCTTACCGAGAGGTGTGTGGGGGGGGGGTGTGTGTTTCATGTCTGTGTGTCTGTCAGGGGGGTGTTGTCAGGGGGGGTTGTCAGGGGGGTGTTGTCAGGGGGGTGTGTCAGGGGTGTGTTGTCAGGGGGGTGTGTCAGGGGGGGTGTAGCCGAGTGCCAAGTGTAACTGTAGGTAGCGCTCCCTCTCCCCTCTCTGTGCATCCATCTCCAGGAAGTGCAGCTCTTCTGGATGGCTTCCTTCCCTCCCCCCGCTATCTGCATCATAAATCACAAGGAGGCAGCATCCACTGATCCATACAGTGTGAGATTAAGTGGCTGTGTACAGTGGGAGCCCTTTACGCTTGGGCATTTGACATTTTGACTTTCTGCTGGCTCAAGTCATTTCAGAGGAGCGCTACCGAGGGGCCAGAATCTTTCGGTGTCGTGCTAAGTATATGGTTTCAAAGCAGGACACCAAGAGTGTTCTCTGTTTCTCTACTGTGAAAGAGACTGGAGGTTTCTCGTTGCAAGTTGCCACTTCCGCGGAGTTTTAAGGGGCCCTAATTCAAGTTTAACGAGCGCGTGTACCCGGCGAAAGCTCAAGTAGGGGTTCGTCTTAAATGTTGCCTTTTAGATCCTCTTGTTTTCTTGTGAATTAATTACCGTGCAGAGAGTCTTTACGTAAGCTGTTATACTGTGTAGCTGATAGTGTAGAGGCAGGACCTCTGACAGCATGCCATGTGTGGCTCGTTATATAACCTCATGTATACCGTTCATTATTGAAGTCTACACAATTAGCACACCACCAGTGCAAAAAAATCTCAGTGCAAACGTTTAGGAAATGTGTTTTCCGTCATTGCCTTTTTGAATGGAATTGTTTTATTTTGCGATACAAAAAGGAAATGAGGAAGTGTTATAGGGGTTGCGGTCGAAGGTTTGGGGACACGCTGCAGCTGTGGAGACGTCGACACACATCAGACGATCTCCGTCGCCTCGAGGCCCCCTCTTTCACCGCACATGCACGCGCATCTGTGAAACCTCCCGGCGACCTCCGCTCTCGCCTCTGAGCTTTTAGCCTATCAGACAGGCTCCTCTCTAAGTCCTTCTCCCTCTTCCTCCTCGACGCCGCCATGCTTTCACTCGCTTTCCCACCATGCACCATTTATTTTCCCGCTCGCTCTTTCTCCCTCGGTCCTCTCAATCATTCTCTTTCTCTCTCTGGTTCTTGTTTTCCTCTCTACCTTTTGATCTCTCTCGTTCTGAGATTCGCTCTAGTAATTTGTCTGTTTTTATTCCACCACCAGCCCCTCCCCCCCCCCTCCTGCCTCCTATCCTTTGTCCTTCATCTCCTGTTTCTTCTCCATGGACTCATCATCTCACTGGAGCCAACACAGCCTCACCGTAATGTGGAGTGGAAAGGACAGACTCGTAAATAGCTCCCCCATCACACACGGCCGAATTTCTCAATTTCCAGGCTTTTTCGACTGGAACCTCTCATCATGTCCACTTTTCGTCTAAATGACGTCCACTTAACTCCACTCTCCGCCCCGAACACCCTCTCGTTCATCCCGTAGGAAGATTCCCTGTCGGGGTAATGGCCCTGAGTTCTGTGGCCCAGGAAACGGACAAGCTGGTGGTTGTGTGTGGTCAAAGGGTGGACAAACTGGCTGTCTAGTCCAGGGAGAAGAATCTGTTGATGTGATGGATGTAGATCATACCGTACTTGGTACTTGGGAGTTGCACAGACAGACTGAAGTGGGGCGGATGCAGAGTTTGCGAGAGAGACGTTGAAATCCTAAAAGACCCCCCAAATTAGAGCGAGAGACCGTTCTTTCCTCCTCACTCTGTGCACTGGGGGGTGTGAAGAATACTGTATCCCGTCGACTCCTGATTGCCTGAGTGGGACAATTAGCGAGAATTGATTGGTTGGGTGGCTGACATGGCGTTCTAGCAAAAAGTTTAAGCAGGAAGCAAGCCATGTCTGTCCCTAAGGTTCAGATGCTTATGTTAACCTTACATAACCTATTATGTAAGGTAGTGTTTGCTTGATTGTGTAAAGCGGGGGGGGTGGTTGGTTCTGGAATGAGCCATTTTGTGTCCTATCTATGCAATTTCCAATTGAAATTGGACTTTGATTGCTACACCATCTGCCTATTCTAACATAATCTATTCATCAATCCTTCCATTATTTAACAGATTCAGGGCTAATGTTTCTTTTCTTTTCAAAAAAGGATGTTTTACAGTAATAGGCTTTTCAAATGAATCTGTTATGGCGCATATGGGGATTCTGAATGGAGAAAGTGAGAATGGTAAGCTGTATTCTTTCCAGGTGTGTGCAGCATTGCTCCTCCATCTATTAGATTCTGTTTTCTGTGTGTGTGTGTGTGTGTGTGTGTGTGTGTGTGTGTGTGTGTGTGTGTGTGTGTGTGTGTGTGTGTGTGTGGTGTGAGAGTGTGTGAGTGTGGTGTGGTGAGTGAGTGTGCTTACTTACGTGCCCTCGCACCATCAAACTGAGCTCCAGTCTACAGTGTGGGGGAGAGGAGACGGTAAATTATAGATGCTGCTGTGTGTAAGAGTAGGACGTGACTGCTCCTCTCACGCTGGTGTGAGGACTACCTTCCTCTCACTCCCACCTCCTACCAGCTCCCCACAAAGGATGCTGGAGATCCCGACTAGCTACAGCTATGCTGTGGTCTTCCAGATGTCACAACAGTCCTTGGAAATGCACGAATGGTTTTCAGTTGATGCTTGGCTGACGGTCTGCTCTAAAGGCATTATGCATGCTGTAATTGCAGCTCGTCATTTCTAAATAATACTGACATTGGGGAGGACATATTTTTCCTTGACCTTTTAAAGCATGGAAACAGACACACAGTCTGTGCCTGTACACGGGAGACAGGAAGTGGGCCACATTTGCCAGCCGTGTTTCACCATGACCAATCATCAGATGTGTCGCACTAAATTAATTAAGATCCAATTAACTCCCTGCCCAATTGCCTCTCCCTTGATGTCTTCTGTCTCTCTCTCTCTCTCTCCCTCCCCATCCCCACGCCTCCCCAGGATTTGGGAACATCTCCCCCCACACTGAGGGGGGGCGCATCTTCTGCATCATCTACGCCCTCCTGGGGATTCCTCTGTTTGGCTTCCTGTTGGCCGGCGTGGGGGATCAGCTGGGAACCATATTCGGGAAGGGCATTGCCAAAGTGGAGAAGATGATTGTGGTGAGATGAATTGTGTATGTGTGTGGGGGGTGCACATGCATGAGCTATGTGATGGGGTATAACACACAGATATTTTCTTTAGGAATCTTCTGTTCCGACAGCTTGGTTTAAAACAGTGACGACAATGGACAGCCATCTCTAGGTGTACTTGCTTAAAGGCCAGTTACACAACTCACTAATAACTCTGTTATTAGCAGCACATTAACATTTATTAGAATGCCAGACACATAAGGTTAGCATTTCCTTTCCCACTTTCCTTTTATTATAAATGTCCACAGACACTCTAGTCTACAGTCTGCAGACACAATTTGACTGTAACCACTGTTACAGAAACTGCAGTCCTTTAGCTGGATGGTAGAAATAATAATAGTTTTTAGGTTGCCATGTCAACCTTTAAAAGCTGGGCTGTTTTTTTCAAAGTCTTGATGCATAGCATGTTATTAAATCCCAGTATGATGCGAACTCATACATTAATGGGGAGTGTGTCACTTGGCAATTCAAATAGACTCTAACCCCCCCCCCTCCCACACACACACACACACTTGCTTGCAATAGGGGTTTGAAGAAAACACTTCCTTATTCGGTAAAACAGACCTCTTCACTTCCGGATCTGTGCGCTCTATGCAGACGTTTGGTGCTGTTTTACAGAAGATGCCTTCAGTTTCCAATTATGTCACTGACGGACAGCTTGGATACGTATCTAACTATCTAACTAGACAACATTCGCAATCATGGTGAACACTCAAAATATTTAAACTATAGACCATAGCATTACACATATCAAAACAGTAGTTTAGGCAATATGCCTCATATTCTTCTTTGAGTGAGAACGGCTCGCTCGGTAGACTGCAGAGTCTTACTGTAGGCGGCAGCCTCGTTCGCGTCATGTCAAAGTGAAATAATTGTACATGTCGGTCAATTTTACACCAAAAGGTCGAGGAGGGCAGCTTTCAAGAGATATGGGAATTCTACATTTAGCCAGGCGGTACGACGTCAGGTCATCCGGACATTTCACACTGAGATACGCAGTAAATAATCACTGTTCGTATTTTCCCGCAACTGGTACTTAAACGGTTTGGATAAATACATGGTCTTCACAGTTAAATAATTTAAAACGCCCAAAATGCTCATAGTAGTAATAATCTTATCGTTGATTGTGTGAACTAGCTGGGTTTACCGTTGGGTTAACACAGGAGCGGAAACGATTACATCTGTTTTCCGGTTAGTTTCCTGGGCGTTCCGCATAACCCCAATTGTAGCTTGAACGCACCACTGTTCACCCTGGACATTCCCTATGAACTGTGGTCAGTGTCTAGACTGGCCAATCATTAATGTGCCCTCTCCTGCCCACCTAGCAACCCCCTGGCAACCTCAATTATCCAACACACCTGCATCAAGCACCAGCCCACTCACCCTGACTGGCACGACCTCCTCATCCAAACCGTGATGGACTTGACTGTTGGTATAGCAGGGCACTGTAGTGTTCTTCATATAGTGGAGCTCCTTTAGGTTTGTGTTCCTTGTATGCTCTTTCAGACATGCATGTGAACCAGGAGAGATAGGTATAGCTTAGTCGTAGAGCCTTTGACCGCAGATCAAGAGCTTGTGCACCGTGCACCGCTTCGGATACAAACATGTAAATGAGGCAGAGTGAATACATTACATAACATGTAGAGTGAAAGCAAGGGAAGTGAACGAAATAGAACATTGTCATTTCATCTTAGAACGCAGTGCCTTACAAAGAACCCTTCCGTGTCTTCCAGGGGCAATCCTGGGGATCTAAGTAGTTCTGAGTAAGCCATAACACATCTTTGGGAGAGGGGAACAACACATTTAAAGTAGTTTTTACTGAGGTTGTTCTTTGAGTACAATCCAGTCCGAGGTTAGCCAAGGCAGCTAACTGAAACGATGGTTGTTAACATTCTCTCAGGCACAGTGTTGTTATGAATTATAAATGAGGGGTTGGAAGTGTTCATGGAGTCTGTATTCCCTTTCCTTATCCATATTTATTGTCAGGCTCTGATTGGTTCACGGCTCGCATGCATTCTCTAGCTAGCTAGTTGAGTTAAGCTAAGCCTTCCTGCCTGTGTGTTTGGTGTGGACAATATTACACACAATACAAACACACTATCTGAACTTATGTTAAGCTAACCTAACTTGGACTTTGTTGGCAGTGTAGGCTGTACTTTGAAGGATATAGAAGTTGTGAGGGTGATTTATTGGAGCTGGCATGGTGGAGTACAGCCTGCTTCAGAGCTCTGCCGGGCAGGGAGGTTGAATGGACACTTGGCACAGTAGACCAATAACATCAGAGGTCTAGCTTAGCACAACTTCATTTTTTTTTAGGTTTCTGGGGATCCAGAATGATCTCAAACAAGTTTATGTTGCAGGCTTTTGCAAACATTTTAGCTTACATAATCAAAATGTGCCACAATGATGTGCCATATGCTATTTATCGCAACTGTCCCTGGATCCTATTAATCTTCACCGTGGTTTAGCATTTAGTATAATTTATTTATTTATGTATTTATATACCTTGTTTGTGGTAGATGTTTAGATAAAACAATTAAGATTTAGCGACAAAGCACCTATAAAAATCAGCCACTAATGACTAACCTGTTTTCTCATGTCAAGTCGAAATCAATATCCACCTGGAACCCAACAGATCATGCTGGTAAATGTAGTTCACCATCTGTTGGGCCTATTTCCTGTGCATGAGCTGTGTGACCGGCATGTATTACGACCATCGCACGACGTGTGACATATAGAAGAGCGCAGTTGGCTTGTCGTCTGTAAATATTCAAGTTAACGAGGCTCAGCAGACTCGCCGTGGGAGACGTCTGATAACGCGACTTGATTTAATCCTTTGACAAAGGTCAACACAGGAAGTGACTCATCACAGTGTGTCACAGTGTGATGTCACAGTGTGATGTCACAGGAAGGGAAGCCCCGTGTTTGGGAGTCTGATGGTTCGCAGACGACACACTTCACGAGTGCATTAAACATAAAACCTCGAAACGTCAGCGACGCGTTGGTCATCACAGCATACACACACACCTCCCACCCCTGTCTTTCAAAAGGGTTACGCACTCGTCTGTTCATTTTTGTCTTTATCTACCCTTCCTCTCCCCACAGAAGTGGAAGGTGAGCCAGATGAAAATCCGTGTGATCTCCACGGTGATCTTCATCCTGTTCGGTTGTCTCCTCTTTGTCACGCTCCCGGCGGTCATCTTTAAGCACATCGAGGGCTGGAGCACGCTGGAGTCCATCTATTTCGTGGTCATCACCCTGACCACTATCGGCTTCGGGGACTTTGTGGCCGGGGAAAAAGGTGTCGCCGTCTTATCTCTTTCTTTCTTTCTTTTTTTGACCTCTTTTGACTTTCTGTTACTTTTCCCTTTCCCTCCGTCTGTCACCTTCACATGCTTTCTGTCTCTCTCTGTCCTTGACCCCGCGGATTGTTTTGTGATGAATCCGTCCATCTACTCGAGCATGCGCAAAACGATCAATACTTTATGTTTGCCGGCCCCCCTCCTGTCCCCCGCCGCTCCTTTCTTTCCATCCCCCTCTTTTCACATATCAGTCTCTGTCTGATCCCATCCCTCCTCATCCCTTCTCATCCCTCCTCATCCCTGCTCTGTTCCCTTGGCTGGATAAGGCTGTGTGAGTTGATATTTGCAGATATATTATTGGCTCTGGATGCAGGGCAGTATGTACCTTTAAAACCTCGGGGAGGGGGGGGAAATAATCTGGTCCAGGAGAGCGCTTCACCAATCAAATAGCTCAGATGTTAGGGATAGGGAAGTCATGAGGGGGTTACTGCTAAGCCCTTTGTTGTTCCAACTGACCATCCAACAATCCTGCTTTATTCACCATCCCACCTCTCTAACACTCTCCCTGTAGGGGGATCTGAGATCGAGTACCTGGACTACTACAAGCCCGTGGTCTGGTTCTACATCCTGGTGGGCCTGGCCTACTTTGCAGCCGTGCTCAGCATGATTGGAGACTGGTTCCGGGTCATCTCCAAGAAGACCAAAGAGGAGGTAGGGGATGGGCCGTGAGACTCGTCAGTGTGGGCTCCAGTGGTCCTGCTCAGAGCCATAGTGCAGACTCAAAGTGGAGAATAGGCACGTGGTTGTATGAAATTCTCTTCTTGCGTGCCCGAGTGTTGGATGAGGGCTCTAGTATTACGCTGATGGAGTTATTTACTGAAACAACAGCTCTAAAAGCACTGCAGTACAGTGATGTATACCCTGGAGAACCCCTTCAGATTGATGTTGTTTGTCGTACCACCAGAGCCAGTTGCGAGGGCTGTAATTTAGATTCACTTCCTGCTATGGTTCACCCTCCTAAGCGCTCACTCACAGATGTGTTTAGGGGCGTGTCTTCCTCCTGGTTTGTTACGATGGGAACCTGACAGGGCTTTCATGTTTATTAGTTCCACTTTAGTGGATGGAGGACAATGAACCGAGGCCGTTTAAGTGTCTGAACCACAAACACACACATAAACCCCTCACATAAATCGTCATTCATTATTTCTGAACTCTTGACAGTAGTATTATAAATGTGTTCAGACTATGCAGTGTGAATACCTGTGTCGGCATTATTAGAGCAGGAGAGTTCATAGACGCAGAGCTCCACAGAGAGAGACGATACTGAGAGAGAGGAGAGAAACGAACAAGAGGAGAGGGAGAGCTAGAGGAAAGAGAGAGACCGAACAAAAGAGAAGGGAGAGAGAAATAGAGCGAAGGGAAAGAAAAAACAAGGTGTCAAGGAGCACATTTCCTCGACGCTCACGAGACTTAGCTTCGAGGTCACTGCGACTCCCCACCGCATTGAAGAAGAAGCTTTCACAGAATAATACCGCCCGGAATTAGCATGAGCCGTCCGGTACTAAAAGAAACCGAATAAAACAGTTTTTTCGAGAAGAAGACCTTCATTCCACCCTTCCTCTCTCTCTTCTCCTCCCCAGGTGGGCGAGTTCCGGGCGCACGCCGCCGAATGGACGGCCAACGTGTCGGCCGAGTTCAAGGAGACGCGCCGTCGCCTCAGCGTGGACGTCTACGACAAGTTCCAGCGGGCCGCCTCCATCAAGCGCAAGCTGTCCTCGGAGCTGGGCCTGAACGTGCCCCCGCAGCGCCAGGACCCCATGGGGAGGAGGACCCTGTCGGTCAACCTGGGGGACGAGAGGGAGACCTACCCCAACCTGGCCCTCTGCCTCACTCCCGTGCCCGGGGCGCTGGCCCGGAACGGCAGCCTCTACCTGAACGGGCCTCAGCCCGGATTACGCCGATCGAAGGGAGTTCGAGATAGCCATCGAGGAGACCCCTAACTGAGGAGGAGGAGGAGGAGGAGGAACGAGAGACTGGAGAGAGAGAGAGAGGGGTAGAGGAAGGAGTTTGAGGGAGGCGTAGAGAAACGTACCTGGACATGTACAAGCTTACGAAGGCACATTTTAAGAAGGATATTTGTCGGATAGGCACACCCATACACACGTCCTTGGTTTTACTGATCGAGATTCTGGGGTGAAAGACACACACTCTTGGCACATTCACTAAGTGACTGTGCTGAGAGCTGTGGGACTATTGATTATGTGAGTGTTGGGACACACACATACAATATGCACACATACACACGTGGATCAATGAGAAACTTGCAGCGCCTGGCTGTCACAGAATTACATGATCATCACAGAAAACACACACACACACACACACACAATGATGGTCTTCAGGGAAATCATGAGTTATAAATAAAAGTCTCCCCTAACGTCAGACACACACACACCCTTATAGTCAGAGACTTATCAGTCAGGCTTTGGCTATGGCCAAACACACACACACACACACTCACACACACACACACACACGGTGAACACTCTCACTGCCCCTTAAACACAGAAGAGAGAGGGGCCCTGAAGTCTGCATCAGATGATGGGGTTCTCTTCCGTCCAACACTGTATCATCCAAGATGAACACGTTTCTGAAGACTGTTTTACCCAGCAAATGTTTTCTCCACAAGACGAGAGTCCCCAAAAAATGATAATACAAGGAAAAATCATCTGATGTATTTTCAAGAATTTGTCTGTTTGGTTTCAGTTTACAATTTTCTACTGTACAAATCACGTTTGGACGAACAAAGATTGACTTTGATGCCTTGTGGTGAACTTTTCCCACACACCACAAAGGTAGAATGTTTGGACGATGTGTTTCTTTGTTTTGTGAAGCAAGTGCAGCTTTTCATCCAAGGAATATTCCACGTGCCTTAAATAACACAATACTTGGAACCCTTTTTTTACGATGACGGACATTGAACTCGGATTGGCTACGTCTGTCTCGTCTTACGTAACACTTGCTAACATGTATACTTACACAGTAGGGACCTTTTAAAAACACAACACTCTATGAACACAAGATGAACGCGAGGTGATATACACCGTGAACTTTGACCCTAGGATTGGAGGACAACGCGCTGAAAACAAGTACACCGGGATCACTTTCTAGAATTGTGTCTCTCCTGTCTTCTGTGAAATGTTCGATGAGAAAATCTAAGTTGTTTGTGTATCTGTACATGTTTGGCCAGGGCCTCAAAACTTAATTCCACCACCACCAGTTCTAGTTTAAACCACACTGGTGTGAAAACCGATTTGACACGTCGTCTCCCTAATTCCGCACTTTATTCTCCGAGAGTTTAACAGGCATGAAGGCAAACTGGAGTTATTCTCGCGGTGAATATATTCACAGCTCCGAAGCGTAGACGAGCCAGATACCTATATCTGGAGTAATACTGAACCCACATCAGCAGAACCACGGTGAATGAGTGGAGCTTTGCTTCAGGCTGCGCACAGCATTTACGACACAAGGAAATGAAGAAATGATTTTGATGAATGCTTCCCTATGGGTGGCTGTGTGTGTGGCGGGGGGGTGGGCGGGGGGGTGGGGGGGGGGTCAGGGAAGTAGCTCAGTTGCCTGAAGGCTCAGACTCACTCCTCTGTCACAGGGAATCTATCACGGCAGATCTCAGATCTGCTCTCTGGGAAATATGGACAATTTCCTTCCTCCCTATCGAATAGGAGGCCCCCTTTTTATGCATGTTGCCTTTTTCAACTTTTGTTTGCTTGTCTATGTGTTGGGTACGGGTGTCGGGTGGGGGTTGTGCAAAATATTTTCGGGGCAAGATGCAATGAAGGACCGACATGGGATTGTTACTTGAATGTGTCATTTAGTGTGAGTGTTCATTTACGATGTAGCCAAAACAACACTGATTCTACTGACTGTACAACAACCTGACGACGTAATGTGTCTTGTTCCCTGTTGAGGTAAACAGGTTTATGTTCCCGGTTTACTGTCGTCTACAGTATCACACCAAATGTCTGTAATGATGAACATAGTTAGAGAGTAATAACTGTTGTGCTTGTTTACAATGAACAAGTAAACAGGTCTATATTTCAGAGAGGGAGAGGTTCATGTCGACCCCTTAAGCAGACAGTGCAACGTTAACACATGCCGTAGCATAATACTGTGTATGTGCAAACTAGAACCTCTTGTTTCTATGAAGTTACAAAGGCCCAGTGTCCTACTGGCTTCTAGTTTCTATATATCAAGGTTGAGGCAACGTTGTTATCACATTGCGGGAAGTTTGGATCTCATGGAACCAGCTGGAATTTGCTCACCTGTAGCAACAGAAACCATCAATTATTGAAGCCAACCATTGCTCCATGAAACAAACAAAATGCGAACGATCATTGAACCAAATGATCACACAATTTGTCCCCTAAAAAAATTATTTAATGTAGTGATATTACACATAATGACAAGCATTTATGTAGATAAATACACCGAGGGGTCAAAATTCAACAGTAATGGATTCACCCCTGTAGGTGTCTGTGAACAATTGACTTCCGCAAAACACACGCAGACTTTTGAGCGATCCGTCAACGTGTCTCATCCTTCATATATTCATCCTAGAAAGTCTCGAATGCTTCGACTGGGATTCTCCCAGACGGCCGTGTGTCTCTGGACCTTCTCCACGTCCACTCCCACGGCATCCTCAACTCTGTAGGCAGGTTGTGGAGAACCGTTCAGGAGAGACAGAGAGAGAGTCAGGGAGTGTGTCAGAGTGCTTGGGAAGCAGCGAGTGGGCGTGTGCCCCGGAGTCTCTGAGGACAAGGACTGCTGCCCCAGCAGCCCGGTGACGGACAGGCAACGTGAGTTGAGCTGTCACTGGCGGGAGGAAAAACAAGAGCAGAGCCGTTACCCAGACGTGACGTCACGTCCTGTCGTGTGCAGTGTGCAGTGTGCGTGTGCGTGTGAAGTATGTGTTTGTGATGGCGCTAAGGCTGCTTCCAAGGATCCTTGTTACGTCACGGTTCCTCAAGGAGGCAGTTTTAAAGCCTGTCTTTGGGGCACAAGACTTCAGCATTTCGATTGTATCTCAGCCTTATCTTAGCGGATGGAGGAGTGAGACTTATGAATGTAAGCATGCTAACAGTCTCACTTTGTGGCGAGAGCGGTTCGAGTCCTTCCATCGATGATGAGGCCCAGGCGGAGGTTGTTTTGTCTCCGTTCCGTTGAGAAGAACCAAGAAGAAGGAACACCATTGACATTTGTAAAAGCTCTTCTTAAACGTCACAATTTGTTAGTCGAGTGCACACGAGAGCGAAGAAGAAGCAATTTATTCAATAACTGTTGCATGTTAATTGACATACTACTGTACTCGCCATGTTTGTAGTCCTGAGGAGTGGAGGTCTCCAGGGTTGCAGTCAGAACTGTCGTTCGTTGGAATACGAAAACATGTCATTGTCTTTGCGTGGCACCACAAGAAACATTTCAGACAGTTGATAATAAAAAAAAGACTTTTTTGTACCAAAATGAATCTCAAGACTGCTGTGTGGACTTTCCAGAGGCTAAAACATGACTCCCTTTCACAATTGAATCGCTTTAGGAAGAACAACCTCCCTGCTGTGTGAGATCCAATAACAAGTCTCTCAAGATTTAGCATGTTTTCAAACTCAGCTGTAGAGGGTTTAATACCAGCAAGCTAGATAAAATAACCAATGGAATTAAATAAGACTTATTTGACAAGTAGCACTGAAGCGCGTCCGGCCTGCCTGCTTCTGTTCTCCAGTCCAATCTCAGTAGTAGTCAGTGAAACATACATTCTAATAAGGTTAGGAATTGTTTGACCTCAAACAGTCACTTCCTTAAATGATGGCAACAGATTCCTCACTACTGCATGAATAGGATACAGACCAAAGGGGTCGGATGGCTGAGCGGTTAGGGAATCGGGCTATTAATAAGAAGGTTGCTGGTTCGATTCCTGGCCGTGCATATGACGTTGTGTCCTTGGGCAAGGCACTTCACCCTGCTTGCCTTGGGGGGAATGTCCCTGTACTTACTGTAAGTCGCTCTGGATAAGTGCGTCTGCTAAATGACTACATGCAAATGTAGACCAAGGTAGTAGGACGCATACATGGGTAGGAGATATATGAGTGTGGGACACATACAAGGGCAGTGTACAAACAGGGCTTTCATTGGTGAGAAAATGTTTTGCCCTAATGCGGACTGGCACTGCACTGAGAACTCCATCTCCACAATCTGTTCCCTTATCCGACTTGATCCTAATCTTGATACTCAGAAGACATTTCTGTCTGTCTCAATATCCACGACTATGGGGAGACTGATGCTGGTGCTATGGGTGCGAAGTGTAGGGAGAAGACTTCAGTTTAAGCCCACCCCTTTGAAGAAGTGTCAAAGGGTTGACACTGGGTACTCGGCAGATCCTCGCCCCCGGCAACGTGATCCCTCATGAGACAGAGGGGAGCAAGTGTGACGGCTCATTTAGACACACAGTCATGCCTAATATGGGCGCTAACGGTACTACGTCTCAGTAAAAGAGACACGTCCCATTCGTCTCTTGGGGATTTATCTCCACAGATTTCCAGCCGTATGATCTACATGCACTCACTGGCCTGAAGGAATGAGGCCTCCTGCTGTTTCCTCCGCCCCGACATCACGCAACATGATCCAGTGTCGGCTGTGAATATTCATATCAGGGTTGACGGGGGCCATCGCCAGGGTGCTAATCACCATCGCGCAGTCAGGCTCAAGTCCTGGTGTGAGACGCTGGAGTTTCGACACGCTTTTCTATAACGGGATGAGACGGGCTATTCCACGATGCTAAAGATAGCGTGAGAGACGGCCCGGTTCTTCCCCCTCGCTCGGACGAGGGATGGGATGATGAGCTGATAGCTACGTGTTACCGTTAGAGGACGAGGGCCAGGCCGAGCCTGCCCATCACAGGAACGTTGAGCCGAGCGTCGAGCCGTGCTGATTGGCTGCAAATCCTCCGAAAGTGCTGCTTCAGTGCTGCGTGATGAGATGATGAGATTCAACTTTATTGTCACAGAGTACAAGTACTAAGACGACGAAAAGCAGTCTA
This sequence comes from Mallotus villosus, assembly GCA_903064625.1. Classification (NCBI taxonomy): domain Eukaryota; kingdom Metazoa; phylum Chordata; class Actinopteri; order Osmeriformes; family Salangidae; genus Mallotus; species Mallotus villosus. The sequence continues at coordinate 165,987 of CAEFZP010001580.1, forward strand.
GCATCAACCAGAAGTGTGAAGAAAGCAGATCCGCTCCACAGTTATAGAAGATGCTTTGAAACACGCCACACACAAGCACAAACAAGAGCCCACAGAAAAGAAACACACACACACACAAATACAGTATATTTTGCACACAGACACCAACACACGATCGTGGACCATCGATTGAGGTCAGACGGGTGAATCGGCTGATTGGCTACGTCATTAACATGGCCGATTCTTATTGGTGTTTCTGGTGGTGACTCAGACCTTCACCTCGGAGCATCTGAGGACATTCAGGAAGCAGAAGTGTTTTATAACGCAGGCTTCTGAAGAGTGTGTGCCCGTGGGAGGACGCTGGAAGTCGATGGGCACTTCACAGAAGCTCTCAGTCTGTATTACCGTTCAGCCTGTAATCGAGGTGTCGGATTCCTCTTTCTGTTTCGTACACACACAGTCTGGGAGCGGTTTGCACCGGAAGGTTCTGTTCATCAAAGGGCGCCGACGAGACGTGTCTCTCCATCTTCTCATTTGTTCTCGGACTTCTGTCTGTGTCATTCACAAGGTCGTCTTATTTTGAGTGGGTTTTGGTCCGTTCACTATGAAACTGCATCTCTAATATACTTCATAGGCCTGCCCAGAGAAATGCAAGTCGATGGCCTTTCCTGCAGTCCATTCAGCCAATGGCCTTTCCTGCAGTCCATTCAGCCAGTACCGCACCAGCCCATTAAGTAATGATGCTTTCACATTGTAAAAGCATTTTCCACGTTTCCCAGAATATTGAGTTTAAGTTTCCTAACCATTGGGTTTAATGACGTAGTTTTCAGGACACTTAAATTGTTCTGGCTTGACATATTTTCAGCGATAAAAATATTCTCAGCATTGGAAGAGGACGAGATTGCACAGAGGACTTATTCAATTCGGAGAACTACTCCGAGGCGCGCGGTATCCCTCCTCTCTGGCCGTCGTCTGTGTTCAGTTAATGGTCCTTCTGCAGCTTAAATGGGCGGGAAAGAGCGGCTTGATTCACTTTCATGTTCCACAACAGTTTGAACGCGGTAAATTGAATCAATTACGTTAGAAGCCGGCGGTAAAAACCCACGATAAAACCTTTGAGCCGAGAACGCAGCTATACGTAGGGCATCACATTGTCACGTTTTCTTTGGAGGGATCCGTATAATCACACAGATGGAAAAGGGTCTGAGTCATTGAATCGGCTGTTCGGTCTTGATGCAAATAAGGAATACTGCTCTGTGAGTGCTTGGTGAACGGCTGGTGGCTCTGTACCTGTCAATGTTGCCAGGGAGGGTCCAGGTTTCTTCTGGTGTCCTCAATCAAATCTCTCAGCTGGCTCAAGTGTTCAGTGCTGCAGTATGTTCTCACCCTGGTGTCAAATACAGTCAGGGAGGTAGTCATGAGGGCTAGCCATTTGTTAACGTCATTATAATACAATCATGCACACATGACACAACACGATGTTTATCACTTTATTCCATCCATCCTTCATGACTTCCTTCCTTCTTTCCTTCCCCAATAATATGTCATTGTGGGGGACAGTCAGACTGTATAAATCAGTATTCCAATAAAGAACGTTACAGTTCCCCATCACGTTTGGAGACAACAGCAACTCTGTAGAAAGCTCTGGATGGAAGAGACTTAGCTATGATCCCCTGTTCTCCCTCGGTCTGACTTCACTGGCTGTTAGAACTCAACATGGAGAGAGAGAGAGCGAGAGAGAGAGAGCTAGAGTCTCTGAGGGTTTCAGTCCACCTTCATCTCTTTGTGTTCTGCCTCGCTCCACCCTGAGCTCTGCTGGCTACGCACCGCGCCGCGCGGAGAGGTGGGGGATCTGCCGCAGCACCGTCACCGCCGTTTGAAACCCGTTTCGATCAGACCTGGCAACCTCACCGCCTCCGATCCGATCAGACCTGGCAACCTCACCGCATGCAAACGAATCGAACGTCTCAGAAGCCGTCAGTCGAGAGAATGTTATCTGACCCCAGCGTGTCAAATCCAATGATCTCTTTGGGCCTTGTTAGATATTGTTAGGTGGATGTGGTGTGTCCGCAGTGCTGCTTGAGTTGATGTTGCTGACAGTTTGTGTTCAAATTCGAGTCATTGGCTGGGTCAGGGACAGTGATCAGGTTTCTTGGGGGTCTGGAGACAGCAACTCAGTCATGAACAAACCAAAGAGTTTATTTACCCAGCTCGAGCCATAAGGGATCATGTTAAGGATATGAAGTGATGATTAAAACACTTGGAGAACAATCAAAACAGCAGAACAGATGAAAGATGAAAAGCTCATTGAAAGATGCTTATCAGTGGAAATGAAAGAATACTGTCTTATCAGGCACAAACACTGGAGTCTTTTTTTAACAACTTGGAAAAAAAGATAACATTAGCACAACCTTGAAAACCCATGTGTATTATTTACTCGAGTGTTAAATGTATCTATCAGAACTTAGATGTTCACAGCCACAGATAATGTGAAAGATTTTTCATTCTTGAAATAATTGTCACCTCTGGTTGAGGTTGTTATCGGCACAAAAAGGCACTAAATTATCATTTTAGTAGGAGTTTAGGAGTTTAGTAAAAAGTTTTCTTATATTTGGGGAAGTGCATATTCCTTAGAACAAACACACACACACACACAACCACCATCTGTCAACCTAATATAATTTTAGATGACATTTCCATCATACTGTCTGCATCTCTACAAGCTGACTCAAACACCCGGAGGGGGTAACAAGTCCGGTAAAGCCACCATGACAGTTGTGGGGTCTTTTCATCAGGTATTCCGAAGGTCATTAAAACACAGTTCATCTGTGAGGACACTGCAGCCATTTGTTTTAGATGACGTTTCTGTGATGTCACGATGATGCACGTAGTCTTGGTCCTGTGGCAGCCTCGTCTAAGATGGAGTTATGAGGGGCCAAACCAAAATCGCCCATGAGGACCTGGTCTCATGACCTTTGACCCTCTGTGGCTTCCGTCCAATCAGAAGTCACGGTCCCAGTCCGAGAACTCCTCCTCAGCCTGAGGCTGCTCGTACGGGAAACGATCAAAGTTGATGTAGCAGGGCCCCTGAAGGAGAGAGACATAGAGACGGGGACAGAAAGGTGAAGAGAGATAGACGGCTGTTACTCAGGATGATCGTTGGGATTTCATGCATTGAAGTCGCACTGGCATTGAAACACTTGATTATGTGTGTTAAAAGTGCTTTTTCAAACACGGCCTCAGGTGTATATTTCCAGCCCTCATTGGGATGTAGCAAACGTTGGATGTACAGAAGGGTTGGATGTATGGAGGGATGGATGTATGGAGGGATGGATGTATGGAGGGATGGATGTATGGAGGGATGGATGTATGGAGGGATGGATGTATGGAGGGATGGATGTATGGAGGGATGGATGTATGGAGGGATGGATGTATGGAGGGATGGATGTATGGAGGGATGGATGTATGGAGGGATGGATGCGATGGGGGATGGATGGGCTGACCTTGCGTATGAGCTTGATTGTAGGAGCCTCCACCTGACCCACACGCAGCTTGTGCCAGTTCATACTGCTGAACCACCTATACAGAGAGAGAGAGAGGAGAGGAGAGAGAGAGAGAGAGAGGAGAGAGGGAGAGAGAGAGAGAGGGTGAGAAAGGGAGAGAGAGCGAGAGAGAGAGAGAGAGAGAGAGAGAGAGAGAGAGATGAGAGAGAGAGAAAATGAGGGAGAGAGAGAGAAAATGAGGGAGAAAGAGAACAAGGGAAAAGATATGGTCGAATATATTATAAAAAGGGTGAGAACTCAGAACTTGAGAGTAGAATGAATGAACCAATAGAATGTCTCCTCTCAATGATGTAAACACACAATTATGCAGGGGCTCAGGTTGCTATGGTTACCTGTGGTTCCGGACATCTTTGATGCCGTTCTTGGTGTTTCCTAACCTCTGACCTGGCCGAGGCCTGCAGAGAGGAACAAAACACCACGCGAGTTCACAACCAAACACAGTCCCATAACCTGTCACCCCGGGCAAGTCTACTGTATAACCTCAAACCAGACCACAGGGGGGCGCCGTTCTCACCTGCACAGTTTACTGATGAGGGATTTGGCAGCCTCGCTCATGTAAGGGGGGAACTTAAGCACCCCGTCCAGAATCTTGGCATAGATCTTCTGGGGCTCTGAGCTGGAGAAGGGAGGGCTGGAAGCAGAAAGGGACCGGGTGGTTAGATACGAGTCTAACACGTTGGGCTAAACACTATCAGGGTTATCTTCAGTACTTATGGGGCCGAGAAGGGCTCTTTTAAAGCATCGTGGAGATCCGTCGAAAAAAAGCTGAGCTTAGCTGTAATGCAGCGTGATGGAACCGTGATATCACACTCATGTCCTTGCCGGTGTCACAGTGCCACCTCGTGGTTAAATAAATACATATAGACATGACAGGAGTAGTGTCAGCGGGGCCCAGAAACACACAGAAACACACAGAAACACACAGAAACACACAGAAACACACGCTTTGACCCATCGGGTCGGGCTGCGTTAGAGGTGACCTCCAGGAAGGGGGGAGGGGAAGGTTGGAGACCCACCTCCCCACCAGCAGCTCGTAGACCAGGACTCCGAGGGACCAGAAGTCAGCTGCAAAGTCGTGGCCCTGGTTCTGGATGATCTCCGGGGCCATGTACTCAGGGGTTCCACAGAACGAGTAGGTCTTCGTACCCCGCACCAGCTCCTTGGCAAAGCCAAAGTCCACCTGGACGCCCACAGAGACACACCTGAATGCTGTGTCACAGCCACATGCACAGACACACACACATGCACAGACACACACACACACACACACTGAGACACACACACATGCACAGACCCTGAAAAGAACCCACCACTTTGATGTAGCCTTTAGAGTCCAGCATCAGGTTCTCAGGTTTGAGGTCCCTGTACATGATGCCCTTCTTGTGGAGGTAGGAGTAGGCCTCCACCACACAGGCGGTGCAAAACACAGCGACCGGCTCATCGAAACGGCCCCTGACAAACACAGAGGGGAGCGTTTAGCATAGAATAGAAGGGAATTCAATAGAACGTGGAGACAGAGCCTTATCTTCTAACCTTCAGGTCTTATCTAACAATGCCTTTTCTTCCTGTCAATAATACTCTGAGGGATTCACACTAGCACATGGACTGATAACAGGGGGGGCAGGGGTCAGAGTGACGTGCTGCCTTACACTTCTTTGAGTTTGGTCCAGATCTCTCCTCCAGAACAGAATTCCATGACCATGTAGATGTAGCGAGAGTCCTTGAAGGCACCGTGGAGCCTAGAGAGAGAGAGGGAGAGAGAGAGAGGGATGTTGAAAGAAAAGGGAAGATGAGAAGAAGACGAATAAAGCGAGGAAGAACAAAAAGGTATGTCGAAGCTGGAGCGCCAGTGTCTCTTGGGTATTTTCCTCCTGGGAGACTGCATGATCAATGCTCTTCACTGATTGGCCAGAGCAGCCTGCGCCTCTGGCTTTGAACTATTGTTCAAATAAAAAATGTACAGAATCTTTGTCCCGTGTTTGATCATGTTTTCTCCAGCTGTGAGCCCATGTCCTAACGAAGGCTCGGTGTGCCATCGTGTGTCAACAAGGCAAAATACCTCAAGTTATGAAAACCCTGCACAGCACCGGTGAGGTGAACATGCTCGTGACAGGTCAAAGGTCAAACAGGTCAAAGGCCCACACGCTCCCTGGACAGTCACCTGACAATGAAGTCACTCTGGATGGCCTTGAGGATCCTCTTCTCAAACAGGACGTGCTCCTGCTGTCGCTTGGCAACGATCAGCTTCTTACTGACCCGCTTTGTGGCAAAATACTTCCCATGGTGGATGGTGGTCACCTGGGGTGTAGGGTGGGTGAAAAACATCAACAAACAGACGTATCTTCACACTGGGCTTGGACATGCTGTACAGTACACTGAAGGTGCGGGTCATTGGACATGAGGAGCACGTAAAGGTACCAGCTCGACTCTGCCGAAGCCGCCGACCCCGAGCGTCACGTGTTGACCCTGGTAGCGTCCCTCCTGGTACAGCACGGGGTACCAGGTCCTTCAGCTTCAGAGAGGAGGCGGAGCTGGCCCAGACACCACGGAGAGAGGCACAGGGGGAGACACAGGGGGAGACACAGGGGGAGACACGGGGGGAGACAGGGGGAGAAAGAGAGAGAGACACGGGGGGAGACAGAGAGAGAGACACGGGGAGAGACACAGGGGGAGACAGAGAGAGAGAGACACAGAGAGAGACACAGGGGGAGACACAGAGAGAGAGAGACACGGGGGGAGACACAGGGGGAGACAGAGAGAGAGAGACAAGGGGGGAGACACAGAGAGAAACACGGGGGGAGACACAGGGGGAGAACGGGGAGGTTAGGACCAGATGCATGGATCTATGCTCTGGGGCGGAAGGAGGACAAGGACAGCGAGCCGTAGTGTAACGGCTCCTGTTTCTCTCTCACCTCGTCCTCTCTGGAGCGTCTGTCTGTTCCATGTTGAAGCTGGGGGGGGGAAACAGAGAGCACAGTCACCAGAGAGAAAGAAAGAAAGACATATCGAGAGAGACGGAGAGAAAGACCCGTCTCACCACCATGGGGAGTAGAGCAGTCAGCAGCTCTGCTCCCCGTCTCTGGAACTCATTACCACCCCGCGTTAGAAATATTGATTCATTTCCCCATTTCAAATCACAACTCAAAACACATCTCTTTACTACTGCTTATTCCACGTAATGTCATTTACACTGCTTCTTTCAGTTTTTTTTATGTTGTTGTAATCTTTTTTTTTCCGCTGCTTTTAATGTGTTTTGTACCTCCGTACGCTTCCTTGAGTGCCGAGAAAGGCGCCTTGGAAAATACAATTTATTATTATTGTTATTATCAAAGAGAGAGAGCGTCAAAAAGGTAGTGTGCGAGAGAGACAAAGAAAGAGAGAGCTAGCCAAAGAAGGGAGAGAGAGAATGAGACGGTCGCAAAGACAGAGAAAGAGAGGCGGTCGCGTCTGAAAACGTACTCTTTGTGCAGCTCCAGGTGCTCAATAGGAATGGTCTCCTCAAACACCCTGTGACACAACAACAACAACAAACCATCAGTCTTACTCTTCGGTAACATCTCAACGGTCGGAACCTCGACCGAAGCAAGAACAAGCTTCAAAAAAGTAGTTCTGGAAGTAGTTCTGTCTTACTCCTTATCGATGGAGAAACAGGTGACGGGGCCGACGGCGGTGCACGTGGCTGTTCTTAGGATCTCTCTGCCAGGGACACACACACACACACACACACACACACCACGATGCATCACACGGACCCACGGGGCATCATAAAGAACTGATCAGACTTCAACAGCATTGTGGGAGACGGTGAATGAACCAATCCTGGAAAATCCTGTCGTCACATGACAGGACGTCTTCACCGTCGCCGGGCTTTTAGGGCATTCCCGTCTCCATGGTTACCGTATGAGGGCCAGTTCGCCGAAGTGTTCCCCCGTGCTCATCGTGCGAATCGGCTTCTGCTGACCGTTCACCTTCTTAGTCACCTGGACCTGCAGGCACACACGCACGCACCACACACACACCACACCACACACACCCACACACACACACACACACCACACCACACACACCACAGAGCAGAGGAGACAGCAGTGAAAGTTTACCAGTGAAAAGGGCACTCATCTGGGAAAGTTCATTCAAAGGATCGTTAGAAGAGACTAGAAGATTCTTCTCTACCTTTCCTTTGAGGATAATGTAAAACGAGTTGCCTTCAGACCCCTCCTTGACAATGACATCATTGTTCTGGAACTTCATCTGCACAAGACAGAAGGTCATCGGATCAGGAGGATACCAGAGGGGCTCCACAGACAGAAGGTTCCGGAGCAGATCTATAATCTCAGTTTCATCAGCACCAGAGGACTTGACATGAAACTGTTCAAACTCCCGGGACTAAGAGGGTCGAGTACAGGGGTGATTGACAGGTATGGAAGGGGCGGGACTTGCGAAACCTCCTCCATGGAATCTATGATCTTGGAGAGCTGGATGTCATTCAGGTCCTTCAGAGTACGGGCCCTGGAATGCAAAAGGCCAGGAGTTTGTCAAGTCAGAGAGAGATCAAATCTAAAGAAAGTGTGTCACACTAGTCTGTTCGAAGGGTCAACAGTGGACACTGACGTCTTCAAGAAGCCCATGACTTGCTCTCGTTTCTTCTTGGACTTGTCCGTCATGATGGTCCTGTAGGTCTGTCTCTCCATGCACCACAGACGCACAGCTGTGCAGGCTAAACAGAACAGACACTGGCGTTCAAACCACACTCCACCCATCCAACTCCATGCATGGTTACAAAAAGTCCATTCAAATGTCGTTTGATTTTGTTCATGCACAGCACCAAATACACTCATCACATAAACTGACCTTTATCCATGACCTACGTTAATTGTTTGTCAAATCTTTCAGAATTAGCATAACGGATATTAAGATGGCCTGGATACTGTACGCGTAAGCGAGGAAAAAAAAACGTTACTAATTAGCATCTTTGAATTTCCCCGAGTCAGAAGGTCCTCGTGTCACTGAATCTCATGATAGCCATGACCAGCCCCAGTGACAGGGGTGTCCCACCTTTGACCGTGGCTGTACGCTTGCAGTTGTACAAGATGGCCAGCTCCCCAAACACGTCCCCAGAGGTCAGAGTTCGGAGGCTGCGGCCTGCTTGGGTCACGCGGAGGTCGCCGTCTAATTTGCAGAGACAAAGAAATGTGTCATCGTATGGATGGAACCATGAGAGACCTGCCATTTCACTTCAGGCGACGGTATGCTCTTTTCAATGAAAGGTTCATGCAGAATACATGTAAACGCCCACCTGCTACGATGTACATGCGGTCTCCCTCGGCCCCCTCCTCGATGACGTCCTTCCCCGGCTTGAAATCGACGGCCACCAGTAAATCCACCATCATGGCGGTCTGCTCGTCATCCAGCCGACTCAGGAAGTCGTTCTTTCCGATCGCCTTGACGATCAGACTGGTCTCGCTGGGAAGGCAAGGTAGGTAGGTAAGACTGCTAGCTCAGCATTGACTGACATTCAATGACAAACATGATGGTTGCCGCGACGACACCATGTGCACAAGCAAATCACCCGACGGTCTTCTTGACCCTGGTCTGTGTGATCTTCAGGTCTTCGTGGATTAGCTCGGGGGCCATGACGGCCGCTCGGCTCATCCTGACCTCTGGCATTCCCTCATTGCTGTTCTTCCGAGTGGGGAACTCTGGGAAATGTAGTGTGGTCATGCAGACAGACGGGTAGAGACAGACACAGTTAGAGACATGAGAGGAGGAGATGGGAGATGTAGTTCAAGACAGTTATGGATGTAATAAATGATCATTAGAGACGCATTTAAATACACAGTTAGAGACATAGAGACACAGCGAAATGGGTAGAGACAGTGATAGACTGGCACAAGTCAGACAGACACGTTTCCAGGTGAACAGGTGTGTGTTTTCCCGCCCCTACCGAGGTCGTGATAATGACTCTGCAGTTCCTGGAGCAGCTTCTCCTTCTCCTGCAGTCTCTTCTCTACAGGGAGGAAGGAGAGGATCAGCGGGAGAACGTTGTTGGTCGGGTCATGGTTGATGTTATGGTTTGCCATCCCAGTTGTCTTCACCGTTATGGTGATTGAGTTGTTGAACTTTGTCACTGGTTCACTGTTCCAGTTGATAACTTTAAGGCCCAGTTTCCCAGACACGGATTAAGCCTTGTCCTAAACTATGGTGAGAAACATTCAGTGAAGGTCTCCAAGGGAAAGGTTGTGAGTTTCGGACTATAGGCTTCATCCATGTCTGGGAAGCTGGGCCTGAATGTATTTTTCTGGCTGATGTGGTTATGGTTTCATAAATGTGGTCAAAGTCATAGTGGCTCTAGTGGTAGACATGTTTCTGTTCGTACCCAGATCCTTGTTGTGGTTCTGGAGCTCCTTGTTGATCAGCGTCTGTTTCTCCAACTGCTGCCTCAACTCCTCCAACTGGTCCCCCATGACTGAGGGGAGGGGTACACACACACACACTCTAACGTATGCACGTACAAACACACACTAGAACAACAGACGTCCATCCTCCACAGACCACACATATGGTGAGATGCAGTTATGGCTACGACACAGTCCGGAACGACAGCCTTCCACACCAACCACGACACCATTCTGTCCTTAGTCTCTGGAGCCGTAACCACACGATGGGGTGTGTGTGCCACACACCACACCACAGTATGCCACATGAGCCCCAGCGAGAACTCTCCATCCTCATCAATAATGGACTGTAATATGGTGGTGCAGCGGGGGGGCTTTGCTGTCACACCCTGCAGGACGAGTCATCGAGGACCTGCCCCACTTCCTGTTCATGCACACTCATCACGACTCACCGGCACGCCTGTTGATGGAACGTGTCGATAACACTTTGTGTGTTTGCACGTTTGTGTCAGGTATAAATAGACCCAAGCCAGTTGACTTGGGATTTGTTATTTGAACACGCACGCTGGCACACGTTCACACACACACACACACACACACCTTGGAACCGATAACACATCGAGCGCCCTATCCACTGTTTCCATTGCTGTGTTTACTAGAGCCGTGGCCGTGAGGGGCTCCCCCCACGCTGTTGATCTTTGTCAATACGAGAGGGCTTTACCTCTGTTGACAGAGCACGGGTTAGCACAACCCCAAACTCATTTAACCAGGCGCGGCCGCGCGCACATCCATACGCATCAACGCGACCCCGCAGCGATGAGTTCAGCGCCCTGCTCTTCACCTGACCCCGATTGCCTCCCTCTCTCTCCCTGGACGTTGAACGGAGCAAAGATTAGACACGGCGTTAAAGTGATCGTAAAGTTCCCCGGCCAACTACCGAATGAAAAAGAGGAGGCTCATTTTGGCATTGGGAACACTGTTCTTCAAAGTTAATGATAGTGAATCGGTCTTTTATCACGAAACAAGGGTAAGAGTTCAAAAACGGGGACCGAGTGCATGCGATCATAACAAATGCACAGTGCGGTGTCTATAAATCAAATGCTTAAAAGGTGCAATTTGTCAAAAGACATGTCAGCGATCGCTGGTCCACTCCCTCTGTGCATTTCCCCAAACCGAGACATTCACCGAAATCCTAATCAACAGCCTTCCTGGAATCTGCTGCTATATTGAGAACAGGGGTTGGGAGGATGATTGCCCTCACTGCCTGAGTTAACCACCCAGAAATGATTACCTCCCATAAATACCTACTTAGCCCCCCGGCATTCCACAGTCACAGCCCAGGTCCATTAATAGGGCATGCCTGCTGCTACTGGGCCCTGGCACAGGTCTCAGGGCGCTTCTCCAGGAAGTCTGGACTCACCTGTGGGCTGAGTGGAGGGAAGAGCGTGTGCGTGGGCCCGCTGCCGTGGATCACATGGACCTCCGCTCGGAAACAAATGGATCCTCTTCTTCAGCGTGCGCGGATCCGCCCGGACGAGGTGAAACGCCCCGATACCTCCTGGAAGGGAAGGCTACGCCACCAGATCCCGCTCCCTCCAGTCCCTGTACAGTCTCACCCACGCCTCGTCACAAGCTCACTGAGCCTTCCGTCTGTGACGTGACCTAGTCCTCCATCGCCTCTTCCCTTTCTCCTCCTCCTCCCTTCTCCCGTCTTTCCCGGGCCTGATCAAGCACTCTCGGCACCCTTCGTTCTTTTGTTGTTGTTGTTGTTGTAGCCAATTATCTCCTGGTTGGTTGTCTCTCCCTCCCCCCTGCGTGCTGTCCGTCTCCTCGTGTCGCGCTGCTCGGCTTCCTCGGTGTGCCGGATCATTAGCCAGCGCCCCGGGCTCCTCCCAGCACACCAGGTAGAGGAGGGCAGGAGGAAACAGGGAGGAGGGAGAGGGGAGGGAGGAGGAGGGAGAGGGGGTGTGCACTGGGCGGGGGGGGAGAGAGAGGGAGGAGGGGAGCGGGGCCCGCAGACTGGGGCGGGGAAAGAGAGGAGTGGAGGTGGACGACCGGCAGATGGAGAGGAAGATATGATGGGGGGATGGGGGGGATGAGAGAAAGAATAGAGAAACGGGGGGAACGAAGAACAGAGAGAAGGAGAGCGAGGACAAGACAGACCACCGCTCTTTATCTTCCCCCATGCCCACCTGTGTCAACAGCAGCAGACCCTGAGACGCAGACAGGGCCATAAAGACTAAACAGCTCAACATCAGACCCATGCTTAGCAGCACACGTCCCAGAGGACAGCCACACACCCAAAAAGATCAAATAGTGTGTTACGAAATACCAGCTTTTAATACCATTTCTGAAACGTTTATGCCTTGCCCAGTCTATTCCAATCCCATAATGACTCCTGGAAACGGTCGCATGTACGCAGGATCAAGATAAGAAGTGGAAAGAATCTGTTTTAATGCCCAACAAACACGTGGTCCAAAACGACTGGATACTTTCCAGAGCGGAATCTATTCTAGTTAAACAGGGCTAAAAGGTTAGCATTGTGACAGAGTGTGTGGGCCTTTATTGTCCTCTGTTAATTATTGATACCTGCCTGGTTAATCAATACCTAAGGACATTTAACAACCTGCAGCGGCCTGATGAGAGATGTAAGCCCAGGTGACCAGTCCTACCAGGGTAATTACATCGTTCCACCCAGATGACCTCCTAGGCCCTAGGGGGATATGAAGAACCATGACAAACCCAAGGTTACAATCTGATGTTCAACATCTAGCGGTCGGTGGAGATAAGTGTGAAGGAAATGAATTGTTGAATCGTGTGTGTGGAAGAAGATAAACACCATTCAATGTTGACGTTCTTTTTTTTTGGGTTACTTTATTGAAGAATACAAATTGATATTGAAGTATGAAGTGGTATTACAAATGAAGTGGTAGGTGGACAGTTGAAAGGAAAACAAATAATGCAGAATTAGGTTTCGTTGAAATGTCACAAAATGCTCCTGCTGTTGCTTTAGCCTGGCGGTTCGCCAGGAAGTGATTGTAGTCGTGCGTGTAAAAGTGCACATCTGTGCTCGTTCCTCCCTCACACTTATCGTTGGTCTTGCACAGCTCTTGGATGTGTGCTTGTTCCATTTGTACTTAATGCCCATAAAATGGAAAAATGCAAATACCCGAGAAGTTCCGGAACAAAACCGAGATTGTCAACAGTTTGAATCACAGAGAAACATTCAGTAGCACAACAGACTTCAAACACGGGAGAAGGAAACCCTCAACAATGACTAAACCAAATTCTGCGACAGGACATCCTGCACACACACAACTCCCAGGAAACAATATGTTACTGGGATCTCTCAAACTCCATCCCTTTTAATGGCAGCGTATCTTATTAGGGTGTTAACATCCACACTTATCAGAGCTGACAGGGTTGGGCATACCAGGGAACAGTGTCATAGGTGAGGTGTAACAGGATAACAAACGAGCCACATACTGGAGGTCTTGCGCTCCAGTAACGCAAACTTCTGAGGTGAGCTTGGTCAATTAAAAAACAGGTAATCATATCATAACGAGTATACAGCCGACTTGAACACCGGCTGTTAACTATTTTTGGAACATTTCAGTCGTATCAAATTTAAGAGAGCATTTTAGAGAGTTTTCAAAAGGACAGACACATTGGGACTGGTCCTAGCTGGTGTTGAAGAGGCTTGAAGAGCAAAGCATGCTCACTTTCACGTCGTATCTCTTCGACTGCATCTACAGTGAAGCACTTCATATTCAGATTCGGAGCAAAACAGCGAATTCAACGGTGGCTGTTTGGACTCGTTTGATCACTTCCTTCATAACCGTGTCGAAAAAATACTAGACATGCTCTCTCTCTCTCCGTCCTATCCTGATACAGCAAAACAATAAATACATCAGATACATTCATGAATAATCAATCCCATAATAAATACATTCTTTAAACAGTGCACATTTCTAATCCAAACGGGTCATTCAGTACTTTCATTAAGGGTGAACACAGACGTGTCTCACACACACTGTGAAACACGGTTGAATAAATGTGGTGTAAAAAACGATGATCTATACTACATTTATCTGTATATTTTGTGCGTGCCATATATCTTTGGGAAATGTTTCCACTTCAATTTCAGTTCTGGCAGTTTGTGCGTTGTCACGTCGGTGTGTTTGGCTCGTGTTGCCGCGGCGTGTGGAAGCCTGGGCTCTGATGTTCATCCTAATGAAGCTAAACCCCACGACCCACGTGTACTGAGGCAGTGACTTGTCCGTTCCACGCACAGCGACACCGCAGAGCAACACGAGCGAAACGATCGACCAGCAGTCTCATGGAAAACAATAAACATGAAGGTCAGCATAGGAACACAGCAAAGTTGTTTAGGTGCAAAATGGTTTGGGGTTTTCTAACTTACTGAAAGGCCATCAACGACAAATAGATTGAATAGATTGTTTTTCAAACAAACCATGGCCGAGGAATGTATGCGCTCAGGAACAAGTTGCTAGGCAATATTCCAGCATTCATTTGGGTAAATAATAGGATGACAAGATCAAAAACTCAACATCAACAATCAATAAACCAATATTTCTGTCTCAGCTTAATAACAATATGCCGACAGTATTCTTAGTATGGACGAGGATTCTTAGCATTATCATTTAAAATATTCTATACAATTTCACACGTTAAATACATCATAAAATGTCTTCGGCATTAATACTTTCGCTCCATTTCCTTTCCCTTCACTACCACAAGAGCTTAACCATCAGTCATGTTACAGCAACACATGTCTGTTTGGTCTTCAGAGGGCATGATGAAGACAGCTAAAAGAGGGACTCAAATAGAACAAGATTTCAACACGCTGGTTCAAGTTTCTCAAGTATATGAAAAGACAACGGAACTTCAAATCGCTTGACCATAATTATCACGACCGTGTGTTGACTCCTCGCAGTGCAAATGTTCTATATCTGTCCCGTTTGAGCTTAGAGAAGAGTTTTCAGTCGACAATTGGCGCGCATACGTGCTCAAAACTAAATCACCGGGCCATCAAATGGTCTTAACAGTTAAACTGTTATGTTCCCAACAAGCTAAAAATCCTGCCCTAGCTGCATCAAAGTAATTCTTCATGTGTCAATTTCGATCAACAGGGGGTGGGGGTCACAGCAAATCACAAACTAAACAAATCAGTGCATTTGAGCTCCTTACTCGAGTGGGGGGGCCGACGGACGAGAACCTGAGATGATGAAGAAGGGGGTGTTAGCGGGAGAGAGAGGTCAAGTGCACTTGAGCTGGAGTCTTCGGGCTAGCCTCGGCGTACCCGGGGGGGCCTCCCTCTTCCTCTCCTGGAGGAGGGAGCGGGGTCTGGGCTGGGCCGTCAGTCCACCAGCTCCTCCGCCAGCTCCTCCTCCTGCCCGCCGCAGGCCCCCTTGAGGGCCCCGGGGTGCTCGAAGGCCGCCTGGATGAACTGTCCGAACAGGCGGTCCATGTAGCCCTCGCCCCGGGGGAACATGCCCTCCAGGAAGCCGATGTGGCCACCGTGCGACGTCACCAGCAGGGCTACGTTGGGCAGGCGCTGGGCCACAGCGACCGGGATGGCTGGAGGGGGACAGAGGACAGGAGCGAGGTGTGGGTGGAGAGAGTAGAAAAGGGGGAGGGATGAAAGAAAACAGGAAAAACATGTAATTGGCATATGTAATGAGCGTCAAAGATGAGGGACAAAGCAGAGAAACATTTATAGTTGTGTACGAGTGTGTGTATAATGGAGCCAGTCAGAGAGAGTCTCGCTCGGCAAGGCCTCTCACCGTGCTTGGGGGAGAAGGGGTCGTCGGCGGCGTTCAGGCACAGAATGGGCACCGTGGTCTTGGGGAGCTTGTGGACGGGGCTGGCGTCGTGGTAGTACTCCAGACACGACTTGTAGCCAAACATCACCGAGGTGTAGCGCTCGTCAAACTCACGGATGGTACGCGACTGGACACAGCCGAGAGAGCGAGAGAGAGAGCGAGAGAGAGAGAGAGAGAGAGCGAGCGAGAGAGTCAGAGCAGCGATGGTGATCGTAACAACAGAGGACAGAATAGCAGACCGAGTTCAAACGGAAAAGAGAAATGGAACTTTGTGTACCTTCATCACATGCTCCATATCAATCACCGGCTCCAGGATTTTTCTGTGCCTGCGGACAAGAGACGGAGGATAAGAGAGAGCCGTGGAGAACGAGGCGGCTGAACGAACGCACCGCGTCAATAACAGAAAAAAAGACACCAAAACAAAAACATTTCATGGAAAAAATCGGCGTTTCCGTGGCAACTGCTGCCGCGGCAACTGCACCCGACGACCGCCCCCCCGTTCTCTCACCTGCCGATGGAGCGGCACAGGTTGGCGGCGAGGTGCCGGTTGAAGAGGATGCGGTTGATGGGCTGCTCCAGGGAGGCGCACGACTGCAGCGTGTCCCAGCTGACGGACATGGCGAGCCCGGCCACCAGCCCCGTCTCCCTGCCCATGCGAGCCAGGTAGTTCAACAGCAGCATGCTGGGGGATTGAAAGGTGGTCAGAGGACACTTCTACTGTTACTGTGTGGCGCGCAGACGGGAGACCACTAAGACAGCCTGAAATCTCAACGTGAGAGGATGAGAGGAAAGTGGGGGCCGGCCGAGGAAGGAGGGATGAAAGAGGGGGTAGGAGAGGGAGACGGAACAGAAGGGGGAGGAGGAGGAGGGGAGACGATGTAGCGATGCGAGAGGATGGGAGGATGACAGAAGGAAGAAACACACAGAGAGAGAGAGAGAAAGAGAAAACATCTCAGCATCTTGACGGCCTTCAACTGAACCCGCTGCCAAGCTGATTCTAAGAGCAGGTGAGTTTGGGAAGCCAACTTCCTCTCTCAAGGATGACTCACCCTCCCAGAGACACGCCAGTGCCCAGCAGGGGGGCCTGGGGCAGGAGCTGCTTCACATGCAGGACCACCGTCTCCAGGTCGGCCGTGTTGGCTGCACAGAAGGTCACGGGGGTCTGGGGGGAAGAGGAGGTAGAGGAAGGGAGGGAGGCAGGGCTGCTTACCGGTGTGCATGTCATATCGCAATGCCGTTTCTCTATTCCCAACTGAAGGGCAACACACGTCCACAATATCCAACCAGTGACCCCTCACACTTACCAGAAGCTCCTCTCCTCCAAAGCCTCGGTTGTTGAAGACCACGCACCTGCAGAGGGGGGGGGATGGGGAGAGGATACCATCACACACGGCAGAAGAACCAGGACACTATGAGTTAAACCCTGAGTTAACACATGACCGGTGATGGGGGGAGGGGCTTCGGAGCTCCTGACCTGTATCCCCGGCGCACCGCCTGGCTGACGGCGTGGAGGACGTAGGTCTGCTGGCTGTTCCCCGTCAGCCCCGGCAGGATGAGCACCGTGGGCCGAGAGGGGGCCTCTGGGTAGGCGTCGCTCACCGCGTTGTCCACCCAGTCCAGAGAGATCTGGCCCCCGTCTGGAGTCCGGATCAACTCACTGGAGGAGGCGGGGGGGGGAGACACAGAGAGAGAGGGTAGAGAGAGAGAGAGAGAGGGAGAGAGGGAGAGAGAGAGAGAGAGAGAGAGAGAGAGAGAGAGAGAGAGGTAGAGAGAGAGAGATGAGAGAGGTGAGAGAGAGGGAGGGAGGGAGAGAGAGATGAGGATGAGAGTAAAGGAAGGAGAAAAAGAACGACCACGTCAGTCCACATGGGGGTGCTCTCGGTCTGCACATTAACTGGCATCGGCCTCAGCCCTTGACCGGAGCCACGAGGACGCGCCGGGGGACCTTACTTCCTGTAGGCGACCTTGGGACTGGACTTGATGAAGACCCTGACCAGGGTCTGGAGACGCCCCCCCCAGCACCAGGGCGTGGGGCTGAAACACTCGTCCACCACGGGACAGTGCTTCTGGAGGAAATGTCGAAATGCATCGCTGCACACCAGAACTGGTGTCTGAAGAAGGAGAGGGAGAGAGAAGAGAGAGAGGACAACAGTGTCAGAGGGCACTTGACAGAAATTGAAGACCTTGGTGGATGTGTAACAACTAAGTGCATGGTGTGTGTGTGTGTGTGTGTGTGTGTGTGTATGTGTGTGTGTTGGAGCGAGTCTGAAGAATGAGATGAAACAGAAGTGTGTGAAACTGCTATACTGGAGCCGCACATGCATTATGCTGGTTGATGTGGCACAGACAAACTAGAAACAGGAAAAAGACACATGATACACAGCATGGAACTGAATTCAGCACACACACACCCAACACACAACACACAACACACAACACACACACAGTTAATGACTGGCTTTGCTTGGGCAGAGGAGAACATCTACACAGATGGATTGGGGGGGAACAACATGGTGTTGATGGAGGACACCTTTGGCCGGCCATGATCGTCATTTTCTCCCTAACAGCCTTGTCGTCACCTGACAACCTGGTTACTCTGAAATAACACGAGGATAGACAAGGTGAATGCCCACAGATGGCGGTAAGAAGCACTCAGGGAAAGACTAGGGGGAAATGAGACAGAGCACAGCAGCTAGCACAGCAACTAGCACTAAATATGAGGCTAGGAAACGGAAAGCTAGAAGACAAGTGCTCCTAACAATGGTTTCTCGCCGGTGGGACTAACCTGGCCCTCACGACCCCAGAAGTAATAGAGGGCAGCGGTGATGGCGCCGAGGACCACTGTGCAGGGCTTGGACAGAAATTCCAAACATTCTTTCCATAGCTCGGAGTGAGACAGGAGCATGACTAGGCGATGTCGTGTTACCCACGCTGCTTAATTTACGGAAGAAAAACAAAAAGTCACAATACTTCCAAACTAGGTGCAGACATAGATTTGAGGATGTACACGTTTGCTAGATACAATAGTTAATTCAAATGCAAGCGACGTCTGTAACGGGACACTGTTGCCACAACACAGTGAGATTCCTGTCAACTTGCTGCGTCTGTTACAAGGTTAAAATCGGTTATTCTACATAGAGTACCAAGCTAGGCAAAGTTGTTGATGTTCGCTAGCCAACAACAATAGAGTACGACAATAGCTAATTCTCTAACAACATTGGCATTAGCTTTACAGCAAATCGTGTCCAAGTAAACGAGCTGACCGGAGTGCTAACAAGGCTACTTCTCTTTCACAATGTTTGATGAAGACAACACAAAGCCAGGACAACCACGTAAACAGCGGTAAGTCAATTCTGTCAAAGGTCGACTGGACGTAGGTTCATAAACTTGGCATTTGTCAACCTGCCTTCACAAAAAACATCTACACGTTATTCTCGGGTGATTTCTTCTCCTACGCGTGTCAGGTAGCCAAACAGTAAATTTTAAAGTAGTTGGAAAATAAAATCAACCTCAATCCGAGGAAAAAATTATCCAGTTTGCACACGATTCTTTCTTGAACCAGCTGACCGGGCCCGGCTTCTCAACTCTTCTTCGTTACGTAACCTACAGTACAAGTAAATAAATACCCTACAGTCTCCACCTACTGTTCCGGGGTGAAACAGGACATGTAAACTTTGTATTTATTAGTTCTGGTGATTCAGCCCTACAGAAAGGTTGACAGTGAATTTCTCACACAGTAAGTACACATGACCTAAACATCTCTTTATGTCAACAAGTAACATGTGTTCAAATCTGACCATGGTTAACAGTTGCTTTAATATATGTTTATTGGAATGTGCAACACAAGAGCAATGGTCTTCTAAAACACTGGCTTAGGGGATGCATGTAGGTTGAAGACTTTCTCAGTCATTAGAGATGTTGGTCTTCCCGCAGCAGCAGCAGCAGAACAGCTCAGAAAGAGCAGCAGTAGAGAGACCTTTGCTTCTTGGATCTCCATGTGGAAGGAGCCTCAACTGAAAAGGAACATATGCAACACGGTGTGAGGAACTTCTCCTGGATTGTTTAAAGCTGCAATCAGTAACAGTTTCAAGTGAATTCAAATGGGAGAAACGGTGCCCCCAATTCTCTGAACTTGGTGCTTTCCTCCAGGATCAGCTTGACTGACAGTGGTTTCACAAACTTAGCCAAGGAGGAAAGTCTGACTCACCAAAGGCGATTGGCTGGAACAGGATAGAGGGCCTTAATATATATGAAAATCATATAAATGTAATAAATCTGAGGAATCTTCTCACTTCTCACAGCATCCTCATCCACCTTATACTAGTTTAACCTTGATTCCTTTCCAAATGGTTTGGTATTACTTTTCCTGCTGTCTGTCAGTCATGTAAGGCTGGGTGTCAAACCTGCCCCCACCTCTCACATGCTAAAGTTTGGAGTTGCTGGACGGTCTCAACTTGATGGCCCTCACACCCCATTCAAGATGTCGTCTGATTGGTTGTTCTTGTGTATAAAGGGAATTGTAATGCATTGTCCGTTGGATTCTTCATCTCCTGAGATCTTCTCCTCAGTTCTCCCTTGTACTACTGTCCTACTGTCCTACTCTTTGCTCACTCTTGCTTGTCTCTCTGATTTACAATGATCACGGTAGAGTAGGTAAGATTTAAAGCCTTAATTTGTAACATGTTTGCCTTGTAATTGATTTCATTCATTTGCAATGTTATTAAATGCGTATTCCTTTTGACCGTACTTTGACCATTCTTGCTCTGATTTAACCCATTAAGTCAAATAACTATACTTTATATTTGTATTGGCATTATTTGGTTCATGCTAATACACTTCAGTTTCCCATCTTCCTTTAAACCATAGGGGAAATCGTTTTGGTTCTTTCGACCATATTTTACCCCCCTACAGTTTGGTGACCCTCGGCTACGTGATATGTTTCGAGCAATTCAGTTACAGTTTGGTAAACCGGCGTTGCAAACCATGGTGCGGTGAGTAAGCATTTAAAAATGTAGCTTACATTAATTATATTCCGCCTGGTTCTGTTGGTAGAAACCTATTACTAGTTTCTGATATTAGCTCCTGCATTAAATGAACAAAAATGGAATGGGCAACTGAAGTTAACAATTTACTTAACCTATGGGAAACCGTTAGCGTTAACCGAACGTTATCTGAATTGAGCAAGAAAGACAAGAACGGTCTTAAAACTGATTGTACGCTAGCTGAAATAATTGAACATTGGCGAACAGTAGGAGTCCATAAAAAGAAAGCAGAAAAGAAACAAATGTTGAAGATTACTGTACATCTAATTGGCAAATGTCTTCTCAACTCTGTCCTCAAAGCAGCGACACCTTTTTGTGCCTCACGGCAACCCACCGCTAACAAAAGCAGTTCTACTGAGTTTTCAGATACAGACAGTGGAATTGGTGAGCAAATTCCCAAGCCGCGTTCTACAAAGAACCATCGTGCCCCTGATCCGCCACGCATTTGTGTCATAAAAATGGCGACAAAGGTAAATCCCAAGCCCCAGAAGCCCACTACTAGACATTGTAACTTCTGTAAAAGACAAGGACACACCGAAATGCGATGTTGGGATCTTGGCAAAAGTATGCCTATTCCGCCCACACGCTTGTTTTATGCTAACAACAAAGTTAGATTTTGTCGTGCTTGTCTACGAAGTGGTCACACTGAGTCAAAATGTTGGGATCTGGGGAAGGGCAGGCCTCCTCTATTTTACATGCAGCAAAAAATGCTGGGGATACATTGGGCAACAATACCTTTGACTTGAGACTTCCAATTCTACCTTTTCCATTTACTTAATTCAGGTCCAAATTGTGATATTGCTACATTCCTACTGTATTACATGTGTTTAGTCTTTGTTGTAGTTCAAAGATTTGTTGTGGACAGTTAAGTTGTTGCTGCTCCTGTTCTTGTACTATATGCACAGTGCATATGGTTTGTCCATCCATGGGTTCCATGTTGGTTTGTGTGGATGAGGGAGGATGTACCTTTGTGTGTTTGAGTGGTGGTAAATGTTCTAGGTTTTTAGTTAAACTCACAATGGTTCCGGACCTGTAAATGTAGATGGTATAACTTGTATTGTATTACTGTTTAATTTTTTTTCTTTCTTTTGGACCCAAGGACACTGTTTTGTTTTAATTGCACATCTATGTTAGATGATTGTGTACTTCTCATCTATCAAAAGGGAGGACTGTTGTTCACCTATTTCTTCCATTTGAGTTTTAGGACACTGTTTTTACTAATTTCCATTTGTATCCAATCCGACTCTCTCAGACCCCAGACCACTCCAAACGCCACTCCAAACTTTACAATTTTCATTGTTAACCAAGTGCTGTGCTCCAATTGTGTTCTGCTGTAACAGGACAAGAACTTAAGTAGCAGGAATATGCTAACCAAGGGCACGTCTACATGCCAATACAAAGGTCCTCTGAGCAATAGCCATGATCCAAAAGTGATCCTCTGAGCAAACAGCCATGGCCATTAGAATCTCAATGCTGACCTGTCTGCAATCAAGTTCTTTTGTCCTTATGGGTGCAGGTTATCACACATTGAACACTGCAGCTTCTGCCTGTGCTTTTGTGTCCAAGAGGAAGGATTGTAAGGCTGGGTGTCAAACCTGCCCCCACCTCTCACATGCTAAAGTTTGGAGTTGCTGGACGGTCTCAACTTGATGGCCCTCACACCCCATTCAAGATGTCGTCTGATTGGTTGTTCTTGTGTATAAAGGGAATTGTAATGCATTGTCCGTTGGATTCTTCATCTCCTGAGATCTTCTCCTCAGTTCTCCCTTGTACTACTGTCCTACTGTCCTACTCTTTGCTCACTCTTGCTTGTCTCTCTGATTTACAATGATCACGGTAGAGTAGGTAAGATTTAAAGCCTTAATTTGTAACATGTTTGCCTTGTAATTGATTTCATTCATTTGCAATGTTATTAAATGCGTATTCCTTTTGACCGTACTTTGACCATTCTTGCTCTGATTTAACCCATTAAGTCAAATAACTATACTTTATATTTGTATTGGCATTATTTGGTTCATGCTAATACACTTCAGTTTCCCATCTTCCTTTAAACCATAGGGGAAATCGTTTTGGTTCTTTCGACCATATTTTACCCCCCTACAGTCATGATACTTCCTGAGCATCAGGAATATAAGGGCCAGAGAGCATCTAACATCATTCCAGTCTTTGCTACCTAACGACAGCCCGAAGCCCAATGTCCATCTGCATTATTTTGAAAGCAATTTTTGTCTGATGGTCTCTCCTACCGTTGTGGTCACCCCACTAGGGCAGCATATCCCCTGGGGGAAGGAGGAGGAGGAAGGGGGCATCTCTGGGGGGGCCATCGTAGCAGCCTGGAGCTCATCAGCGGCAATGCTGCACGCCAAAAACATCGCCACCAAACTGATGGTGTTCTCGGCTAGCTTCTCTCCGCGCGACGCCGCGTCCAGCCGGTGCACGCGCACGTCCACCCGGCCCCGCGCGTCGTACATGACGGTGCGCACGTTGCCGTCGGCCTCGCGCTCCTCCGTCACCCTGTCGAACGTGAACTTGGCGTTCAGGATGGTGAGGGACGGGTAGTGGAGGAAGCCGTCCATCACGCCGTCCACCAGGGTGCTGGCGAGCAGGCGTTGGCTGGGCATGGCGCCTCCACACACGGTCAGTTGGACCTTGTTGCAGACCCTCAGACTGTCGTGGGAGACCCCGCCGTGGCTGGCCTCCACCACCACGGACACGTTCTCCACGGTGTGGGAGGCCGAGGTGCCGACCGCGGGGAAGCAGCTGTCGACGGAGTGGTCGAGGCGTCTCGTTAAAGTGGGCCCGCATGTCGCTCCGGAGGCCCGCCGCTGGGTCGGGACGGCGTCTTCGGTTGTCTGCGTACGGGAAGGGTCCGGTTGGACTTCCTGCGAGCCGGGAGCGGCCTCCTGTCGGTTCCGTGTGCTGCAGGACAGCTGCATGGGCCAAAGGCGGTCACAAACTGTTCTGCCGGCGCCGTTGGCAGGAAGGAAGGTGTCATTGATTTGCTCCATCTCAGACAGCACAACCTGGTCAGGAGCACTGCGGAATTCCTTCAGTCAGCAGATTTTCAGGCAGAAAGAGGAAACCATGAAATGGATTGGGACTTGTGTCGTTTCAATGTACTAATGATGTTTGTCCTGAGAACATTCAAATATTGTTTTGGCCAAAACATGAAGTAGTCTACCGTTCATTTCACTCACCACATCCAACAGACAATCCTCCAGTCCAAATGATCTCGATCTCTAAAAAGGGTTAAGTCGATTTAGCTCATTGGTCCTCATGCTTCGTGACCAAAGTAACCAGCAAGGTGTGAGTAGACTACTTTAATCAATGCAAACTGTGGTCAGTATCTGAAGAGTTTCTGACGTCGAAGCCCAACAACATAGTGTTCAGTGTTCTTACACATACATACTCATCTGACAGTAGCGATGCCATAGCCCCTTGTTTGTGGTGAAGCTGCAGGCATAGGTCGGTCATGTTTCAGACGCTGTGATTGTGTTCTGATCACGCAAACAGAATTACTCACACTATGACCCGCATCCACAGGTATCACCCATAACATTTAATAGAAGAGGATATCAAATAATACATTCTGTTTTGTCAATAAAGAACAACAGTGACCATAAAAAAAGCTTATGATCAAGTGCAGGTTAGCTGATCTGTAGGATTTGGGGATTTGATTAGGCCCTAAGGGATAGTTGATTTACGATCGCATACGAGACAAACTTATTCATAGTGCGTATTTTACATGAACTATTCCACTTTAATATACCGTTGATTATTGTAGGCCTATATCGTGATATCTTACAGGCATAATGCGGATCCAAAATATTCTCCAACATGCTCTGAAGTCAAAGTTTAGTTGTCTTCAAGGTTGTGACCAACATGAACGACTGTGGGAATTTATTGACATTGATTGAACAACATACGTCACAATAAAACAGATCATGATGTTATAATATTAGGACAGAGGGATACGCTAAAGGATATGATATAGGCCTACTGTACAAACAGATTGTTTGCTAATTATACAGCAGAGGAGAGAAAGCCTTAATTCTGGGGACTACCTCGTGCGCTTCCAGTTGTGTGCGTGTTAAAAAAAGGTGCGGCTCGCGTTCAGTTTAGGCCTACTGTTCTGTCAAACGCAGACCGAATGTCTTCCCGTTCCTTTTCAATGTGTTTTGATCAATCGTGTTCCGTGAATCATCACATTTTATTTGATTTACCATTGTGAACATGTTCATTGTATTTTTGTAATGGTATGTAGCCTAGGCTACGGGTAGGCTCGTCAAAGCATATTTCGTCATATAAACCATGCGCAATTTCATAAAATGAGCAATGTGCTAGAGCGGTATGGCCTATAGCCTATCCTTAAATTATGGAATATGGTTGCAAATTTAGCAATTTTTTTGCCACTGGTTAACGGGAGAATATATTTGTCAATTCAGTTTCATGAATAACCTAATTCATTATAACGGTTAAATCCATATTGAACTGTTTACATTTTCATCCATATGTTGGTCACTTCATGGTTTCTCATGTCAGGATTCAGGAAATGATCACACCGCTTCTGAGTCAGATTTTGTTCTTTTATCTACATAGGCATTTCCAAATAAACAAAGAAGTGACAAAGTAACACACAAACACGTTTATAAGGCACGACACATCATGACGCACATTCTTCTTGCAAAAAAAAATAATCATACAAAAAATGAGAGAAACCAAAAAATGGGAAACAAATATTAAGTTGCTTTTCATTCACAAACCCCTCTTCCCTGTTTTCTTTATTAGTTGTTGCCCAGTAACTGCACAGACTTCAGTTTGAGTTGTAGGGATGGGAGAACCTGAAAAGTTGGGTAGGAAAGCAGATTACAACAACTGAGGCATAGATACCAAACACGTTTTCCAAACCACTTTACAAAGTAGTTTACAGGGAGATGGTGTATGACGAAAGCCCGCATTGCCCAGACATCCTACCAAGGTGAATCAATGTTTCACAGAGGTCAAACCCCTATACAGGGTACGTTGGAAAGTTCAGTCATGTTCTCCTTTCATCCCTCTTCTCTCTTCTTATCCTCCTTTCTGTTGCTTAATCCTCCTCTTTCTCTCTCTCTCTCTATTTCCCTCTTCCAGTCCTCATCCTTTTAAGACAGTTCAGAGTTCTAAAATCCAGATGTTAAAAAAGTCACGACAAAAGGTTGCAGTGTACTGTGTTTCTTAAATAGAGATACAAAAGACGGGGCTATATCTCCCATCATCGCCCATCGCCACGGTAACAACAACAGGTACTTTTGATGTGTCCATCGCTATAGTAACAGTTACAGGTACTCAAACTCCAGTGCTTGGTGCAACGCCAGCAGGTCAGAGTGACTGGATATCCTCCAGAAAGGCATGTTGTGCTGTGGGACACACACACACACACACACATACATAAAAACACACACACGCACACACATACATAAAAACACATATTTAGTCTACAGAACATTCAAGGCAACACAGAAAACCACCACCAAATGTCATGCATCGTAGCTGTCTCCATGAAATTGCCAAAGCACTGCAAACAATGTCCATGCATTCCTATGCTCCACACCACCAGCTACACCTAACCCCCAGCTGGACACAGGCCAGCAGCAGCCCACGTGGCATTTAACAAGGATAGAGTATCACATTGAAAGAGCTGAGTTGATTTACATAACTGTCATCAGAATCGGGTCTAACCTTACATTCACATGTCCGTCACATGCACGCTCGCGTGCAAGCGCGCGTCCTCTCGTACACCCACGCACGCACGCTCACGTGCAAGCACACATCCTCTCGCTCACGCGCACACAAAAAACGGAAAATGCCAAGACCACTCAGTCGACTACGGTACTACACAGCTGCAGAAGAACAGGTGCTACTCGTTAACGGTCACTCAATGGAAATTGGTTTCTTATAAAACTTCCCCTACTGTGGTTGTGTTGTCACATGGTACATTTGAATTATTCGTTGCAATGACAAAGGCCTCGAGAGTAAAATTGTCTTTCAACAAAGAGGAAGTTTTACAGGTCCAATGTTCTACTGGAAAAGTTTGGAACGAAAGTCGCCTTTCATTTCAGGGTCAAGTAGAACAGAGAGCGTCAGCCAGTAGGAAAAACCAACACAAACCAGAAAAAAACGCAAACTCAACACCACTACTGCAAAGAAAGGCAGGCTTGTCCAATCAGAGCTCACACGCTGCGTAGGGTTGGGGGGCGTGGCCAGGTCCTTTACCTTTTTCGCTGCCTGTTCCTCTTCCACACCATCCCCAACAACAACATACACTACTTTCCTGCCAAACCTTTGCATTATGCGCTCAAAGCAACTCTCTTTGCCTGCAAAATAAACAAGGGGGTGACAAGGTCAGAGGTCAAAGATTGAGAAAAGAGGTGGACATTTACCTGGCTGGCTGCATGCTCCTCATCGCGCCCATCGCCAATGACAACATATGTTATGTTAGAGCCAAAGCGGGAGACTATACGCTCAAAACAGCTCTCTTTGCCTGGAGACAAACAAAGTCTTTAACAGATTTCTCTTTGCTTTTTCTTGATGAGGCGGGGGAGTTGAGAAATTAAGAGGATGTGACAAGGAGATTCATTAAAAAAATGAGAATGAGAGGGAACAGCAGGAAGAAGACAGATACAGGAATGTGTACGTAGACGAACACACACACACACACACACACACACACACACACACACACACACACACACGCACACACACACACACGCACACAAACCATCTGGGTTACTTTCCATAAACATAGGAGAGACGTCATTCTAACAGATACTGACACACACATGCTGCTCTCCAGTTCCACCGGAAACCATCACTAACCGTAGCCATGACTACACAGAAACACATATATACGTGGTCAGACACTGATTTCCAAACTGACCCTCGACTGACACAACATGGATTTCATGCCTGTATGGATGGGTCGAAGGGAACTATGATCTTATTAAACGTATCTATCCAGTTCATGTCAGATTCGTTATCAACGTTGGGGATAAAGACATGGACCAGGTTAGGATTCACCACCTTGTCCAATAAATTAGCGAAGGAAACTATATCATGTCTCCGCCTCTATTGAGCCTGCACCTATGAGTGGACTAGACATTGGACTGTAGTTCTAGTCGTTTGAAGGCTAAACTCCCACAGACTCATGGGAGATTGAGTTCTTGTCAAACAGAGCGTCGTGACTGACCCTGACTTGAATGAACCCTTGGGTGTGTGTGAGTTCATGGAGGGACTGCATGGGTGCTTGGCTCCACATGGTCCCAGTCACTCAGTCAGACACACACGACTTGGCTCCTTCCTGCGTGCTGGCTCTCTCTCTCTCTTCTGGTTGTTTGTTTCCTCAAGTGAGGTTCATTTGCGGTCGACTGCAAAGTTTGACTGCGGTCGAGGTGCGCGCTTGACCCCTGGCAGTGGTTGGAATGCTAGCCTCCGTCCAAACTGGGCTGACTGATCCCATGTGTTTGAGCTGGGAGAGAGTTGGGACTGGGAGGGGCATGGTTTAGTGTTCAGCTGCTCACGGTCCCAGTCCGCCCCAGCTGACCACGACCAAAGGTCCGGGAGATTTGACCTTTGAAAGGTCATGACCGCCGAGGTTCAATTAACTGACGCTGAACCTGAGTTTGACACATTTGACAGGTAACGTGTGTGTGTGTGTGTGTTCCTCATGTGATCAAGTCAGCACAGTCTGTTTTTCATTTGGCATTACACAAAGGGTGTTTCGTGATTTGAGCCATGATCTCTCTCTTTTTCTCTTTCTTTCTTTGTTTCTTTCTCTCTCTCTCTCACTCTCACTTTCTCTCTCTCTCTCTTTCTCTCTCCCTCTCTGTCCCCCCCCCCAGTCCTACTTTTGTCTCTCACTATCACACACTGACACACATTTGGACACATTCCATGCACCAGTATTGACACCCAGGCAGCCTCTCAGTGACCCTCCTCTCAGCATGAGGCTGACTGGCCAGGCAGCAGATCTGTCAGGAAGGGCTGGACCACCTTCCATATTTACAAGTTCTAAATAATGAGCTCATTCTGTAACATGTAAGTGTGTGTGTGTGTTTGAGTATGTGTGTGTGTGTGTGTGAGAGTGTGTGTGGTGCAGTTCTTACCTATTTTGGTTGCACTGTAAATGTTCTCTATGGGGAAAGCAGATCCCAGACTATAGAGGAGAACCTTCGCCAGTGCTGGTATGAGTTGTGTTGTAGTCACCAACACGTTCACGCAGTTACTCCTGGAAGGAGCGGGGGAGGGACAGAGAGAGAGAGAGAGATGGAAAGAGAGAGAGATGGAAAGAGAGAGAGAGATCCAGCACATTGGTAAACCCTCATCAGACCTCCCCTCTCCTCTTTGGTTTGAACAGCCTTGCTTGTTCAGTACGATGCGTGGGCGTGTTCAGAACGATGTGTGGGCGTGTTCAGCACGATGAGTGGGCATGTTCAGCACGATGTGTGGGCGTTTTCAGCACGATGTGTGGGTGTGTTCAGCACGATGCGTGGGCGTGTTCAGTACGGTGTGTGGGCGTGGCACCTGGAGCTGATGATTGACAGGGACTTGAGAGCGTTGGTGAGCCAGGAGTCAGTGAGAGCCTCCACCTCAGCCCTCAACTGCAGCCACGCATCCCTCTTAGCCGGGCCTAACAGACCTGCACACACACACACACACACACACACACACACACACACACACACCACACACACACACACACACACACACACACACACCACACACACACACACACACACACACACACCACACACCACACACACACCACACACACACACACACACACACACCACACACACACACACACACACACACACCACACACACACACACACACACCACACACACACACACACACACACCACACACACACACACACACACACACACACACACACACACACACACACACACACACACTCCATAGTCAAATAACACTGTCTACCAACCCACACATGTACACCATATGATGATGCAATAGCATGTCACGCCCCCTCTGAGCAAAACCATGGATCCCGACCAGGCCCCCCCCGACTGAAACAGAAGCACACCTATTCTCGCTCATGAGCTAGCAAGCTAACCCCTCCCCCGCCCCAGCCTCCAAGACACGCTATACGATTGGCTCCGCTTTCAGTCAAGTCATCTCCCATTGGCTTACCCCCCACATTGTTTTTGTATGTGCTATACAACTCTTTGACTCGTCGGTAGCGGAAGGCCAGTTTCCTCATCCAGTCGACGCCGCCGCGCACGCCCGTAGCCAAGCAGAGGCTCGCGCTGGTTGCAGCTGCATGGAAGCCATCAGTTGCAAAACTGTAAGTACTGTCAATAATAATAATAATGATATGTTTTATTTGAAAAATCTGCTCTGTTCATTCGTGAGTCAAATACTTTGCAAAAACACTGGTGACAATGTGGAATTTCAATTTGCATCCATGTATCGGTTTGTGGTTATAGTATGTTCGGGGGGTTTTTATCGGTTGGGATATTACTGTATAGATATATTTCTATGGATGACTATGACAACGTACATTTTAGCATTATTCATCAGTGGCATGTCATTAATAGTTTCAGGAACGACTATACAAATCATACACAATGTTTAGAAATACACATAACTGTAACATAACAGCAAACACATTATACTCTACACACCATGTATATTGCAACAGCTATGAACATAATCAGTCGCCTTGACCTCTCACCTTAGGTCCTGTCCGTTGTCATCCGAGGACACATCATCGATGTGTACCTGGTCACACTCCTGTACACCCACCCACACACACACACACACACACACACGGGTTTAAGTCTCAGTTTGACATTCTGGGAGTCATTGAATCACAGCAGTCCACCAATGAGATGCCACTCATCTAAACTGTGTATCGCCGTGGAAACATCAGGCTGCGCATGCTTTTTTCAACCTTCCTCATAAGACTCCACATCACAAAGTAAAGCTGAGATTCCAGTCGCCACTAGGGGGCAGTATCAACACACAGATACACACACACAGGTCCTACCTTGAATGCCTATTGGCCTTGACCCGTACTGGCCCTAGTTAAAAACGTAAGCGTGCAATCTTTCTTCTCTACCTCCTTCGTTCCCCAGTTTCTATATCTGAAATGTGGATGTGTGCGGTGGGTGTGTGTTTGTGTGTGTTCCTGAGCTCACCTCTAAGTCATTGAAGAACAGGTGTGTGTCAGCCAGGTTGAAGATCATCTCCTCCATCCTGAGCCCCAGTGTGACGGCCATGGGAGGATCCTGAGAGAAGAGGAACGTCATCATCATCATCATCATCATCATCACCTTCGCGGTCATCATCAAGGCCATCTTCCTCGTTCCTCGTTTTCATCTCGTGCGTCGCAATCGGAACCCTAATCGTCGTCGACGTCGTCTTTGGAGCCCTCGTCGGCGTCGCCGTCTACCTCGTCATCCTTACCACCGTCGCCATCGTCACTATCATTATCATCAGCGCTACAGACATCATCATCATCATTATTGTCGTCGTCCTCTGATTGAGAGTGGTCACGGTCCTCCTGTCTCCCTGTCCCCCTCCGTCTCCAGAGGGGCTGGTATGTAGTCCTAATCTGGGCAGATGCTGACAGAAAGACAGGTTGCACTTGTTCAGTCCCATCAACATTCCCTGTACAGGGGGCGGGCGGCGGGGGGCGGGCTGCTTAGTGCGTTTGTGAGGGTGTGAGTGTGTGCTTGTGAGTGTGTGTGTGTGTTTGGTGTGTGTGTGTGTGTTGGGAGGGTTAAAGGGGATAAAGGCAGGAAGGGAGGGGCTTGGGGTGCATGCATGGGATTATGTGTGTGTGTGTAATGTGTGGGTGCGTGCATGTGGGGTGTGTTTGTGTGGGGTGTTGCCGGTGGGAGGGGGGGGGTGGTGGTTGTGTTGGTGGTGGTAAACTCTGCCAACCACAGCTCAGCTGCAAAAACCATCATCTGCGATAGGTCAGCAAGGGTCGGCAAGCTGCCGCACGATTCGCTGACGCTGTCAGACTCCCAGAATAGAACAAGCCTAACATGATGGACCAACCCGAAGAAAAGTGTGTGTGTGTGTGCGGGGTGGGGGGGGTGCGGGGGTTGAGAGGGATAGAGGGGGTGAGAGGAGATGAATATAGAGATAGAGAGGCAGGGAGACGAACGAGGAAGCAAAGGAGCGGGAATGAAAGTTGCTCAATAGTGTGGGGGAATTTGGAAATGGGAATGGAAAGGACAGTCCCGGCCAAACACCAGTCTGGCAGAGTCACTCTGTCACGTTATATTCAACAACCCTTCCCTGCCTTTCCAAACCAGACACATCATTTAGGCTCCATTTGAAACGACTGCAAACCATTCGAAAAGATGATAGATACACGAAACTCCGTTTCTAGCGGGGCGCTTTAAACAGGAAACAGTAGTGGCCTGTCACTGGAGACATGGAGCTGGTCTCTGTCTCATTACTCTGTCATCGTTACCCTTACGGAGGGAGATACACAGCCAACTGTGGGAGCTTCAGCTTGCAGCTTCATCTTAACCTTCCTAGAGAGGAAGGAGGGAAGAAGCTAGTCTGTGTGGGGTTGTGGACGCCACAAGAGATTGGAACGGGTGAGTGCACGAGCAGATCGGCGTATTAACTGGGACGTCAGTGTGCGAAGTAAGTGAGTGAGTGTCTCCCCGAGCACTTGTGCGTCTGTGCACACATGAGGCGCGCGTGTGTGTGTGTGTGTGTGTGTGTGTGTGTAAGTGCTTGCGTGTGTCGGTGTGCAGAGATTCTTCAGGAAATACCATGCCCCCTCAGAACCGACACGGAACGCCATGGAAGATAGGCGTTACTACAGCAACGGCATAAACAGTCACTTGGGCAAGGTGTGAACAGAAACAGCTGCCGCCATATTTCTTGAGGGCAGAGCTTGGCGAGAGGAGCGAGGAGTGAGGAGGGGGGAGGAGTGCCGAGGAGAAAGAGTGTGCCCCGGTTGTATCAAGGACTCGTAGCGAGAGGAGGCCCGCTGCAGTGTCGCACGCCCCGGCCAGGTGACTCTACGCACGGCAGCGTCACACAGGGACAGAGTATCCGTCAGTGTGCATGCTTAAGGAGACCCAGAGACAGGTCGCAACATAAGGACATGAAGCGGGGTCATCCAATCAGAGACGAGGAGCTGGACGTTGTTCTTCTATGCGTGGGGGAGAGGGGGGAGGTTGTTGCTGAAGGAAGCCTCGCTCTACCGCAGTCCTGCAGACTGACATCCATTACGCTGTGTCGTCTCTTAATCCTCTTCTGGGTCTCACCTCAGCCAAGGAGCACAAACCATGGAGAATTTACTGTACCATGGGGTATGCATACACACACAGACAGACACGCAACCTCATATAGGCTTACGTACACATGAAAATGTGCGTATGCACACTCCACACGCACGCACACACCCACCGCCAACCTTTAAATAAGTAACTATTTACGACACACTTGGGCCAGTGTGTTTCCCTCTGAGACCCCCTACAATAAACATTCCACAACTACAGAGAACTACAGCTCCCACAAACCCCGGCTGTAAAACGTGGTATTCCACAGCCACAGGAAACGACATCACCCACTAAAAGCTTGTGTCCCTGACCGCAAACAATGAAACCACCCAAGGTCTAAGGAGCACCCTATAGAGGACACAGAATAGCATGTTGTTTCCTGGTGGGAGGGAAGCAGGTGTGGGTCAGGAGGGTGTAGGACCAGGGAGGCTGGGTGGGAGATACCAGGGACAATCGAGGGGCGGGCGTGTGTGTTTGTGTGTTTGTGTGTGTGTTTGTGTGTGTTTGTGTGTGTTTGTGTGTGTGTGTTTGTGTGTGTGTGTGTGTGTGTGCGAGGAGGGCCTCACCTTGCCGTACTTCTGTGCATAGGAGCCTGTGAGCAGTGAGTGGAACACTATGATGGTCTCATCCAGGTCCCACACAAACACTCGCTGGGGAGGAGAGGGGGGGGGAAAGAGGGAGGAGGGGGAGGACGGGGAGGAGGGGGAGAGGGAAAGAGGGAGGAATAAAAAAAATGAATCCTGAACTTTGTATTTGGTGATTATTTCATGTTGTTCTTGCTGAGGATGAGGATGATGTATACCTCCAAGTCGCTGTCGGGGGGAGGGGAGGGGTTACTCTTGCGGCTCCTCCCCCGGGCCTTGCCCCCCCCACTCCTGCACGCACGCTCATCCAGCTCCTTGATGGGCGTGGACGGGCTCTGCACAGTCTCAAAGTCCCCTGGAACACACACACACACACATGCAGAGACACAGACACAAGACACACACACATACACACACACACCGGGAGACACACACAGACACACACAGAGAGACACACACACAGACACACACAGACACACACAGAGACACAGACACACAAAGAGAGACACAAACACATACAGACACACACAGAGAGACACACACACAGAGACACACAGAGACACACACCACACACCCCGAGAGACACACACAGACACGCACACACAGGATAAAGGTCAAGGTTACCAAAGAGTCACACACATTTGATGAACGTTTACATACGTGTACAATGAAGTAGGTCATGTGAACTTAAATAGAATATACATGCCTGTGAGAGATACACGAGCACATACATGCACACACAGACACACACTCAGACACACACACACATGAACACACGCGCACCGAGCTCCACATGTTCCCACTGTGGCGTGGTAACCAGAACCAGACGTGGCTTCAGGTCTCATATTGTTATGTCTCAATCAGAGAGAGAGAGAGAGAGAGAGAGATGAGAGAGAGAGAGAGAGAGAGAGAGAGAAGAGAGAGAGAGAGAGAGCATACAGAGAGAGAGAGAGAGAGAGAGAGAGAGAGAGAGAGCGAGAGAGAGAGAGAGAGGAAGAAAAGACAGCAAACAGTGGAAGCGTCTGACAGGGAGACAGACAGCAGCAGATCAGACCAAGAAGTGAAAAGAGAGAGAGAGAGACGGAGAGGTAGAGGGAGAGAGAGTGTCTGAGACCGAACGATAATCTCCTGTCATCAGAACCCATGAATCTCTGCCAACAAAAAAACAAGGGAGGGATGAGGAAAACGAGAGAAAGGGAAAGAAAAAAGGGGTCGAAAACCAAGGTCCATTACATCCTGGTATGCTCCCATTTCTCCTCCTCCTCCTCCTCCTCTCCTCCTCCTCCTCCTCCTCCTCCTCTCATCCCTTGCTCCCTCTTCCTCAGCAGGCTTGGGTCTAGCCGCCCTAATCAGAGTCGTTGAGGCTAACGTAAACACAGACTAACTCTCCAATCAGCTACCACGGTGTTAGGTAACTACCGTGACAGCTGTGGGGTCCTCCCTGTAGTCCATCACGACTGGGCAACATGATTTGAACATGGTTACCCACCATCTATGTAACACCAACCTTTAGGAAAGTGGTTCCAAACCAAAGACTTGATGCAGTCCTAGTAACTCTAATCAAAACTCACCGTCATCATCTGAATATTCTCCATCTGTCCATGCTAAGAGTATATTCATTCCTTTAGCCAATCACTGTCTTAGGAGTGTGGGCTGCTGGGCTAACCTTGATCTGATTGGCCCATCGGTACGTACCTGGGTGGAGTTCGGCCGCCTGGCCCGTCATTACAGGAGCCGACTCTTGCAGCTGATAGGCCGATGAAGAACCGGTCCCGTCCACGCTATTGGAGGTCATGTACGTTCCGTAGGAGGAGGCGGAGTAATACTGGGCATACTGGTTTTGGCCAAACGTCGTGTAGGAGGGGTACTCCTGGAGATGGAATCAAGCAGGACACAGTTATGGGATGATATTGTATGATATGATCGATATCAATCGGAGAGAGATAGAGAGAGAGAGAGAGAGATCTTAGATAGGTTCTGAAGCATCTTCACACAAACACACACACACATTCACGAGACACCCACAAACAGTAAAGTTAAGACACAGACATCAGACACACTGAACTCAGTAAAGAGAAAGAGAGAGAGATAGGGGGGGGGAGAGCAAGAGAGAGAGAGAGAGAGGGGGGGGGAGGAGAGCAAGAGAGCAGGAGAGAGATGAGAGAGAGGGGGGGGGGAGGAGAGCAAGAGAGCAGGAGAGAGATGAGAGAGAGAGAGAGAGAGAGAGAGAGTGGTTCTGGTGCGGCTCAGAAGTGGGTCCAGACTTTGATGAGAAACTTTTACAACCCTCTCTGCTCTCTGTTCTGTCCACATGATTCCCTCGCTCCTTCCTCCACATCTTTCCCAACAATTAAATCCTTGTGTCGGGGGTTTATACTCGCCCGGCGGAGATGGCTCGTTTTACGAGGGAGCGCTTTAAACCTGTCACTACGTCCGTCTCCAAGAGCATGTACACCCCACCGACACACACACACACACACATGCCATAGATACGCACGTGTACACACTGACCCCCCGCTCACACACATTGGGCATAGACACACACGAGCATCGACGTCGCACTGACACACACACGCGCACGGCTTCGAGACACATGTTGGAAATGTACAAACAGCCAGACACACCAGCCGAACCTCGCCGGTCCCTTTTAACAACCACATCTATCACATGCGGATGTCAAAATCCCCTGTTAAGTCTTTTTCTAAAGGGTCCCTATTCATCTCCAGGGCCCGGCAGGGACATACTGAGCGGCGCGCTACTCTGGAATGAGTAATCGTCTGTTTATGCTCTTTACGGGCCACGGCCTCCGAGTGCAACGCTCCAACGTTGCTTACGGAGCGGTTCTAGAGCGGCTCTATAGAAGCGCGGCCATCCGCTCGACAGCATCCTCTCCTGAATAGATCCTACCTGCTGAGATGCAGTGTAGTTGGCTGGGTTGGACACAGAGTTGTTGGTGGCGTACAAGCCGGAGGAGGGCGTGAAGCTCGAACCTGGAACACACACACACCACACGCGCGCACACCACACACACATTGCGCAAACGTTTGTTAACATTGAAAAATGCATTCCCACCAGTCATCCGCTTTTGGCTTTTGCCATTACGCAGATATCGTCATCACGGCATCTGATTGGTAGGCTGGGTCATACCTGGCATCTGATAGGGTGAGTAGGCTGTCTGTCCGGGCTGGGGCGTGGTGAAGCCAGGGCTGTAGCTCAGGCCTGTCTGTAGAGGAGGCTGGGTCTGGGAGAGGCCGCCCTCGGTCTTAATGCCTGGCAGCATCACTCCAAGGTCTGTATGGGGGGAGTAGGGTTGAATATGCTCCAGTACAAGGGATATTATACATGTGTGTGTCTGTGCCTCTGTGTGTGTGTGTGTGTACCGTAGGTGGACAGTCCGTACGCCTGACCAGTCTGGGAGTAGGCGGTATAGACCGTAGACTGCTGCATGCCGCCAAACTGGGATTGGCCAGCGTAGGCCGGCATGGGCGGGGCAGCCGGCGTGGACAGGATGTGGGGGTACGGTCTGGGAGGAGGGGCGGGGGGGGAGGGGGGGAGGAGGGGGGAGGGGGGAGTTGAGGGCGTTAGGGGGGATGAGGGGGGGTTTGAGGGCGTTAGGGGGATGGGAGGGGGTGACGGGCAGAGATTGTATGATTTAAAACCCCGAACATCTCAGATGCAACGTGTTTGAGAGACACATAGATCGGTGGTGTTTGTTTTGTGGCGCGCTCTGACTCACTTGGAGGGGTAGATGGGTGGAGAGTACTGGTGAGCTGAACGAGGGCT
>CAEFZP010001581.1:0-37500 GCA_903064625.1 Mallotus villosus
TTGTTGGTGAGGGGCCGTTCTTTGGGCGTATGTGAAGCCCTCTGTGACACTGCTTGTAAAAAGGGCTTTACAAATACATTTTGATTTGATCAAACCCTTCGTCATTTAGACATTCTTATTTACAACGAGATCCTGGATAGTGAAGTGGTCCATGCAGAGAACTGGTCCTGGTGTTAGAGAGTAACTGCTCAATGTTTCTGCTTTCAGGGTCAAGGAAGTAATTCAACCCCATCACCGAGAATGTCATCCACCCTAGCAACAGCAACAACAGCTCCACCAACAACCCCGACCACCCCAGCCTCCACCACCCCCAACACCACGTAAGTCAACTATTGTTTGCTTCTAAACTGTTGTGATTTGCCATACCTCGTAATCGTGAAAACAGTTTTTTTACAGGATCTGTATGTTTTCCATGGATTGGAAAACGTTATATTTGTCACCGTTTTTCAACTGTTCAAGTGTTTCAAGCGTTTTGTCTTTGAACCTGCATCTGACTGAACTTGCTTTCTTCTGATTCAGCTCCAGATGATGTGACCAGCGTCACCGTGACCGAGCGCACTGAGAGCAGTGTCAAGCTGCAGTGGCAGAAGCAGAGTTCTGACTACACGTACATACTACTGTATAGCAACGGAACTGAGGAGAACATCACAGAACCAGGACCAAGTGAAACCACCGTGACCAAAATAGTCTCTTCTCTCATGCCCGGGACCAAATATAATTTCACTCTCTTCAC
The DNA here is from genome assembly GCA_903064625.1 of Mallotus villosus. Classification (NCBI taxonomy): domain Eukaryota; kingdom Metazoa; phylum Chordata; class Actinopteri; order Osmeriformes; family Salangidae; genus Mallotus; species Mallotus villosus. The sequence goes on from CAEFZP010001581.1 coordinate 734, forward strand.
TGTGAACGAGGGAGGAAGAAGTCCAGGATTCAACTTCTCTGCTGTAACTGGTGAGTCTGTCAGGACTCTCAACTTCTCTGCTGTAACTGGTGAGTCTGTCAGGACTCTCAACTTCTCTGCTGTAACTGGTGAGTCTGTCAGGACTCTCAACTTCTCTGCTGTAACTGGTGAGTCTGTCAGGACTCTCAACTTCTCTGCTGTAACTGGTGAGTCTGTCAGGACTCTCAACTTCTCTGCTGTAACTGGTGAGTCTGTCAGGACTCTCAACTTCTCTGCTGTAACTGGTGAGTCTGTCAGGACTCTCAACTTCTCTGCTGTAACTGGTGAGTCTGTCAGGACTCTCAACTTCTCTGCTGTAACTGGTGAGTCTGTCAGGACTCTCAACTTCTCTGCTGTAACTGGTGAGTCTGTCAGGACTCTCAACTTCTCTGCTGTAACTGGTGAGTCTGTCAGGACTCTCAACTTCTCTGCTGTAACTGGTGAGTCTGTCAGGACTCTCAACTTCTCTGCTGTAACTGGTGAGTCTGTCAGGACTCTCAACTTCTCTGCTGTAATTGGTGAGTCTGTCAGGACTCTCAACTTCTCTGCTGTAACTGGTGAGTCTGTCAGGACTCTCAACTTCTCTGCTGTAACTGGTGAGTCTGTCAGGACTCTCAACTTCTCTGCTGTAACTGGTGAGTCTGTCAGGACTCTCAACTTCTCTGCTGTAACTGGTGAGTCTGTCAAGACTCTTGCTTGGTGTGTCCTGATAACCAGGTCGTGTTGATGACACATCAGCTCGGTGTATTCACTTCTTTTTGTTCATTCAGTTGTTCGTCAGTCTGTTGGTGTTTCAGGAGATAAATTACAACTGTTGTACTACATGTGTTAGGGTTGGGTTTAGGGTTAAGTATATATGATATTAGGGTTAGGTGTATTATGGGTAAGGTGGATAACATTTGGATTAGGTTAAGACTGTGGGGCATGATGTCCACAGTCCATACTAAATCACAGTGAATTTTTGAGGGTTAGGGTTGATTGTTATGTTGAATATATAGTATTTTCTTAGATTATAACTCAGATCCCCTGTGTTCTCCCAGTTCCCTCCAATGTGGCTGGTCTCCATGTGACCGAGCGCAATGAGACCAGCCTGAATCTGCAGTGGGACATCGTGGAGAATTCTCAAGGTTATAATCTGAGTGTTGCCGGCCATCCAGAGGTGTCCATCCCTCCTGCCTCAGAAGGAACCCACCAGACACACGTTGTCACTTCCCTGTCCCCCGGCACCACATACAATCTCACTCTCTTTACTGTGGGGGTGGACGATCTGAGAAGCACCGGAGCCGAGTTGCCTGCCAGCACTAGTAAGTTCTCTATAAATCTACATATCTGGTCTGTTACGTGTGAGATCTCAGATATATTATACTAGGGCCAAGGGTTGGGTGTATCATACAGTATTATGGTTTAGGTTTATTATACTTCATGGGGAACCTTAGGAGGGGAACATTTTCAGATCTGGATTTCCTGTTCTTGTGATGTTGCTGTGTTTAGGATCACAGACATTGCTGCTCAGTTCTGGTCTCTTCATGGCTCACTGGAACATATTTTTATGGTTCCATTTGTGCAAACAGTTAACCATCTAAATGAGAGGTTGTTTGTGTCATTAATATTAAATATTAACTTGGTCCGGAACCCACAGACCCTCAAATATCAGATCTGATAAGAAAAGGGACGCTAAAGGAAGTAGAAATTAAAATAAAACAGACACTTTGAGAACCACGTCTCTTTATTTATAGGTGGTATATAAAAGCTATACTTATATAAAACTTTACATTATCATTAATATGAGGGAGTCAGATGGCTGAGCGGTTAGGGAATCGGGCTAGTAATCTGAGGGTTGCCAGTTTGATTCCCGGCCGCGCAAAATTATATTGTGTCCTTGGGCAAGGCACTTCACCCTACTTGCCACGGGGGGAATGTCCCTGTACTTACTGTAAGTCGCTCTGGATAAGTGCGTCTGCTAAATGACTAAATGTAATGTAAATGTAATATATCATGACATTTTAAGGTATCAATATACATGTGGAAACAGTGATGCAGAATGTCAACAATCCATAATAAATCATAATCCACCTTTGAGGGTTCATGTTGAATATGATGTGTTTCTGTGTGTGGGCAGCTTGTAACATCTCCTGTCAAAAATACACAGTTCTAATACAACATGAGTTCCTAGATTATAACTCATCCTCAAGTTATCCCTGTGTTCTCTCAGATCCCTCCAATGTGGCTGGTCTCCATGTGACCGAGCGCAATGAGAACACCCTGACTCTGCAGTGGGACCTCGTGGAGAATTCTCAAGGTTATAATCTGAGTGTTGACGGCCACCCAGAGGTGTCCATCCCTGCTGCCTCAGAAGGAACCCACCAGACACACGTTGTCACTTCCCTGTCCCCCGGCACCACATACAATCTCACTCTCTTCACTGTGGGGGTGGACGATCTGAGAAGCACCGGAGCTGAGTTGCCTGCCAGCACTAGTAAGTTCTCTATAAATCACATATCTGGTCTGTTACGTGAGAGATAGTTGAACCAACATTTTGTATCAATCTCAGGTATATTATACTAGGGCCAAGGTTGGGTGTATTATACAGTATTATGATTAGCTGTATTATATTAGGGTAGGTATATTATATGGGGGTTTAGGTTTATTATACTTCATGGGGAACCTTAGGAGGGGAACATTTTCAGATCTGGATTTCCTGTTCTTGTGATGTTGCTGTGTTTAGGATCACAGACATTGCTGCTCAGTTCCTGTAAATGTTGCTGTGTTTAGGATCACAGAAATTGCTGCTCAGTTCCTGTGATGTTGCTGTGTTTAGGATCACAGACATCCTCAAGTTATCCCTGTGTTCTCTCAGATCCCTCCAATGTGGCTGGTCTCAATGTGACCGAGCGCAATGAGACCAGCCTGACTCTGCAGTGGAACATCGTGGGGAATTCTCAAGGTTATAATCTGAGTGTTGACGACCAGCCAGAGGTCTTCATCCCTCCTGCCTCAGGAGGTCCCAACCAGACCCAGAAGTACTCTGTCACTTCCCTGTCTAACACCACCAGATACAGTCTCACTCTCTTCACTGTGGGGGTGGACAATCTGAAAAGCACCGGTAGCGAGTTGACTGCCAGCACTGGTAAGTTTAAATAAATAAATCTACATATCTGGTCTGTTACGTGAGAGGGTGTAACATGATGGGCTGGTTAGGGTGTAACATGGTGGTCAGGGTGTAACATGGTGGGCTGGTCAGGGTGTAACATGTTGGGCTGGTCAGGGTGTAACATGGTGGGCTGGTCAGGGTGTAACGTGGTGGGCTGGTCAGGGTGTAACATGGTGTAACATGGTGGTCAGGGTGTAACATGCTGGTCAGGGTGTAACATGGTGGGCTGGTCAGGGTGTAACGTGTTGGGCTGGTCACGGTGTAACGTGTTGGGCTAGTCAGGGTGTAACATGTTGGGCTGGTCAGGGTGTAACGTGTTGGGCTGGTCAGGGTGTAACATGGTGGGCTGGTCAGGGTGTAACATGGTGGGCTGGTCAGGGTGTAACATGTTGGGCTGGTCAGGGTGTAACATGGTGGTCTGGTCAGGGTGTAACATGGTGGGCTGGTCAGGGTGTAACATGGTGGGCTGGTCAGGGTGTAACGTGTTGGGCTGGTCAGGGTGTAACATGGTGTAACATGGTGGTCAGGGTGTAACATGCTGGTCAGGGTGTAACATGGTGGGCTGGTCAGGGTGTAACGTGTTGGGCTGGTCAGGGTGTAACATGGTGGGCTGGTCAGGGTGTAACATGGTGGGCTGGTCAGGGTGTAACGTGTTGGGCTGGTCAGGGTGTAACGTGAAGGGCTGGTCAGGGTGTAACATGGTGGGCTGGTTAGGGTGTAACGTGTTGGGCTGGTTAGGGTGTAACGTGTTGGGCTGGTTAGGGTGTAACGTGTTGGGCTGGTCAGGGTGTAACATGGTGGTCTGGTCAGGGTGTAACATGGTGGGCTGGTCAGGGTGTAACATGGTGGGCTGGTCAGGGTGTAACATGGTGGGCTGGTCAGGGTGTAACGTGGTGGGCTGGTCAGGGTGTAACGTGTTGGGCTGGTTAGGGTGTAACGTGTTGGGCTGGTCAGGGTGTAACATGGTGGTCTGGTTAGGGTGTAACGTGTTGGGCTGGTCAGGGTGTAACATGGTGGTCTGGTCAGGGTGTAACGTGTTGGGCTGGTCAGGGTGTAACATGATGGGCTGGTCAGGGTGTAACATGGTGGTCAGGGTGTAACATGGTGGTCTGGTTAGGGTGTAACGTGTTGGGCTGGTCAGGGTGTAACATGGTGGTCTGGTCAGGGTGTAACGTGTTGGGCTGGTCAGGGTGTAACATGATGGGCTGGTCAGGGTGTAACATGGTGGTCAGGGTGTAACGTGTTGGGCTGGTCAGGGTGTAACGTGTTGGGCTGGTTAGGGTGTAACGTGTTGGGCTGGTCAGGGTGTAACATGGTGGTCTGGTCAGGGTGTAACGTGTTGGGCTGGTCAGGGTGTAACATGATGGGCTGGTCAGGGTGTAACATGGTGGTCAGGGTGTAACATGGTGGGCTGGTCAGGGTGTAACATGATGGGCTGGTCAGGGTGTAACATGGTGGTCAGGGTGTAACATGGTGGGCTGGTCAGGGTGTAACATGGTGGGCTGATCAGGGTGTAACGTGTTGGGCTGGTCAGGGTGTAACATGATGGGCTGGTCAGGGTGTAACATGGTGGTCAGGGTGTAACATGGTGGGCTGGTCAGGGTGTAACATGGTGGTCAGGGTGTAACATGGTGGGCTGGTCAGGGTGTAACATGGTGGGCTGGTCAGGGTGTAACATGTTGGGCTGATCAGGGTGTAACATGGTGTAACATGGTGGGCTGATCAGGGTGTAACATGGTGGGCTGGTCAGGGTGTAACATGGTGTAACGTGGACACACAGCTCTGTTACTGTGACGCAGCTCCTCCAGCGAGGCTGAAGACCGGGGCTCCGCCCACACAGCTTGTTTGGGTTTTGGGGATTATGTCTTCACAACTGAAATATTCAACTGTTGAAAGTGACCAGTTGGTCAAGCATCAAGTGATCTGACATGCTGATGATTTCTCTCCCTGTTGGTCTGTCACAGCTCCCCTGAACGTAGCAGGTGGTATCCAGGTGACGGATCGCTCCCAGGACACCCTCACTCTGCAGTGGATCCCAGTAGCTGGCATCTCTGCTTACACACTGCTGGTAAACGAGCTTCAGTTTGACATCCCAGCCGACAAGATGTCAGGTCACGCGGAGGAGGGGCGGACGTACGAGGTCACTGATCTCACCGCCGGCACGGAGTACAACCTCACGTTCTTCAGCGTGTTCGAAGGGGTCCGAAGTAGCGGAATAAATGACTTTGCAGTCACAAGTAAATCTTCTTTTTATAATTGTTGTTTTATAGCGAAAAATTTTTGGTGCACTTTTCAAGTATTGCCTAGAGACTTTAAACTTGGATACCTCACAAATATATACCAGGTAATATAATTCAACATTCATTGATTCTACTATGCACCAGTAACAAGATACTCTTCTTGACTGCAGCAATGAACTGCCCAGCCTCAGTCTGGCAAGTGTCCAACACGTCCATCGAGGCTAAACTCGAGGGTTCATTCACTAAAGCAACAGCAACCAACAGCCATGGAGAGCACACCAGTTTGGGGGGAGGTCAGGTGTCGTTCATAGACCTGTATCCTGGCTCCAGCTACACCGTGGTGCTCATCTACGAGAGGGAGGGCAGGGTGGACCCACAGTGTGAACAGACTGTGACCCTGGGTGAGGCACTCAGACACACACACACACACACAGAGACACACACACACACACACACACAGACACACACACACACACAGAGACACACACACACACACACACAGAGACACACACACACACAGAGACACACACACACACACACTCAGACACACACACACACACACAGAGACACACACACACACTCAGACACACGCACACACACACAGAGACACACACACACACACTCAGACACACGCACACACACACACACAGAGACACACACACACACACACACTCAGACACACGCACACACACACAGAGACACACACACACACACACTCAGACACACACACACACACAGCAGTGTGGTCGGTAGATTAGGATATTTTATTTAAATATGTAAATATTTGATGAGGCTGCGGTGTGTTGCATGTGTGTGAACTATTTCCCTGAGTAAACTCAAACAAAGCAGTGACTGTATCCTCAGGGGGGTACAGCATTTCAGTGGTTCCAACATTTGACTGCAGATGAAGCGTTCAAATGTCCAACTCCTTCCTTGTTGTAATATATGTCACTGTGGGTAAAAGCTGCCGTTAAAAGTATACATTCTCTTCGGACACATCCACTGCTGACTCATGTCCGCTCACTGTCTGCAAAAACCCCCAAAAAACTGGAACCCAAAACCTCAAGTTGTATTTTCTCACGCCGTCTATTTCTGTGTTTCCCCTCGTCTTTCTTAGTTCCTCCAGACTTGTCCACGTGGCGTTGTGAGTACGCCTCGAGCGGCTACGCCCTCTCCCTCTCCTGGGCAGCCGACCGGGGGGAGTGGACCGCTGCAGAGGCCAACCTGACGGGGAGAGCTCCACAGACAGAGACGAGCTCCAACGTGTCGTCCACTCTGATCTCTGGCCTGCAGCCTGCCAAGACCTACAGCCTCTCTCTGGGTGTCCTGTCTGGGGGCCTGAGGAGTAACCCTGTGGTCATCAGCTGTGGGACTGACCCTCGGGGTGAGAGCTGTCCTCATGAGGAGGAAGGAACTTAGAAACATGAGTGCTGTTTCCCATCCCGTGTGTGATGTAGGAGCTGGACTGACTGGAGTGTGTGATGTAGGAGCTGGACTGACTGCAGTGTGTGATGTAGGAGCTGGACTGACTGCAGTGTGTGATGTAGGAGCTGGACTGACTGCAGTGTGTGATGTTGGAGCTGGACTGACTGCAGTGTGTGATGTAGGAGCTGGACTGACTGCAGTGTGTGATGTAGGAGCTGGACTGACTGCAGTGTGTGATGTAGGAGCTGGACTGACTACAGTGTGTGATGTTGGAGCTGGACTGAGTGCAGTGTGTGATGTAGGAGCTGGACTGACTGCAGTGTGTGATGTTGGAGCTGGACTGACTGCAGTGTGTGATATTGGAGCTGGACTGACTGCAGTGTGTGATGTGGAGCTGGACTGACTGCAGTGTGTGATGTAGGAGCTGGACTGACTGCAGTGTGTGATGTAGGAGCTGGACTGACTGCAGTGTGTGATGTAGGAGCTGGACTGACTGCAGTGTGTGATATTGGAGCTGGACTGACTGCAGTGTGTGATGTAGGAGCTGGACTGACTGCAGTGTGTGATGTAGGAGCTGGACTGACTGCAGTGTGTGATGTTGGAGCTGGACTGACTGCAGTGTGTGATGTAGGAGCTGGACTGACTGCAGTGTGTGATGTAGGAGCTGGACTGACTGCAGTGTGTGATGTAGGAGCTGGACTGACTGCAGTGTGTGATGTAGGAGCTGGACTGACTGCAGTGTGTGATGTAGGAGCTGGACTGACTGCAGTGTGTGATGTAGGAGCTGGACTGACTGCAGTGTGTGATGTTGGAGCTGGACTGAGTGCAGTGTGTGATGTTGGAGCTGGACTGACTGCAGTGTGTGATGTAGGAGCTGGACTGACTGCAGTGTGTGTGTACCTGTGCAGGTGTGATCGGAGGGTCCATCACCGCGGTCCTGCTGCTCATCCTCCTGGTCGGTCTGGCCGTCTTCATACTGCGACGCAAGCCTGAGCTACTCAAGTGGGTCCATCACGTTTCAAAGGGTTCATTTAACACCAGGGGTGTTTATCAAAGTTGATATCATAAGAGTGGATTTATTTAAACGTTCTAGTAGAAAAACACTTGTGGTGATAAATTAACCCTTTGCTGGTTTGCTGTTGCAAAATTTGAGGGAAAAATCACAAAAGACGAAACCTTCTCTTACAGGCCGGCATCGTTCAGCCACTCCAAAATATCTGACAATCAGATGAAGTACGTATACATCGGCCATCTTATATTCACAAGCTTGTTCATGTCAGCTGTCTGGCCAGGTCTCATGAACTGTTGATTGTCTCTCTAGAGCGATCCCAACCAGGAAGTTCCCAGAACACTACCACCAGCTGTGTGTCGACCAGAACCGAGGCTTCAGTGAGGAATACGAGGTACTGTAACCAGGACAACCAGCTCTGTCACAGTACTGTAACCAGGACAACCAGCTCTGTCACAGTACTGTAACCAGGACAGACAGCTCTGTCACAGTACTGTAACCAGGACAACCAGCTCTGTCACAGTACTGTAACCAGGACAACCAGCTCTGTCACAGTACTGTAACCAGGACAACCAGCTCTGTCACAGTACTGTAACCAGGACAACCAGCTCTGTCACAGTACTGTAACCAGGACAACCAGCTCTGTCACAGTACTGTAACAAGGACAAACAGCTCTGTCACAGTACTGTAACAAGTACTGTAACAAGGACAGACAGCTCTGTCACAGTACTGTAACCAGGACAACCAGCTCTGTCACAGTACTGTAACCAGGACAACCAGCTCTGTCACAGTACTGTAACCAGGACAACCAGCTCTGTCACAGTACTGTAACAAGGACAAACAGCTCTGTCACAGTACTGTTACCAGGACAACCAGCTCTGTCACAGTACTGTAACAAGTACTGTAACAAGGACAGACAGCTCTGTCACAGTACTGTAACCAGGACAACCAGCTCTGTCACAGTACTGTAACCAGGACAACCAGCTCTGTCACAGTACTGTAACCAGGACAACCAGCTCTGTCACAGTACTGTAACAAGGACAAACAGCTCTGTCACAGTACTGTTACCAGGACAACCAGCTCTGTCACAGTACTGTAACAAGTACTGTAACAAGGACAGACAGCTCTGTCACAGTACTGTAACCAGGACAACCAGCTCTGTCACAGTACTGTAACCAGGACAACCAGCTCTGTCACAGTACTGTTACCAGGACAAACAGCTCTGTCACAGTACTGTTACCAGGACAACCAGCTCTGTCACAGTACTGTAACAAGTACTGTAACAAGGACAGACAGCTCTGTCACAGTACTGTAACCAGGACAACCAGCTCTGTCACAGTACTGTAACCAGGACAACCAGCTCTGTCACAGTACTGTTACCAGGACAACCAGCTCTGTCACAGTACTGTAACAAGTACTGTAACAAGGACAGACAGCTCTGTCACAGTACTGTAACCAGGACAACCAGCTCTGTCACAGTACTGTAACAAGGACAAACAGCTCTGTCACAGTACTGTTACCAGGACAACCAGCTCTGTCACAGTACTGTAACAAGTACAGTGTAACAAGGACAGACAGCTCTGTCACAGTACTGTAACCAGGGGAGGAGCTCTCAGGGGGGAGGGGGGCACGACGGCACGACCCTCCTGATCCTGAGAGAAACACGATTTGACCTGCGACCTCTTGATCTGCACACCTTCCCTGAAGCTGCTGTTCTGTGTGTGCTCCCCAGCTATAGTAGTGTTGTAGTGTTGTTGTTGAGGTTGTTCCCCAGGCTCCCACGCTCTGTCCATCACTGCGTGGTGCTACTCGTAGTGATGCTCTCAGCAGTCATGCTCTACTGCTCTCAGCAGTCATGAGGAAGAAGCAACTTCCTGTGTTGTGGTCTGTGCAGGACTTTGCTCCGGTGGGAACGGAGCAGTCTCGTAGGGCGGCGCTGGACCCAGAGGTGAAGGACAAGAACCGCTTCACCAACGTGCTGCCGTGTAAGTGGGGCTCGCCACGGGGAGCTACGGGCCGCCGGACCTCACTGTGTGTCTGTTGTGGTTCAGTAGAGTGAGTCTGTGTGTCTGTTGTGGTTCAGTAGAGTGAGTCTGTGTGTCTGTTGTGGTTCAGTAGAGTGAGTCTGTGTGTCTGTTGTGGTTCAGTAGAGTGAGTCTGTGTGTCTGTTGTGGTTCAGTAGAGTGAGTCTGTGTGTCTGTTGTGGTTCAGTAGAGTGAGTCTGTGTGTCTGTTCCTCAGATGACTCGTCCAGGGTGAAGCTCTCCATCATCTACCCTGACAGAACCTCTGAATATATCAACGCCAGCTACATGCCTGTGAGGATTGAATTTATTTGACCTTCATTTTACCAGGTCCACGAACGTCTTCTTATTTGACTGTACAGTAACAGCCTTCTTCTGAAGACTTATTGATCCTGTTGGCAGAGTAGCTGAGATGACAGGATCTCCTGTAGGTGTTTACTCAAGGTGTGGTCGTGGGTCCAACAGATAGCATGAAGCCTGATAGAATGTTGTGCAATAGCCACGTGAGTAAGTGGTGATAGCTCTCGCTACCGAGAGAGAGGACAAAAAGCGAAACAGAAAAAGGGAGAGGGACAGACAAAACGAAAGAGGAAGAGAAAGAAAAGGGAGAGAAAACGAGAGAGAGAAAAAGAAAAAAAGAACGAAAGAAGGAAAGAAGAGAGAGAAGAAAGAAAGAAAGAAAGAACGAAGAAAGAAGAGAAAGACAAAGAGAGAGAAGAAGAGAAAGAGAGAGCGAAAAAAAGAAGGAAAAAAGAAAGAGAGAAAGAAAAGAAAAGAAAGAAAAAAAAGCAAGAAAGAGAGCAGACAGACAGAAACAAAGACGAAAGAAAGAGAGGAGGAAAGAAAGAAAAGAAAGAAAGAAGCAACCAAGCAAGCAAGAGAGAGAAAGAAAAGAAAAGACAGAAACTCAAGAAAGGAAAGAAAGAAAGACAGACACAAACGAAAGAAAGAGCCAACGAGACAGACAGAGAAGCATCACAGAAAGAAAGCACTACTAGACATCCTCCCATCCATCTACGCACTCCCACTCCCTCCCTCCCTCCCTACCTCCTACCATCATCCTCTCCATCTCCTCTCCTCTCCTCTCCCTCACTCCACCGTCCTCCCTCCCTCCCTCCCTCCCCTCCCTCCCTCAGGGCTATGGCAGCAGCCAGCAGTACATCGCGGCTCAGGGCCCTTTGCCCTCCACCGTCAACGACTTCTGGAGAATGATCTGGGAGCAGAGGGTGAGGGGCGTAGTCATGGTGACCAACTGCGTCGAAGGAGGGCGGGTGAGTGTTCGACTATCAGGGAAAATTCCGGAAACCATTTATTTCGGATACTATCTGTATGTTGTGTTTGGATGTTTGTATGAAAGCATGTGTGGAACGAATAACATGACGTGAATAAAGAAGATGTAAAAGTGTTCGGAGCTCTAGAGTGATACCCCAGGGGGACTGTGTGTGCAGGCTAAGTGTGAGCAGTACTGGCCGCTGGACAGCGCCCCCTGTCTGTATGGAGACCTGCTGGTCACCATCACGTCACAGCACAGAGACGCAGACTGGACACTGAGGGAGTTTCGGGTGATGAAAAATGTAAGAGAAATCTCCTCAGTTATATTAGAATTAATTTAACTGTCATTTCATCATACACTAACAGAGTCAGGGGACTGACTCTAAATCTAGACAGCCTAGAGTCAGAGGACTGACTCTAGATCTAGACAGCCTAGAGTCAGAGGACTGACTCTAAATCTAGACAGCCTAGAGTCAGGGGACTGACTCTAAATCTAGACAGCCTAGAGTCAGAGGACTGACTCTAAATCTAGACAGCCTAGAGTCAGGGGACCGACTCTAGATCTAGTGTGAACTCCCCCTCCCTCTCCCCCTGTAGGAGAGCTCGGCGGAGGAGCGCAGCGTGAAGCACTTCCACTTCACCTCCTGGCCGGACCACGGGGGTCCCCCAGGGCACCACCGCCCTCATCCAGTTCAGGCAGCTGGTCCGCCAGCACATGGAGGGCCCAGGGGCCGGAGGGGGCCCCACGGTGGTGCACTGCAGGTACTGCAGCCCCACGCATTACATTTCTGTCATTTCAGTTTTTAAGTTATCAGTGACTGGACCAATGAGATTTAAAAATTAGGAACATTTTATGTGATTTCATATTGTAGTTGCCGATTGCAAAAAGTGGAGAGAGGAAATTGAACAGCTTTTAGTCGTGTTGGTAGTGTATGTGACTGTGTGTGTCTGTGTGTGTGTGTGTGTGTCTGTGTGTCAGTGCTGGTGTGGGCCGCGAACTGGCACGCTGATCGCCCTGGACGTCACCCTGCAGCAGATGGAGAGGGAGAAGGCTGTGGGCATCGCCGCCTTCGTAAACAAGATGAGGCAGAGCCGACCCTCATGGTCCAGACAGAGGTGAGAGGAGGGGAGGGGAGGGGAGGGGAGGGGAGGGGAGGGGAGGGGAGGGGAGGGGAGGGGAGGGGAGGGGAGGGGAGGGGAGGGGAGGGGAGGGGAGGGGAGGGGAGGGAGGGGAGGGTAGGAGAGGAGGGAGGGGATGAGTGGAGGGAGGGGAGGAGAGGAGGGAGGGGAGGAGGGAGGGGATGAGTGGAGGGAGGGGAGGAGGGGAGGGAGGGGAGGAGAAGAGGGAGGGAGGGGTAGGAGAGGAGAGGAGGGAGGGTAGGAGAGGAGGGAGGGGAGGAGAGGAGGGAGGGTAGGAGAGGAGGGAGGGGAGGAGAGGAGGGAGGGAGGGTAGGAGAGGAGGGAGGGGAGGAGGGAGGGTAGGAGAGGAGGGAGGGAGGGTAGGGAGGAGGGAGGGAGGGGAGGAGGGAGGGTGAGGAGAGGAGGGAGGGGGTAGGAGAAGAGGGAGGGAGGGGAGGAGAGGAGGGAGGGTAGGAGAAGAGGGAGGGAGGGGTAGGAGAGGAGGGAGGGGAGGAGGGAGGGTAGGAGAGGAGGGAGGGTAGGGAGGAGGAGGGAGGGGAGGAGAGGAGGGGAGGGGCGGAGGAGGGAGCGGAGGAGAGGAGGGAGGGTAGGAGAGGAGGGAGGGGATGAGGGGAGGGAGGGGGAGGGGAGGGGAGGGGAGGGGAGAGGGGGGGGGGAGGGGAGGGGAGGGGAGGGGAGGGGAGGGGAGGGGAGGGGAGGGGAGGGGAGGGGAGGGGAGGGGGAGGGGAGGGGAGGGGAGGGGAGGGGAGGGGAGGGGAGGGGAGGGGAGGGGAGGGGAGGGGGGAGGGGAGGAGGAGGGAGGGTAGGAGAAGAGGGAGGGAGGGTAGGAGAAGAGGGAGGGAGGGTAGGAGAGGAGGGAGGAAGGTATAGGAGAGAGGAGAGGGAAGGAGTAGGGAAGGTAGGGTAGAAAGGAGGAAAGTCTAATTCCATTACTGATCCCAAAGTGTCACTAATGTTGCCCTTCTCAGACTGTGCTTCTCTCAACAACAACAAAACAGATCACAATCTTACAGAAGTCTCGACCAATCAGCCACAAGAGAATGTGTCACGTGTCGCCTGGAAACACGTTACCATGGTTTTGTTTCCCCTCTTGCAGAGCCAGTACTTGTACCTGCACCAGTGCATCATGGACTCTCTAGAACCCAAGACGGCTCCGTCAGAGAACCTGTACGAGAACTCTGACATGATCTACGCTAACGCCACCGCACTGAGAGAGTTCGAGAGAGCCAATTCCAGCGTCTGAATGTGACAGTTTGTAAGCTTACAGGAACATGTAAATATATACTTTATGATGTGATCGCACACGAGCATATCTACAACGCTGACCGATGATGTAACACATTTCCAAATGTACATAGACCACACTACAAAGCTGCCTGATGTTAATTTTATCTGCCTTCAAAAGGAAATACACAATTTTTTAATTTTCTAAATGTTATATTACATTTCAAGTAATATATGAAATGTATGATGTTGGAACAAAATAAATGTATGTTTTCCGAAAACATATTATTATTATTTGTTTTACTTTTCCAAGAATGAAACAAAAACTTTTAAATACTAATTTTCTTCATCTTAACTGGACAAGATTCCCAAACTGCCTGTACGCGTGCAAGACATGGCCTACACCTGTGACGTCATCCTACATATCCCTCCCTGTACTTTCATGCGCGAGTTCATACTATAGCATTTCATACTGTCGCTCCAGAGAAATATCCAGCAATGATGTCGTCTCTGTCCTTCGCCATCTCGAGAGGCACCTCTACGGACAAGTCCCGGTACTGCCCTCCCGGGTGCATGCTCTCCAAGTGCTCCCCCGGTACCACCACAGAAGGGACGGAAAATTTCTTGGCAATGTTGTGTAGAACGCAGCAGGCGTTCATGACGTCACCCTTCTTATCCAGGTTGTCCTGCTGCGCGTAACCGAAGAACTTGAGACACAGGAAGCGCTTCTTCAGCGACGTGATCGTTTCCTGCATCATTCGGAGAACCTTGGCGTGCGCGGAGTTGAAGCGCTTTTCCGGCTCGCTGTTCGCGGGAGACACGGGCGTGAGGAGATGACAGCCCAGTGTGTAACCGGAACCCGCTCCGCGAGGAAAGGAACAGACAGATGTGGTTAACAACATATATTTTGTTCACGGACAACATGAATATTCGGCCAAGACTCAAATACTCAAACTGAACACATCTTAGTCTAAAAACAAAGGACTTGTACTGTTTCTGTTTCCATCCCCGTCCAAGTATATTATATCCCCCCCCCCTCCCAACAGCCTTTTGATAAACCTGCAATAAGGCCTACACATGACAACCAAATCGCTACTACAGGTGGTGTTGTCCGTGGGCGTTGTATAGGCAGGGCCAGGTTAAGGTCACCTGGGGCCCGGGGTAGAAGCCTCCCCGGGCGCCCACCAAATATGTTATTATTATTTATATATATAAATAATACTTATATATATTTATAAGTATTATTTATATCAATATATTAGAGAGATTGGTAATAAAATTAGAAAAAAAGATGAAAGTTTTGGGGTCGTTTTTTAGCCCCACTTTCATATTTTCTTATTGTTTCATGCGAAGCCATTGTTGTCTCCAGGACCAGGTTAAGGTCAACTTGGCTCTGTTCGAAAACTTAGACAGCAGCTGTCTTAATCCTTGATGTTTTACTAGACAGCTGTCTAACCAGACAGCTCTCTTCGGGGTAAGGTATCTTAAAAACCGTTGTTTTCGAACAGCCTATTAAGACAGGATGTACGTCATCGCGCTGCGTGTACATGGCTAGCTATGACAGTTAACAGCAACCAACTGACAGTTAAAACACCCCGATATATTTTTAAATAGCAGGTTATTTTTACAGTACATTTTGTGTGCACTTACAATGCACATTTATAATTTCACATCATAAACAACCGTTCACTTTCTTAACTATCTTGCATTAAATACAGATACATACTGTACCGGAGCTAACGTTAGCAACGCCGTTAACAATCAGCTACCATAGCGACCTGGCTAACTTATACCTCGCTAACGAATTCAGAC
Organism: Mallotus villosus; assembly: GCA_903064625.1. Lineage (NCBI taxonomy): Eukaryota > Metazoa > Chordata > Actinopteri > Osmeriformes > Salangidae > Mallotus > Mallotus villosus. Next base: position 16,069 of record CAEFZP010001581.1, read on the forward strand.
TATTTTTGTTAATCAATCATGGCATAATTAAATAGTACACTGTTTATTTCTCGATACATTTAAAAAAAAAGAGCAAAGGAAATTACATGTATGAACACTTTTGATGTGAACTTCGGTATTTCGTTCCGCCATCTTAAAAAATAAAAATCTGATTTGGGTTCTGGCGCACAGACTTATCGGTAATACGTGCCGCCATTAAGACAGCAAGGCATCTCAGATCATAGATATATATAGAACACTAGATACGTCACGTCAATGTTGAGCTCCAGTCGGCTGACGGCACACGCGGCGGCCATCTTGGAGAGGTCAACCTGCTGCCTAGTGCATACACCATATGGAAAATTCATACAAACATGTAGCAAATTTGAGCCGTGATGGCTCAGTGAATGACACTAAAAACATCATAGTTGATGATCCATATTTGATTCTGAGTGGTAGGAAGATTTTTAGGCTACTTGACAAATGTATGTAATGTAATGTAAAATGTATCTCACCTGTGGAAAGTGATTCCCTCTCGTCGGGTGTGTACTGAACGACGTTGTACACACCCAAAAGCAGCACAATGAACCGGCATTATTATCGCTGTCTGACAGTCGAGTACATACAGACCTCAGACTGATGCCCCACTGATATGGCGACTCCGTGTGCCGCGGCTGAGAGGGGCGTGGCGTATCTAGTGTTCTATATATATCTATGTCTCAGATGCTCTCTTAAAAAATGACCGTTATGTGACGTATTTTAAGGTATCTTATTAGACAGGAAGAGAAAATGTAAGCGTTTTCGAACAGACCTCGCTGTCTTAAAAGGAAGGACGCATTTTAAGACATTTCGAACAGAGGCCGAGTCTTGCCTGTTTTGATACCAGCAACGACACGTGACGAATCATGTCACTGACGTTAAGAGAACGTTTACTTCACTACGGATGGGTAAATGCATCAAAAATATGATCATTCTTTTTTCTTTATCTCCCGCGCCGGGGCCCCCTAGTGGCCGGGGCCCGGGGCAGCAGCCCCTCCTGCCCATTGCACAAACGCGGCCCTGTGTATAGGGCCGCCTACGGATTAGAATTTGCACACAGCGCTTTGGGAAAGGGTTGTCCTTTTCGAGACATAACTTTATTAACTAATGTGGAAGTAAACTAGATGGGGTGTTTGTTTACCTATAATCCAGTTGGTTCCGTGTAAGCCTCGCTTAAATTGAGATCCTATGACAGAGTTGTTCCAGATGTTTTGCTGAGGAGTACTGCCTACACAACATTCTTCCACACTCAGAATATTTCCTTCACAGTCGCAGATGATTTGGATCATGACTGATAAAGAACCCAGAGTATTCCGAAAGAGCTCGGGCTCAAGATAAGCAGGTCTCACCCTCGCGTGCAGACAAGCCACAACACCCAACACGTTAGGCATCCCGCAGAAGTTCTTTATGTCATTAGCGACATTTGCTCTCGAGTCACGAGTCCTCGGGAAAGTGACAAAATCACTGACCATACCGGACAACACCTTTGATACGATGTAAATGACTTCTGGCGTTTCTAATGGATTTAATCCGACTTTATTTTGGACTGTCTCTGATACAATTCCGTTAGCATAGTAGTCCAACGCGGTCATCACCATTCCGCAAGGAGAATGACTGGTCTGTTTGATATCATGTATTTTTGTCATCTGGTGACTTACATAGTCTGTGATGAAATTGATGCATGGTCGAGTAAGGTGAAACAGTTGAAACAGTTCTTCATCTTCAAAATCATCAAAGTAGTTGTCAGTCTTTGTTTCCGAATTGTTGTCCCCACAGAGTTCTTCCTGAACAGCTAACCAAACCGCTGGGGCAAAAGCCATGTTTATGTTACACTAATACGCTAACCTCCACCAGTATATTGAGGCTAAATTAAGACTAAACAAGCCACTCCGATACAAATAAGACACATTTATGGGAAGGGAAACGCTTAAGAAAGAATTTCTAAACCATGTTTTCCAATCGTCTCGGTACGTTTCAAAAATAGGCTCGTGTGAAACACATGCTATTAAAAGACAGATTTTTGACCATACAAAACACAAATCGTTGACCTTGTATTTATATCAATATGCCTAATAAATATTTTATATTTATTATAAGCATTAATTCAAATAAATTATTGCAAAATGTAGCTAAACCATCGGAGACCGTGTAACTATCTTCGTCTGTGCTGCCGTCTTCAACAACTTGTGTTTCCATCCGGAATTTGAAATTGACGGACAACATGATCTTACGTATATCCGTCGAATCGTCCTCTACCTAGTTTTCTGTGTATTTACTTGCGAGCATGGTTTGAGAATTGTTTCAATGTCTGACTGACGTATTTAAATACACAAATATACAAGGGATACCTATCTATACAGGCTACAGTAGCAATATGACATCAAGGGGCACTCCGAGTCGATTCTTAAAAAGCGTTCTGCAAAACGGTGTGGGTCGGTATGTCTGTCAGTTGAAACGCATTTCTCTCGTCTTCTCCAAGAATGCACAAAGTTCTCTGGGTGTCAGGTAAGTGATCCTCTACTAATGTATCCCAGTCACAAACATGTATTCATTTCGCAGATTGTCTTTTTGTCATCAATAGTTAGCCTACTTTGCTAGTGGTATTTCGTTAGCAGGCCTCTAGGTCGGTCTCAATCATTCAGACGATTCTGTCGGTTGATAACTAATGAAACACAATCGTATCCAGGGTAACAGTACACACGTCCTTCACTTATCATCTTTGTAACAATATAACAACACTGTCATCAGTGTAATAACAACGTAATAACAACAACATAACAGTGCAATAACAGCGTAACAACAGTATAATAAGAACAGTGTAACAACAGTGTAATCACAACACTAAGTGTAATCTCAGTGTAATGATAGTGTAACAACAGTCTCTGATCGTATCCACAGGAACTTTATCGAAGATGGAGTCGTTGACTATGCTAAAAAGTATCCAGGAACAGTGGTGTACATATCTCCAACGTCTGGCCGGATTCCAAAAATTGTGGCTGAATACTGTAAGTTTTGTGCATAATTTGACGTGATATGTCGGTACATTGGCTTGGATTAATAACGTAGAACTAGTGCTGATTTTAGGCATCTCTAGACTTGCCTAATGGTTTGAAAGAGTTACATAGGCTACATATAGCCATTGCAGTGCTCTTAAAAGTAGGTAGGGGGCAGTGAAGGACAGTTATTCATCATACCGGACCGTTTTCTCTCTGTGTCTGGAATAAAATTAAATAATAATAAAATACCCTGTGCTCAGGACCGATACTGCCTATGCCAGTAATTGATTTAGGAACTTTGTCCAAATATATATTTTTTTGTACACAACGTAGCTGAAGAGTGTGTTATGTGGGGCGGCGGGGGGGGGTCATGTTACATTATGTTTTAACAAAATATTATAGATGTTACAAGAATGTTGACATGACAGATGTTCCTCTGCTCTCTCAGTGAACGGCACCGTGCGTGAGGAGACGATCACCTGCAAGACGTCGCAGCAGCTGTCAGAGCTGGTGACCAAACTGGCCAATCAGTCAGGACTGGATATCATCCGCATCCGCAAGCCCGTCCACACAGACAACCCCAGCATCCAGGGCCAGTGGCACCCCTTCACCAACAGGCCCCCCCAACACGGGCCCCGTAGGGCCACAGAAACAGCAGACCAACTGAAAACACAACTGAGAACTTACACCAGCAGTCACTCAAAGCTTCGTTTGAAACAGAAACATTTCCCCCACTGGACTGTGCAGAACAAATCCGTCTTTTATCGCCGCCTTGAATACGTTCAGTACAGATGGATGTAGACATCGTGATGGACTGATGATTCTGGAACGGTGTGTGATTGCCAGCTGTTGAATTTGGGTTTAGAGATGTTAAAATGTGTCTGTGATAGTCAGCCTGTGTGAGTTGTAACCTGAGGTCATGGAATAAAAATGTATGTTTATAAAATCACAACTGCTGAACTGTTCTGATAACAGTTTATGTGTGTGGCAGACATTGACAGTTTGTCTGGTTCTCCCTGATAGATGGGTTCCAAGTGGAGGGTTACACTGGCCACAGGAAGTGCTATCATTCTGAGGATTTGTGTAAAAAAACAACAAAAAACAGTTTTGAGATGTAAGGAGCGCAATCAGCAGAGATTGAAGCAACACAGCCTGATGTTCTCCTGTCTCCAGGGACAGAACTCCCCCACACAGAGTATCACTTCTTGGAATAACTGCTTAATCGTAAAGAAATGTCACCACATGGAGTCTACAAAACAGCCCTACTGGGTGACCAATCAGATATCTACCTCTAGCCTACAGTACAAACTTGTTTCCTTTTTAGTGTAATTCCTGGACGGTTCACTTGAGTTCAACCGCTAGATAAAAAAAAACGAAAATTGTCCTCCTTATGAGAACATTCGATAAATAAACGGCAGGTATTTTTATTGATTGGACAACGGTTGCCTGCGGCTTTTTCATAGCTAATCACGTTTAACACCAAGCGAAACCTGACCATTCTCACATCATACCCTCTCCTCACAATGCGACCTGACAGGCCTGACCCACACCATGAGACGAGAGCGCTATATAAAGATCGCTGTTGCTACGTTACAGTCCCGGACGCCAAAACTTGCCTTTTCCCCCCCACCACTCTCCTCGCAAGTGTGACGGTCTCGGATTGTCAGAAGCAGATGTGTGAATTAGACCGTCATGACATGTTGGACTGTCACCAGAGAACACGAGGACCAGCTAATTACTAGCGTCCCTTAACGCCAGCCGGACGGGTGGCGCAGAAAGCGGAGCTAGGTATGAACATGTTTTGCATGTGATTGCTGCGAACTCCCGTCGAGGGTGTTGATAAGTAAAAACAGTAGTTTGTTCCACAAGAAAAACCAAGCGCATTATAACAGACGATGAAATACAGGGGAAATAAATACACAAGACTTTTATTATAAATATAGGAGTTTTCCATCAATTGCTCAGATGTCTAATCTATGACATGTGCTTGGTACTGAATAATATTTAGTTTAAATAAGTCAACCGTATTTACATTAACAATAACACTACCAGAATGGAACAATCAAGAAAAAATAAGGGTATATGAAATACTGTGTAAACATTTTATTCAGCAGGAGAAAACCAAACATACTACAAACTTTTGAACATTTTCCAAAAAAAAAGATTCGTAGTTGTGTGTGTGAGTTGTGAAAGTAGGAGTAAATGATGCTAATCCTGGTGAGAACAGAGTGGTCCTGATTGGCTGCCTGGTTTATGACGCTGCCAGGAGAACAGTGTCCAGTCTGAAGATCTGTTCAACACAGAGTCATCTAATACATCATCATGTCACTTAGCAGGCGCTTTTACCCAGAGCTACCAAGAGGGGGGATTTGAACCTGGGCGCCCTTGATGTGGACACGTTCACCATCCTGCGGTGAGCATCCCTGTGGTCCTGCCCTCCGCCTGACTCACGAGGTCTGCAGCTCGTAGTCTGCGTATCTACAGAGAGGAAAGACAAGAGATACAGGCTCCATCAGGACACCGCACAGTGATGCAGCGTTAGACTGCAGATTGAGATTATTCTTAAACCGAGCTAAACAACTGATCACAGTGACATGGTCATAGGTCAACCATAATGAACCACAACTCCAGTTTGTCTTAAATAAATTGTTCTTGTTTTCTCATTTAAGACATGAGACATGAGATTCACATTTGTTATAGTGTGTTTTACGGAGAATTCTAACAGCTACGGCACTAGAAACTCAAATGTACATTCAATGTAGCCATACGTATTCATCAGGGCTATGTGAAGCCCTGGCTATCACCTGCCTCTCCATCACCTGCCTCTCCATCTGCTTGGTCTGAGTGTGTTTAAACGACCTGTCACAGTGATAGACAGCCGGGGACACAGTGTGTTCAAACGGCTCGACATGAACACTCAGAGACACCTTGGGATTGTGTGTGTAATGAAACTCATGTCTTGTCTCATAGCAGCCAAACGACCAACAGTGTGGGTCCCCGCCTCTGCAGCAAACACACCACAAGACTGTTGGACCATATTATACTATTTACTTTATTGCCCCCATGGGGAAATGTTTCTCTGCGTTTCCATAACGCCAGGAAGGCTGTAGTGTTTTTACGCTGGCAGATTCCTGACTGTAGTGTTTCTGTAACTGATAATAAAACACTGTTAGATCCTCTACTGTAGTGTTTCTGTAACTGATAATAAAACACTGTTAGATCCTCTACTGTAGTGTTTCTGTAACTGATAATAAAACACTGTTAGATCCTCTACTGTAGTGTTTCTGTAACTGATAATAAAACACTGTTAGATCCTCTACTGTAGTGTTTCTGTAACTGATAATAAAACACTGTTAGATCCTCTACTGTAGTGTTTCTGTAACTGATAATAAAACACTGTTAGATCCTCTACTGTAGTGTTTCTGTAACTGATAATAAAACACTGTTAGATCCTCTACTGTAGTGTTTCTGTAACTGATAATAAAACACTGTTAGATCCTCTACTGTAGTGTTTCTGTAACTGATAATAAAACACTGTTAGATCCTCTACTGTAGTGTTTCTGTAACTGATAATAAAACACTGTTAGATCCTCTACTGTAGTGTTTCCCCCGCTGTCTCTGCAGAGACAAGGTCAGGAGGACTCTGAAGACAAGGTGAGGAGGACTCTGAAGACACAAGGTCAGGAGGACTCTGAAGACACACTGTAACTGTAACTGATTGGGGGCCGTCATGGGGGTTTGTGAACTCAGCAGGGTGGGTACAGGAGGGAGGGAGAACGGTTAAGGTCAGAGAGGGAGTGAGAGAGAGGAGGAGGGAAGGAGGGAGAGGAAAAGAGGGAGAGGAGGAGGGAGAGAGGGAAAAGAGGAGAGGAAGAGAGGAGAGAGGAGGAGGGAGAGAGGAGGGAGAGAGGAGACCCAGCTGGTACAGAGCAGCTCCTACAAGCTGACTGCATCACTGATCAGGACTCTCAGGTGGAACCTTCTGAGCTCTGCAGTGTGCTGCTGTTACAGAGCAACAACATGGTCCCCAGGCATGCTGCCAACCCTGGCTCTTCCTGCACAGGCATGCTGCCCAGCCTGGCTCTTCCTCCACCCCCCCCTCCCCCCCAGGCACGCTGCCAAGCCTGGCTCTTCCTGCACTCCCAGACAGATCGCCCCGTGGCCCTCTAGGGAACCCCCAGGGAGGGGCCCTCCAAAACATGATTCAACACTTCCTGAGCACTGAGATCTCTGTTTAACACCCTGTAACCGTGACGATCGTACACCACGCAGATCATCTTCCTGCCTGCCCGCTGCTGCTGAGCGGACGGCTTGTTTAATGTCACTGCCCGTCCCTCCGGGGCGGAGCTACGGCAGGTCTGTCTGTATGTGTTGACCGAGCAGAGGCCAGGTAAACACACACAGAGAGAGAGAGGACGTTCAGGAACAGTGACGTGGGCGTTCTGCAGCGTTGAAGGTCTTCTGCCTCTGGTTCACTGCCAGCATGCATCCACACACACGGGACCAGCAACACAAACATGAACAAGGATCTGAATCAACACGCCTGCCCTTCACCTCCACTGAGGGAGGAGGGGGAGGAGAGGGAGGAGAGGGAGGAGGGGGGGAGGAGAGAGAGGGGGGGGAGGAGGGGGAGGAGAGAGAGGAGGGGGAGGAAGGGGAGGAGAGAGGGGAGGGGGAGGAGAGAGAGGAGAGGGAGGAAAGAGGAGAGAGAGAGGAGGGGGAGGAGAGGAGTGAGAGGGAGGAGAGAGAGGACAGAGAGGAGAGGGAGGAGAGAGGAGAGAGAGGAGGGGGAGAGAGAGAGAGAGGAGGGGGAGGAGAGAGAGAGAGGAGAGAGAGGAACTTACTGTGGTGTTCCACACTCCCAGGCCTTCAGGTCCATGATGGAGGTTGTACCAGCAGACCAGTCATGGAGAGCGAGAGAGAAGGTGGAAGAGGATAGAGAGATGATAGAGAGAGAGAGAGGGAGAGGGAGAGAGAGAGAGATATGAGAGAGAGAGAGAGAGACAGAGAGAGATGAGAGAGATATGAGAGAGAGAGAGCGAGGCTGTAGTCGTCATCAGTGCTGTCACACCTCCTCCCCTCATCCTCCCCTCATCTCTCACTCATCACGTTGACAAACAACAGAAAAATACGAAACTTATTCCATCCTAAGTGTTTTTTCGCTACAGATTTCCCCTTGGCAACGTTTCCATAGTAACAGTCCTGGCAGGTGGATAGCATTATTGCTATTTACATGAAAACAACAAGGAAATAAGGAGAAGTGCTTTAAATGAGGTTGAAATGTATCATGTGTCCAACCAGTTAGTCTTTAGTGTGGTGCTGGGAATGATCTCTACAGGCAGACAGCTACCCGTGTGTGTCAACACTACAGTTCCCAGAATCTGTCCCACAGTTCTAGGCCGTCCTGCTCTGTTGCCATGGTGACAGTGAGTCGCTGCGATCGTCGCATGATGCACTGCAGCGTAAGCAGGAGTTCCGTCCTCGTCCGTGCTGAGGTAGGAGTGTGACTCGTGTCACCGGGAAGGTGCTCTAAACAGAAACAATACTGCTCGTCCAAATGGGTCTCTTTCCTCACGTTTAAAATGTAGATCTCTTCTTCAGGGCTTTGGGACGTCCAGAATGTAAAGATCGGGGGCGTGGTCTCACGTCTAGACATGTGAAGCACATCTAGTAACCACAGGTACCTCAACACTGGAGTAGCCTCACCACACAACACAGTCCTCCAATCCTCTGAGGGGGCGCTGTGGGGATGGGGGGGGAGATAAATAACCGACAGACAGGGGAGGAAGGGGAGTGGGAAAGGGGGGGGGCTACACAGAGCTCTCGTCGGGCTGCGTGTGTTTCCTCTTCTCCAGGATCTGGTTGAGCTCCTCGGTGAAGGAGTGGTGTAGAGCGGCGAGGTGGTGTCACTCTCCGCTGGGCTCAGCAGCATGTAGCTGTTCCCGTTCATCTTCCTCAGCCTGCTGGGCAGCGTGGCCGACAGCCCGTTGGCGTAGTCGGAGCAGGGCAGCGGAGGGGGGAGGGGCAGTGGCGGGGCGGGAGGGGGCGGGGTCATGCCAGGGGACATCTGTCCCTCCCCAGGGACGATCTGGAGGAACATCCCCGCGAGGTCGTCGTCGGACACCGACAGCGACCTCCGACCTCTCCTGTCCTGCCTGCCGTTGCAGTGGCTGGAGACGGTCTGGAGCTCCAGGGGGAAGCTGCTCTTCCTCTCAGAGTCCCCCAGGATGGAGAACTCCTGCTGGGGGAACTTCCTGGCCCCGTAGGGCCCCCTGGAGCAGAAGCTGACATAGAGCAGCACCACCGTCAGCACCAGACACAGGCCCCCCAGCACCGCCACCAGGGAGATATACACAGCCTCCATGTTCCTGAAGGTCTGGAACTCTGGCCCAGGGGGCAGGGGGGCGGGCGGGGAGGGCAGCGTGCGCTCGGTGGGGGTGCTGGGGGGTGGGGGCGGGGCTGGGGGACGGGGTGGGGGGTGGGGCGGGGGAGGGCGTGGCGGTGGGACCCCCCGGGGAGGGCATCTCTGTGTGGACGGTGACCCGGTACAGACGCACGGGGACCCAGATGTCGTTCTCCACGGCGAAGCAGCGGTAAGCCCCGCCCTGCTGAGGGCGCGCCCCGATGATGAGCAGGCCGTCGGTGCCCAGGCTGTACCCGGAGGAGGGGCTGTACCCGGAGGCGGGGCTGTACCCGGAGGCGGGGCTGTGGGTGTTCAGCGTCCGGCCGTTCAGCGTCCAGCGAGGAGACGCCAGGTTAGAACGCAGCTCACACTGCAGGAGGACGTCGTCTCCTGACATCACTGAGCGTCTGCGCTGGAGCACTGGAGAGGGGGGGGGAAGGGAGGGATCAGGGAGGAAGTCACAAACACGATATGACAGTTTAACAACCTGGCTATGACACCACAGGGTGATCACCTGACCTCTGACAGAGTGATCACCTGACCTCTGACAGGGTGATCACATGACCTCTATGGAAGCAAATCAGTGCCATAATGTTTTGAATTTGAAAAGGAATCGAATACTTAATATTGAAATTTAAACAACACTGAATTCTCATCTGATCAAATTCGAAAATTTTCCAGCTGAAAAATTAGAGCCCAAAACATTTCGAGCCTACCAAATTTGAGCCTGAAAAATTCGAGCCTATCAAATTCGAGCCGAAAAATTTCAAGTTTCAATTTTTTTTTACAAAACGTTTTAACATCCGGGACAGGTAGAGAAATCGAGCATCCTGAGCAGCTCCAATCCAGGGGCCTGAGGAGGGAGTTCTGGTTTAGAGGGGCCTGAGGAGGGAGCGCTGCAGTTGGATAGGTCAGAAGTTGGTTCGATTGCATTGATGCTCGATTGCTCTACCTGTCCTTGATATCCCAGATGTTAAAAATCTGATATTTTTAAGCTCAACATTTTTCGGGTCGAATTTGATAGGATCACATTTTTGAGGTTTGAATTTTATAGGCTCGATTTTTTTGGGCTCGATTATTTTCAGCTGGAACATTTTTCGGGTCGAATTTGATAGGCTCGAATTTGATAGGCTCGAATTTTTTCAGCTGGAATTTTTTCAACTGGAATTATTTCAGATGGAATTTTTTCAGATGGAATTTTTTCAGCTGGAATCTTTTCAGATGGAATCTTTTCAGATGGAATGTTTTAGGGCCAATTTTTTTCAGGTGGAATTATTTGTGCTGGAATTTTTTCAGCTAGAATTTTTCAGATGGAATTTTTTCAGATGGAATTTTTTCAGATGGAATTTTTTCAGCTGGAAACTTTTCAACTGGAATTTTTTCAGCTGGAAACTTTTCAACTGGAATTTTTTCAGATGGAAACTTTTCAACTGGAATTTTTTCAGCTGGAAACTTTTCAACTGGAATTTTTTCAGATGGAATTTTTTCAGATGGAATTTTTTCAGATGGAATCTTTTCAGCTGGAATCGAATTTTTGAGGGTCGAATTTTTGAGGATCGAAGTTTTGAGGATCGAAGTTTTGAGGATCGAAAGCTAAAAAATGTTCGGCTCATTTGATAGGGTTGAATTTTTTATGGCTGAATTTTTTAAGATCACATTTTTTATGCTCGAATTTGAGTGAATTTTGAGTGAACCTGAATTTTATTTACATAGAAATATATTCAGATGAGAATTCAGTGTTGTTTAAATTTCAATATTAAGTATTCGATGCCTTTTAAAATTCTAAATATTATGGCACTGATTTGCTTCCAAAGACCTCTGACAGGGTGATCACATGACCTCTAACGTAGGGGATAGCTGATAGGGTTAGGTTAGTTGAAGGTGTGTGGAGGTCTAGCGAGGCCAGAGAAGCACACACACATGAAATCCCTTCTGGTCTTTAAACGGTTCCGTTTGAGGCACGCGAGGGTAACACTGGCATCCAGGTTCAATCTTGAAATAGAATAATGTACAGTATGTGTGTGTGTGTGTGTGTGTGTGTGTGTGTGTGTAAGAGAGGGAGATGGAGTGTGTGTATAAGAGAGAGTGTGTGTGTGTTGGTTCGATTTTTGGCTCGATTTTTTTGGGCTCGATTATTTTCAGCTGGAACATTTTTCGGGTCGAATTTGATAGGCTCGAATTTGATAGGCTCGAATTTTTTCAGCTGGAATTTTTTCAACTGGAATTATTTCAGATGGAATTTTTTCAGATGGAATTTTTTCAGCTGGAATCTTTTCAGATGGAATCTTTTCAGATGGAATGTTTTAGGGCCAAATTTTTTCAGGTGGAATTATTTGTGCTGGAATTTTTTCAGCTAGAATTTTTTCAGATGGAATTTTTTCAGATGGAATTTTTTCAGATGGAATTTTTCAGCTGGAAACTTTTCAACTGGAATTTTTTCAGCTGGAAACTTTTCAACTGGAATTTTTTCAGATGGAATTTTTTCAGATGGAATTTTTTCAGATGGAATCTTTTCAGCTGGAATCGAATTTTTGAGGGTCGAATTTTTGAGGATCGAAGTTTTGAGGATCGAAGTTTTGAGGATCGAAAGCTAAAAAATGTTCGGCTCATTTGATAGGGTTGAATTTTTTATGGCTGAATTTTTTAAGATCACATTTTTTATGCTCGAATTTGAGTGAATTTTGAGTGAACCTGAATTTTATTTTACATAGAAATATATTCAGATGAGAATTCAGTGTTGTTTAAATTTCAATATTAAGTATTCGATGCCTTTTAAAATTCTAAACATTATGGCACTGATTTGCTTCCAAAGACCTCTGACAGGGTGATCACATGACCTCTAACGTAGGGGATAGCTGATAGGGTTAGGTTAGTTGAAGGTGTGTGGAGGTCTAGCGAGGCCAGAGAAGCACACACACATGAAATCCCTTCTGGTCTTTAAACGGTTCCGTTTGAGGCACGCGAGGTAACACTGGCATCCAGGTTCAATCTTGAAATAGAATAATGTACAGTATGTGTGTGTGTGTGTGTGTGTGTGTGTGTAAGAGAGGGAGATGGAGTGTGTGTATAAGAGAGAGTGTGTGTGTGTTGGTTCGATTTTTGGCTCGATTATTTTGGGCTCGATTATTTTCAGCTGGAACATTTTTCGGGTCGAATTTGATAGGCTCGAATTTGATAGGCTCGAATTTTTTCAGATGGAATTATTTCAGATGGAATTTTTTCAGATGGAATTTTTTCAGCTGGAATCTTTTCAGATGGAATCTTTTCAGATGGAATGTTTTAGGGCCAAATTTTTTCAGGTGGAATTATTTGTGCTGGAATTTTTTCAGCTAGAATTTTTTCAGATGGAATTTTTTCAGATGGAATTTTTTCAGATGGAATTTTTTCAGCTGGAAACTTTTCAACTGGAATTTTTTCAGCTGGAAACTTTTCAACTGGAATTTTTTCAGATGGAATTTTTTCAGATGGAATTTTTTCAGATGGAATTTTTTCAGATGGAATCTTTTCAGCTGGAATCGAATTTTCGAGGGTCGAATTTTTGAGGATCGAAGTTTTGAGGATCGAAGTTTTGAGGATCGAAAGCTAAAAAATGTTCGGCTCATTTGATAGGGTTGAATTTTTTATGGCTGAATTTTTTAAGATCACATTTTTTATGCTCGAATTTGAGTGAATTTTGAGTGAACCTGAATTTTATTTTACATAGAAATATATTCAGATGAGAATTCAGTGTTGTTTAAATTTCAATATTAAGTATTCGATGCCTTTTAAAATTCTAAACATTATGGCACTGATTTGCTTCCAAAGACCTCTGACAGGGTGATCACATGACCTCTAACGTAGGGGATAGCTGATAGGGTTAGGTTAGTTGAAGGTGTGTGGAGGTCTAGCGAGGCCAGAGAAGCACACACACTTGAAATCCCTTCTGGTCTTTAAACGGTTTCCGTTTGAGGCACGCGAGGGTAACACTGGCATCCAGGTTCAATCTTGAAATAGAATAATGTACGGTATGTGTGTGTGTGTGTGTGTGTGTGTGTGTGTGTAAGAGAGGGAGATGGAGTGTGTGTATAAGAGAGAGTGTGTGTGTGTGTTGGTTCGATTTTTGGCTCGATTTTTTTGGGCTCGATTATTTTCAGCTGGAACATTTTTCGGGTCGAATTTGATAGGCTCGAATTTGATAGGCTCGAATTTTTTCAGATGGAATTTTTTCAACTGGAATTATTTCAGATGGAATTTTTTCAGATGGAATTTTTTCAGCTGGAATCTTTTCAGATGGAATCTTTTCAGATGGAATGTTTTAGGGCCAATTTTTTTCAGGTGGAATTATTTGTGCTGGAATTTTTTCAGCTAGAATTTTTTCAGATGGAATTTTTGCAGATAGAATTTTTTCAGATGGAATTTTTCAGCTGGAAACTTTTCAACTGGAATTTTTTCAGCTGGAAACTTTTCAACTGGAATTTTTTCAGATGGAATTTTTTCAGATGGAATTTTTCAGATGGAATCTTTTCAGCTGGAATCGAATTTTTGAGGGTCGAATTTTTGAGGATCGAAGTTTTGAGGATCGAAGTTTTGAGGATCGAAAGCTAAAAAATGTTCGGCTCATTTGATAGGGTTGAATTTTTTATGGCTGAATTTTTTAAGATCACATTTTTTATGCTCGAATTTGAGTGAATTTTGAGTGAACCTGAATTTTATTTTACATAGAAATATATTCAGATGAGAATTCAGTGTTGTTTAAATTTCAATATTAAGTATTCGATGCCTTTTAAAATTCTAAACATTATGGCACTGATTTGCTTCCAAAGACCTCTGACAGGGTGATCACATGACCTCTAACGTAGGGGATAGCTGATAGGATTAGGTTAGTTGAAGGTGTGTGGAGGTCTAGCGAGGCCAGAGAAGCACACACACATGAAATCCCTTCTGGTCTTTAAACGGTTCCGTTTGAGGCACGCGAGGTAACACTGGCATCCAGGTTCAATCTTGAAATAGAATAATGTACAGTATGTGTGTGTGTGTGTGTGTAAGAGAGGCAGATGGAGTGTGTGTATAAGAGCGAGTGTGTGTGTGTTGGTTCGATTTTTTGGCTCGATTTTTTTGGGCTCGATTTTCAGCTGGAACATTTTTCGGGTCGAATTTGATAGGCTCGAATTTTTTCAGCTGGAATTTTTTCAGCTGGAATTTTTTCAACTGGAATTATTTCAGATGGAATTTTTTCAGATGGAATTTTTTCAGCTGGAATCTTTTCAGATGGAATCTTTTCAGATGGAATGTTTTAGGGCCAAATTTTTTCAGGTGGAATTATTTGTGCTGGAATTTTTTCAGCTAGAATTTTTTCAGATGGAATTTTTTCAGATGGAATTTTTTCAGATGGAAACTTTTCAACTGGAATTTTTTCAGCTGGAAACTTTTCAACTGGAATTTTTTCAGATGGAATTTTTTCAGATGGAATTTTTTCAGATGGAATCTTTTCAGCGGGAATCGAATTTTTGAGGGTCGAATTTTTGAGGATCGAAGTTTTGAGGATCGAAGTTTTGAGGATCGAAAGCTAAAAAATGTTCGGCTCATTTGATAGGGTTGAATTTTTTATGGCTGAATTTTTTAAGATCACATTTTTTATGCTCGAATTTGAGTGAATTTTGAGTGAACCTGAATTTTATTTTACATAGAAATATATTCAGATGAGAATTCAGTGTTGTTTAAATTTCAATATTAAGTATTCGATGCCTTTTAAAATTCTAAACATTATGGCACTGATTTGCTTCCAAAGACCTCTGACAGGGTGATCACATGACCTCTAACGTAGGGGATAGCTGATAGGGTTAGGTTAGTTGAAGGTGTGTGGAGGTCTAGCGAGGCCAGAGAAGCACACACACATGAAATCCCTTCTGGTCTTTAAACGGTTCCGTTTGAGGCACGCAAGGTAACACTGGCATCCAGGTTCAATCTTGAAATAGAATAATGTACAGTATGTGTGTGTGTGTGTGTGTGTGTGTAAGAGAGGGAGATGGAGTGTGTGTATAAGAGAGAGTGTGTGTGTGTTGGTTCGATTTTTGGCTCGATTTTTTTGGGCTCGATTATTTTCAGCTGGAACATTTTTCGGGTCGAATTTGATAGGCTCGAATTTGATAGGCTCGAATTTTTTCAGATGGAATTTTTTCAACTGGAATTATTTCAGATGGAATTTTTTCAGATGGAATTTTTTCAGCTGGAATCTTTTCAGATGGAATCTTTTCAGATGGAATGTTTTAGGGCCAAATTTTTTCAGGTGGAATTATTTGTGCTGGAATTTTTTCAGCTAGAATTTTTTCAGATGGAATTTTTTCAGATGGAATTTTTTCAGCTGGAATTTTTTCAGCTGGAAACTTTTCAACTGGAATTTTTTCAGCTGGAAACTTTTCAACTGGAATCTTTTCAGCTGGAATCGAATTTTTGAGGGTCGAATTTTTGAGGATCGAAGTTTTGAGGATCGAAGTTTTGAGGATCGAAAGCTAAAAAATGTTCGGCTCATTTGATAGGGTTGAATTTTTTATGGCTGAATTTTTTAAGATCACATTTTTTATGCTCGAATTTGAGTGAATTTTGAGTGAACCTGAATTTTATTTTACATAGAAATATATTCAGATGAGAATTCAGTGTTGTTTAAATTTCAATATTAAGTATTCGATGCCTTTTAAAATTCTAAACATTATGGCACTGATTTGCTTCCAAAGACCTCTGACAGGGTGATCACATGACCTCTAACGTAGGGGATAGCTGATAGGGTTAGGTTAGTTGAAGGTGTGTGGAGGTCTAGCGAGGCCAGAGAAGCACACACACATGAAATCCCTTCTGGTCTTTAAACGGTTCCGTTTGAGGCACGCGAGGTAACACTGGCATCCAGGTTCAATCTTGAAATAGAATAATGTACAGTATGTGTGTGTGTGTGTGTGTGTGTGTGTGTGTGTAAGAGAGGGAGATGGAGTGTGTGTATAAGAGAGAGTGTGTGTGTGTTGGTTCGATTTTTGGCTCGATTATTTTCAGCTGGAACATTTTTCGGGTCGAATTTGATAGGCTCGAATTTGATAGGCTCGAATTTTTTCAGCTGGAATTTTTTCAACTGGAATTATTTCAGATGGAATTTTTTCAGATGGAATTTTTTCAGCTGGAATCTTTTCAGATGGAATCTTTTCAGATGGAATGTTTTAGGGCCAAATTTTTTCAGGTGGAATTATTTGTGCTGGAATTTTTTCAGCTAGAATTTTTTCAGATGGAATTTTTTCAGATGGAATTTTTTCAGCTGGAATTTTTTCAGCTGGAAACTTTTCAACTGGAATCTTTTCAGCTGGAATCGAATTTTTGAGGGTCAAATTTTTGAGGATCGAAGTTTTGAGGATCGAAGTTTTGAGGATCGAAAGCTAAAAAATGTTCGGCTCATTTGATAGGGTTGAATTTTTTATGGCTGAATTTTTTAAGATCACATTTTTTATGCTCGAATTTGAGTGAATTTTGAGTGAACCTGAATTTTATTTTACATAGAAATATATTCAGATGAGAATTCAGTGTTGTTTAAATTTCAATATTAAGTATTCGATGCCTTTTAAAATTCTAAACATTATGGCACTGATTTGCTTCCAAAGACCTCTGACAGGGTGATCACATGACCTCTAACGTAGGGGATAGCTGATAGGGTTAGGTTAGTTGAAGGTGTGTGGAGGTCTAGCGAGGCCAGAGAAGCACACACACATGAAATCCCTTCTGGTCTTTAAACGGTTCCGTTTGAGGCACGCGAGGTAACACTGGCATCCAGGTTCAATCTTGAAATAGAATAATGTACAGTATGTGTGTGTGTGTGTGTGTGTGTGTGTGTGTAAGAGAGGGAGATGGAGTGTGTGTATAAGAGAGAGTGTGTGTGTGTTGGTTCGATTTTTGGCTCGATTATTTTGGGCTCGATTATTTTCAGCTGGAACATTTTTCGGGTCGAATTTGATAGGCTCGAATTTGATAGGCTCGAATTTTTTCAGATGGAATTTTTTCAGCTGGAAACTTTTCAACTGGAATTTTTTCAGCTGGAAACTTTTCAACTGGAATTTTTTCAGCTGGAATCGAATTTTTGAGGGTCGAATTTTTGAGGATCGAAGTTTTGAGGATCGAAGTTTTGAGGATCGAAAGCTAAAAAATGTTCGGCTCATTTGATAGGGTTGAATTTTTTATGGCTGAATTTTTTAAGATCACATTTTTTATGCTCGAATTTGAGTGAATTTTGAGTGAACCTGAATTTTATTTTACATAGAAATATATTCAGATGAGAATTCAGTGTTGTTTAAATTTCAATATTAAGTATTCGATGCCTTTTAAAATTCTAAACATTATGGCACTGATTTGCTTCCAAAGACCTCTGACAGGGTGATCACATGACCTCTAACGTAGGGGATAGCTGATAGGGTTAGGTTAGTTGAAGGTGTGTGGAGGTCTAGCGAGGCCAGAGAAGCACACACACATGAAATCCCTTCTGGTCTTTAAACGGTTCCGTTTGAGGCACGCGAGGTAACACTGGCATCCAGGTTCAATCTTGAAATAGAATAATGTACAGTATGTGTGTGTGTGTGTGTGTGTGTGTGTGTAAGAGAGGGAGATGGAGTGTGTGTATAAGAGAGAGTGTGTGTGTGTTGGTTCAGTACATACCATCTCCAGTGCTGTTGGCACAGCCTCTGGTGCCAGTCTGGATGTCCTGGACCAGACTGGAGCTGTAGACCAGAGACACGCAAGCATCACTCTGCTGTTTACACACTACACTACCGTACGCTACCATACCGTACGCTACCATACCGTACGCTACCACGCCGTACGCTACCATACCGTACGCTACCACACCGTACGCTACCATACCGTACGCTACCATACCGTACACTACACTACCGTACGCTGCCATACCGTACGCTACCATACCGTACGCTACCACACCGTACGCTACCATACCGTACGCTACCATACCGTACGCTACCATACCGTACGCTACCATACCGTACACTACACTACCGTACGCTACCATACCGTACGCTACCATACCGTACGCTACCATACCGTACGCTACCACACCGTACGCTACCATACCGTACGCTACCATACCGTACGCTACCATACCGTACGCTACCCACACCATGTGTTACCACACCATGTGTTACCATACCATATCGACAATATAACATATATACATCCCAACCTGAGGACATCATGGATCATTTGTATGTCTTAAAAGTCAAGTCAAGATATTTATCAATGAATTGTTATGACATTTGAACAAACACAGTTAGTGTGATAGGAGGTTAGCGGAGGAGTGGAGTGCTGGTGGAGATTAAGATGTCTGACACTCACTCATGCAGAGGAAATGAGCTCAGGCAAAACACAGTCTCAACAGCTTCACTCTCTCCCCTCAGTGTGTGTGTGTGTGTGTGTGTGTGTGTGTGTGTGTGTGTGTGTGTGTGTGTGTGTGTGTGTGGTGTGTGTGTGTGTGTGTCAGTGTGTGTGTGTCCCCTCACCTCTCTGCTGATGAGGTGATCTCCACACAGCGCACCCTGTCCCAGCCACAGTAAGGGTCCCGTGCAAACACGCAGTCGAAACAGGAAGTGTAGCGCCGGCACGTTGCCATGGGTACCTGGACCACGCCGGAGTGGGAGCCCACATAGACACTCCTCTGTCAGGAGGAGAAACACAACAACAACAACATGAGGAGGGGGAGGAGGGGGAGGGGGAGGGGGAGGGGGAGGGGGAGGGGGAGGGGGAGGGGGAGGGTCAGGGTGAGGGTCAGGGTCAGGGTCAGGGGGAGGGGGAGGGTCAGGGTCAGGGTCAGGGGGAGGGGGAGGGGGAGGGTCAGGGGGAGGATGAGGGTCAGGGTCAGGGTGAGGGTCAGGGGGAGGGTCAGGGGTCAGGGTCTGGGGGAGGGTGAGGGTCAGGGTCAGGGGGAGGGTCAGGGTCTGGGTGAGGGTCAGGGTCTGGGTGAGGGTCAGGGTGAGGGTCAGGGGGAGGGTCAGGGTCTGGGTGAGGGTCAGGGTCTGGGTGAGGGTCAGGGGGAGGGTGAGGGTCAGGGGGAGGGTCAGGGGGAGGGTCTGGGGGGAGGGTGAGGGTCAGGGTCAGGGTCTGGGTGAGGGTCAGGGTCTGGGTGAGGGTCAGGGTCTGGGTGAGGGTCAGGGGGAGGGTGAGGGTCAGGGGGAGGGTCTGGGTGAGGGTCAGGGGGAGGGTCAGGGTCTGGGTGAGGGTCTGGGGGAGGGTCTGGGGGAGGGTCAGGGGGAGGGTCAGGGTCTGGGTCAGGGTGAGGGTCAGGGTCTGGGTGAGGGTCAGGGGGAGGGTCAGGGGGAGGGTCAGGGTCTGGGTCAGGGGGAGGGTCAGGGTCTGGGTGAGGGTCAGGGTGAGGGTGAGGGTCAGGGTCAGGGTCAGGGTCAGGGTCTGGGTCAGGTTCAGGTTCAGGGTCAGGGTCAGGGTCAGGGTCAGGGTGAGGGTGTAGTCTACCTGTGCTGTAGACACCACCATGCTGTCTATGGGCTGAGCAGGAGTGAACAGCTGCAGCTCTTCCACGATGTGCATCTCCCCCTCCACATCCACAGCCTTGTGCAGCCAACCCTCATCTGCAGGAACACACACAACACACTGAGGAACACACACAACACAATGAGGAACACACACAACACTCTCAGGAACACACACAACACACACAACACACTCAGGAACACACACAACACACACAACACTCTCAGGAACACACACAACACACTCAGGAACACACACAACATACTGAGGAACACACACAACACACTCAGGAACACACACAACACACTCAGGAACACACACAACACACTGAGGAACACAACACACTGAGGAACACACACAACACACTCAGGAACACACAACACACACAACACACTGAGAACACACACAACACACTCATCCAGGAAGTGCTTGAGGTGTTCTGGACTCACCAGTACCCAGGAACAGGACGGTGTAGACGTGCCCGTCCAGAGCGGCCGCGCGGTGCACCGCCATCTTCACGTAGTTGACGTTCCTCTTGAACATGAGCGGGCGGCCTCCGATTGGCTGGACCTGAGTGGACATGAGGGGGTGTCTGCGGGCGAAGGTTAGCACGCTGTCTGGGAGGTCTCTGGAGGAGTTGATACTGTGAGATCTGTGGAGGTCTGTTATACACTGGGGGGAGGGGGGGGGAGAGGAGAGGAGAGGGAAGGGAAGAGAGATGGGGAGGGAAGAGAGAGAGGGGAGGAGAAGGGAGAGAAAGAGTGATGAGAGAGGAGAGGGAAGGAGAGAGGGCAAAGAGAGAGAGGGAGGGAGTGGGAATGAGACCAGTGAACTGAAAGATGACATGTTCTGAGGGAGGATGTGAGGTAAGTTAGACAGATCAGCTGTAGATCCTTACAGAGCCTGGTCTTGGTTCTGGAACCTTCCCTGTGTATTCCCGCCATTTTGAATCCTGGACCTCCATGTACGGTCCGTCGAAAGCTTTCTGGATGTCGGAGAAGGAGTACTGGCACACTGCAGACGCCTTGATGTTCCTCCTGAGGGGAATGAAGGGTGATCACATGATCCCAGGACACAGGAGAAGACATGGTGGATCATTGGACAGAGTATAAACACCTGGACATTGTTTATCTGCCACGCTGGTCCATTTCAAACATATCTAATCCACGTCTCCGTTTGACAAGGATAAGGTAAATAAGTTAAGTAGAGTTTGGTCCACGCTGGGGGGAGGAGAGTAAGGGTAAGGGGGTGAGAAGGTGAGGGAAGGGGGAGAGTAAGGGTGACGGGGTGAGAAGGAATTTGAGCCCGGGGGATTTGGTGCTGTGATTCACGACCCAGGAATGAGGAGGAGGCGGGGTCAGGTGAGAGAAGCCCTGCAGGTGAGATCAGTCTGGGACAGAAAGATCAGAGTCACGTTCTAAGGTTCTTTGTGTCGTCTGAGGGCCTGAACACCACCTGAACACCACACTGGGGAGAGGAACGCACATGAAAGAGACCCAGGAGATGAAACAGAGC
>CAEFZP010001582.1:0-35000 GCA_903064625.1 Mallotus villosus
CTGCTGCCACGCACGTCAGTAGAAAGTTACAACACAGCCTCGCTCGGAGGATGAAGGCGGCATGCGCAGTTGTCATCTCCCTGTGTCTCTCTCCCTTTCACACACACAATACATTCTAAAAGTGCGTATTAAATATGTATATATATATATTCATCCCGTGTGTGTGTGTGTGTGGTGTGTGGTGTGCCCTCCCAGCGAGGCGGCTCAGAGCAGTGTTTGAGTTGGGAGCGGGGCGGGCTCGTACCCGGGAGAGGTCTTCAGCTCCAGCCCCTTCTGCCCTCGGTGGGCTCCCCCAGCCTCGTTACGGCTCCCAGAGCAGTCCTGCTGCAGCCAGAGCCCTAATGGAGGATAACGAGCCCCTCAGTTTCCCCCGTGCCTGGCAGACCACAGAGCAAGGGGCTGAGCAACTGTACCACCACCACCCTCCCATAGGGCCCCCTGGCGAGCAACCGATTTAAAGAGAGGTTGGGGGCGAGAGAGAGAGACGAGAGAGAGAGAGAGGAGAGAGAGAGGAGAGGGAGAGGAGGAGCGAGAGAGAGAGAGAGAGAGAGACGGAGAGAGAGAGACGGAGAGAGAGAGAGAGAGGAGAGAGAGAGAGGAGAGAAGAGAAAGAGAGAGAGAAGAAGAGGAGAGAGAGAGGGAGGGAGGAAGAGAGAGAAACTTGATCTCTGCTGGTAAACAGAAATGCTACATCCATGCCACTAGAGACTCTGCCCATCAAGCGTGATGTTCCATTCGACCAAGGGGTCACCCTTCTAGACTGAGTGGTTCCGAACCCCCCTCTTCTTGTCCTTGGGCACCAAGCCCAACACAAGGACCACTTTGAAAAAGGAGCCGAAAAAGTCAAGTATTGACATCTCTGTCGGATGTCACCACCTTCCATCTCCTTCAGCCTTCAGTCCTCTTCCCACATGGGAGGTTCAGGAGTCCAGCACAGCCACAGTAGAAGGGAACACTGGGTGCTGTTGGCTCTGTAATAATATACAGGCAGTACATAATGTATGGAAGAGGTGGGCCGTTTGAAAGTTAGGTTCAGAGAGTCAGAGGGAACTTTGAGCGCCTGTCTGTGTGTGTGTGTGTGTGTGTGTGTGTGCGTGTGTGTGTGTGTGTGCGTGTGTGTGTGTGTGTGCGTGTGGTGTGTGTGTGTGTGTGTGTGTGGTGCGTGCATGGGCATGGTTTTATAAAATGCTCTCAGTTCACCATCGTGGGGAATAGCACATCCATAGGCTACAATTGTTTCTATTGTTTAGAGTACAAGCCTTGCTGTAATCATAGTCTCCAGTAGGCTCTCCTCTTCTGTCATGGCTTGGAGTTAATAGCAGGTTATTAGTCGCTGCATCCTTCATATTTGGTATTATCACGGAGACGCAACAATGCCGAGATGCTGCATGTAGCTGTGTCATAGCCCTCTGAAACTGTCTCAAGTCTTTGTGTTATGCTGTGGGCTAGTTTCATGTTCTGCAGTCTGCGTGTGCCCTGTGTGTGTGGGTGCCGCACGCGTGTGTTCTCCGCCGTGTGTCCGCGTGTGTGTGTGCGTGTGACGCTCTGACTCGGTTATTTATGGCAGGCTACAGTGAGCTCTTTGTTTTCCCTGCCTGAGCGAGAGTGACGGAGCAGAGAGAGGAGCAGAGAGGAGCAGGGAGGAAGGAGCTCTGCTGCTTTGATCCCACACTGGATCCACTTCACACAGACGGGAGGGAGGGGAGGGAGGGAAGAGGGGGAGCGGGGGGGAGGAGAGAAGGATAAAGGGGGAGAGAGAGAGAGAGCGAGAGAGACGGGGAGGAAGGGAGAGAGAGTGAGAGAAAGGGAGGAAGGGAGGGAGAGAGAGAGGAGAGAAAGGAAGAAAGAAAGAGAGAGGGGGAGATGATGAGGGCGCAGATGAACTGGAGGAGCGAAAAAAGAAAAATCTTTAAGATTCGAACACAATGAAGGCCCGCAGCTAGTTTTTGTCACTGCGAAGAAAGGCAGAGAAAAGAGCAGAGAAAAGGAGGGATAGAGAGAGGGCGCAGGGGGGGTGCATACTATTTTTACTTAACCCCCACCACCCCCATTTCTGTTCGAACAGTGACAGAAAAACTTCTTCCCGACTCTTTGAAAGCAAAACTCCCACCCAGAGAAAGTTGGGCTTCCCGTTGATATCTCTCGCTTTGGACAAACTCAAACGGGACTGTTATTCCGCGCTCGCTTTTTCCAACCCTGTAGAGTAGGACTCCTTCCAGACCGTGTTCTGAGGATGTCGTTTCCACTGCAGTGGTGTTCTTCCAACCCCATCTTCCACCACCCCCTCACAGCTGCTTTCCCTTGTTCTTCATCATCCCCTTCTCCCCTCCTGTCCTCCTCCATCCCCCATCCCTCCATCCCTCCATCCCCATCCCTCACCGCCATCCCTCCATCCCTCCACCCCATCCCTCCATCCCTCCATCCCTCCATCCCTCCATCCCTCCATCCCTCCATCCCTCCACCCCTCCATCCCTCCATCCCTCCATCCCTCCATCCCTCCATCCCTCCATCCCTCTCGCTTGTGTCAGGACGGTAGCTACGATGCAGAAACTCCAGATAAGGATGTTTGTCTTCACCTGGGGATGAGACAGCTGTGTTTACCTCACCTCTAGCCCCCTCCACCCCTCCCCCACCCTCCCCCCGCATTCTGCAACCCCCCTGCCAATACCGGCCTTTGGCGGACGTCGACAGAATTCACTGAACAGTTTGTCTGGTGTCGTACTGTTCTCCCACAATCCTTTGCTTCCGTCTGTCCCTCAGCACGGCGTCTCCAACCGAGCGAAGCGGCGCTGTTCATTTTCCCTTCATCGTCCTCCTCAACGTTTTCATCAGTTATGCGTGTGCGCGCCGCGCGTGAGAGTACGCGCACGGTGTTTGTTTTCCTCGACGGTTCCTCTCCGTGCAATCTTCTTTGGGGTTAGCCAAACACAGGCAGACGCTAATGAAATATGCAGGGAGGTGTCGGACGGTCTGCTAAAAACCTCACACGTACACACACACACGCACACTCTCAAACACACCGGCACACGCCTTGCTCAGACACACACACACAAACTCATGAGAGCTTATCCGCCTGAGCCAAACTCACCAATGTTGTCATTCATCCCTTATATCTCTGTTGTTTCTTTTCTTATTTTCGTCTCTGAGACGGCTGAGGCTTTGTCTCAGTGTGACTCCTGTGACCTGTGGCAGTTCTGCATCAAGGCTAACACACACACACACACACACACACACACACACAGACACACACACACACACACAGACACACACACACACACACACACACAGACACACACACACACACATAAAGACATATACACCAGGTACTGCCTCCCACACTAAAAAATAAAATATCCAAATCTATTTTAGATGACAGCTTAATACATTTTCATTCTATTCATATTTTTCTGCATTGGAAGTGTACTGATTTGTGTACATTCACATTTATCGACAACTTGAATATACAGTATGTTTGTAAGCTACGTATACTTTGCAAGTATACTTTAAGTTTTATTTCGGAGTTTCCGATTGGCTGGTGGGTGCAGTCAGAGAGGGGTGACCAATATTTCATTCTCTATCCCTCGTCACGGCAGACTTGAGAGCCCTGCTAATATGATGAGCAGAGCTGAATGACACCTACATCCACAACTTATCCGGGCAGCTTAAATCAAATTCACATCTTCTTTCATTTTTCTCTTTCCTCTTGACGGGAAGACAAAAATAACCTTGTTTTTGCATTGAAGTCGAACCCATTTTTCTTTGAGTTCACACACAGGTACAATAATAAATGCTTTTTGGTCTGGATAAAAGGTTCCTTTCAGAGACGGGAAAATACCTGGAAAAAAAGTATTGCTATTCCAAAGGCTTTTTCCACCGCACCTTGTGCACTTCTCTTCAGGGAAGCTACGCCTTCTAAAATGGTGGCATTTCCACCGAATTTTGGCTAAGTGCTTTTTAAGCACAGACAACAAAGAACAACGAGGTTAACAGGTTCCAGTAAAGAGATCACTTTTTCCCGAGAGCACTCCGTGCTGAATTGCTGGAGTCACCTTTAAAAGGACACCATTTTGGGCTAGGCTTCAAGTATGTCCTTCAACACTCTAAACTGAAACGTGATCTTTAAAAATAATTATAATAGGCTGGGAATTAGTTTTTTTTTGTATCCGGGATGAAAGAGAATAATGGGGGAGGGGCAGGGGGGGGGGTGTGTGCGTCTTTTCCGGTTGTACGTTTATGACTTCCTTTGTTCGCTGAAACAGACGGGTGGACCAGACGGGTGCAGAGCAGGCGGCGTCGTGAAGAAGAAACAAAACAGGTATCGCTCGCATCCGATCATCTGCGTCTCATTGGACGGGCTTGGAGCGCGCTTTTCAGACAACACAACCAGTCAGTCCTATATGTCTCAGAGCGCTGTGGTGACGACGACGCACACAGGCTCGTTACTGGAACACTGCATTCTACCGCATTGATGTTCCGAGTGGCTGGCCGCTCTGTTCTCTGAGAGAGAGCTGCAGTTGGAGAGACAGAAAAACACCTGAAACTGTTGCATGGAACAGCGCTAGCTTCCTTCTGTCAGCCCTAGGGTTCAACAGGCACATATACACGAGCTCCAAATGCCATAGAAACAGTGTGAATCACACGTCTTATGAAATGGTATTACATGGTAGCGAGATCCAGCATCACACCTGTAGAGGTGCCATCTCCTGTGGAAGAGTTGAACAGCCCTGAAGACCAGGATCTCCATGAACATACACCAGATCATCATCTCCCCATGGAGGATACAGACACGAGACATGACAATTCAACAGGTTGCTCTTCCTCTTGTCTCCTCTCTGTCTCTCTCTCTCTCTCTCTCTCTCTCTCTCTCTCATTCTCTGCGTGTGTCTCGGGCTCTCTCTTTCTCCCCTCGCCGCTCTCTTTCATCCTCCTAGTCGTTTGGTCTCCCTCTCTCTCTCCCTCTCTCTCTCTCCCTCTCTCTCCCCCCAGTCATCTCCCAGGAGCAGCGCTATCTGACTCGCCGAGCGGCGTCTTAATGCGTTTTCCAGTGTGACGTTACGGCACGCCAGCGACCGCCATCGATTCCGTGAGTTTGCATTAGTTCCCACTTAGAGAACGATCTTATTGGCTAAGTGACAGCGGGGGCACAAATCCAGCGCGGGGATCAATCCCCCCCGGGGGCAGGTGAGCGGCCCCCCCACTTATGCAGAGCAGGTCGGGGTCGTCTGATGAAACGAGCGGAGGAAGTGATGTCTATGACACGGGGATACGCAGGAACAATGTACTCAAGCGGGTGCTTCACTTACCGGAAGGTTCCTCAGGTCCGAGGACTGACAGCTCCTTCATCACGTCGTGGAATCCATGAAAGATTCACTGCATTTGGCCCCGGTGAAAATACGAAAGAGAATAATAGTGAACACAGGGCAGATCTGAAGGAATCTTCTAGTCTATTGAAGTATTGTTCCTTCGCCAAAAGAGAATTCCTTTTGTGGAAATCTACCTGGGAAGAAGCGAGGAAGATGGACGGTCTCTTTGGTAAATGACATGACCCCATAAATCACAAATGACTCCAATTACCTTTTATCACCTGTAGAGAGAAGGCAAGAGGGAGATGGGGGGGTGGGGGGGAATGAGGGGGGCGGGTGAAAAAGTGAACTAGGGGAAAACGGAAAGAGGGAGATGAAAGGCGTCGAGTGGAAAAGGACGAGCGAGGCCCTCTTTGAAAGGGAGAGAGAGAGAGAAGAGAGAGAGAGAGAGAGAGTGAGAGAGAGAGGGATGGAGAGAGGAGAGGAGAGGAGAGAGATGGGAGAGAGAGAGAGAGAGAGAGAGAGAAAGAGTGAAGGGTGGATTAAGCAGGAAGCGGACCGTTTCATCTGCGCCAGCGCAAATCCTCCAATAATCACTGCTCCCAATTTGGCCGGGGCTCCGCAGAAGAAAGGCGACAAGGGAGAGGGAGGGAGCGAGGCTCAGGCGGGCGAGCCGTGCCAATCCTCCCACGGCAAACGTTTAAGATAGCAGGAGCCGGTAGGCTTCCCTACCCGCTATTATCTCTGATCTTATCAACGAGCGCTGCCATTTTGTTGTCAGGCTTACCCCTGGCCCTGTGAAAGGAGATCTTCATTAACGGTGGCTGACACCTGGCAGAGAGAGAGACACATCCAGGCCTGTGTGAGGGAGCAGGGCCGGAGAGACACATCCAGGCCTGTGTCAGGGAGCAGGGCCGGAGAGACACATCCAGGCCTGTGTGAGAGAGCAGGGCCGGAGAGACACATCCAGGCCTGTGTGAGAGAGCAGGGCCGGAGAGACACATCCAGGCCTGTGTGAGAGAGCAGGGCCGGAGAGACACATCCAGGCCTGTGTGAGAGAGCAGGGCCGGAGAGACACATCCAGGCCTGTGTCAGGGAGCAGGGCCGGAGAGAGACACATCCAGGTCTGTGTCAGGGAGCAGGGCCGGAGAGACACATCCAGGCCTGTGTCAGGGAGCAGGGCCGGAGAGACACATCCAGGCCTGTGTCAGGGAGCAGGGCCGGAGAGGACACATCCAGGCCTGTGTCAGGGAGCAGGGCCGGAGGACTGGAGGCTGGGCCTGTGTGAGGGAGCAGGGCCGGAGAGACACATCCAGGCCTGTGTGAGAGAGCAGGGCCGGAGGACTGGAGGCTGGGCCTGCTCACCAGGGTTCCTCCCTCCTGCCGCCCGCCCTCCCTCCCTCCCTCCCGGGGTGTGAGGGCCCCACGTGACAGGCTGTATCTATTCATCTGGGCGTGACCCTGTCTCTAGCACAGGGGGGGGCAGACCCTAACGATGAACGAGGTGTCGGTGTGTCGCAGCAAATCAGATCTGCGCTTGCCTCTGTGTGTGTGTGTAAGGGGGGGAGGGGGGGGTGCACCGCTCCGGTCAGTCTTGGATGATGCCCTCTGGATCGTTTGGCCCCCGCCTGGAGGGAGGCAGGTCAGTAAACGTGGCACCAGGGTGTCACTGCAGATTGACCCCGGGTGCACAGTCCATCAATGTTGGATGGCGCTTTGTCCTGTCCTGTCCAGTTTATGGAGACCCCAGCTACCGTGTCGCCGTGGAGACCAGTGACAGGCTGGATAGAGGGTTGG
Organism: Mallotus villosus; assembly: GCA_903064625.1. NCBI lineage: Eukaryota > Metazoa > Chordata > Actinopteri > Osmeriformes > Salangidae > Mallotus > Mallotus villosus. The sequence goes on from CAEFZP010001582.1 coordinate 7,101, forward strand.
CAGGGTTAACTGCAAGGTGACTGCAGGCCATTTTGAACTGAGGGAAGGGAGAGAAGTGAAAAAGAGGGAGAGAGAGAGAGAGAGAGAGAGAGAGAGAGAGAGAGAGGGATGGATGGATGGATGGATTATTAATGTCTCAAAGAAAAGGTAAATTATTGTGATTAAATCACAACCTCTGATTGTACGCTCCAAGAACGACCCAGCCAGTCATCTTACCATTACACTCTTAAACAGAAAACTGCTCCTTTGAAATATCGATGACCATATTCGCTCATTTAACTCAGCACGATGCATGAGCGAAAGTCCATGATATAATTGCTAGTTTCCCATTTCATGTCGACATCTAAACAAAAGCCTGCCAATCATCTTCAGTCTCTTGTGAAATATTAGTCGTGAAAATCAAGTCACCTTTTACATGAACCCCGTTAATAGATTCTCCTCCTTCTCCCCCGCCTGGCTGATTAGAACTATTAAGCCACTATAATAGGACAATCTCATTCAAGTGATTGATATTTAGAGGAAGAAAAGCTAAAATCCCAAGGGGTAGGGCAGAGACTGCAGTCGGAAACAAACCTGGCAATTAAAAAATGTTCTGAGGCGAGACTCAGTGAGAAGGCAAAAAAATGTCTCTTTTTTGGGGGGGGTGGGGTCTTAGACTTTAATAAAATAAATAATCTATTTTTTTGCTAAGTAATTAAAATCTTGCAAAAAGTAATTATTAGTGTGAAAGAGGGGCTGCATGCGGTTTGTTTTGTTTACATAGATGGATGTAATTGAGGTCTTTACTTGACTTGAAGGACGCTGTTGCGCTCCTCTCGCAAGTCATTCCATCAAAATCCATAGAACACCAAAACACTGCCAAAAACAGCCGAAAACCTTCAAGAAAATCCCAGAAAGAATGACTGTGAAAGCACTGCATGTCACCAGTACCCTTCAAGTTACATCACGAATCATCCTTCTGTCTGTACGTGGTTCTCATAGGTTGTTTGAGCGGCGCGCTGGCGTGTGTGCCCCTCCCTCCTGTCAGCTGATGTCTGAGACGCATCCTTTCACGCCCCTGACTGGCTGGGTGTAAACCGTGCCTCGCTGGGTGTAAACCGTGCCTCGCTGCCGTCGCTGCCTCGCTGCCTCGCTGCCTCGCTGGCTGCACCACTGCGGCGGCTGACAGTCACACTCAGTGCACCTGGGGTCTCAGAGATCACCAGCAGGACACTCAGTGATTCCACTCAGTTGATGGGAGCAGCCCCGGGGCCATGAAATCCTGCCACAGTATACCTCCTCACTGTGTGTTTAAAGGCCCCTAGCATCACCCTGGGCACTGTGCTGTGCCTGTGTCTATGTTGTGTGTGTGTGTGTGTGTGCATGGTTGTGTGAAAATGTGTGTGTGTGTGTTTGTATTCTGTATGGCCTCCCCCATGCTCTGTGACCCTGAATACACCAGGCATGAGAGGACCACAACGTCCTTCAGTAAAGGTTCTCTCCTGCCATACTACAGCCTCAACATCCCCGTCACTCCCCAGCTAAGGATGCATTTAGCCTAGGTCTAGCTCTTCAAGTACTAGGTCTAGCTCTTCAAGTACTTAGTCTAGCTCTTCAAGAACTAGGTCTAGCTCTTCAAGTACTAGGTCTAGCTCTTCAAGTACTAGATCTAACTGTTCAGGTACTAGGTCTATCTCTTCAAGTACTAGGTCTATCTCTTCAAGTACTAGGTCTAGCTCTTCAAGTACTAGGTCTAGCTCTTCAAGTACTAGGTCTATAACTGTTCAAGTACTAGGTCTAGCTCTTCAAGTGCTAGGTCTAGCTCTACAATTACTAGGTCTAGCTCTTCAAGTACTAGGTCTAGCTCTTCAAGTACTAGGTCTAGCTCTTCAAGAACTTCAGACTGTCGCTTCCTAATGGAGTTGCATCAGTGACTAAGCTCGGTTTGACCGTCCCTGAAGTCTGCATGAGAACACTTTCCCTCAAGGATAAAGAAGTGGACTGCATTGTATTGACGGTATCCACAGCTTCAATGGAACAGCACACAATGGCATGACCTAACTCTGATCCCACTGTCCCCGTGACCCAGAAGCATTCACATACAACAAAGACGGGGAAATTAGGAAGTATCAGCTTTGCTTCCCTCTTTGCTCGTCAATTATAGATATGCTTTTTTGTCTATGAATAATAGAGCAATGTTTTCAGTTCTTAAATATTTAGCTGTTTTCCCAGCCTTCAAATATTTATAGTGGGAGTCCACTCCTTGTTAAAAAGAGCGGTGCACCTATTAAGCGTGGTGGAAGTGGTAAACATTAGAGGGGAGCCAAGTCTGATTGCTTTGTAATGCCCTGGTCTGCTTTTTTGTGTGTGTTTGTGTGTTTGTGCGTGCGAGCACGTGTTTGTTTGTGAGTTTCTGCCAGTCGACTCAGCGCAGCCCCTGCATTCTCGACAAGGAAACCCCATCCATAACCCTTGGCCACAGGGGGGAAGAAGTCTTTGCTAAAACCCCCGTAGTAACTTCTGAGTTATGTTCAAAATACTTTCCTTTGTGAACACCTGTGAGAGGGGTCCCGAGGTGGGAGGAGGGAATGTCGAACATCACGGCTGGAGAGTTGTACTAAGGGGCTTCGCATCACACGACATTTCAACGACAAGTGTACGAGCCAAGTTTAGAAAAGACGAAGAGAAAGTGTTGTAGAGAACAAGAAACAGCTGGCTCTCTCCCGGCTTCAACATATTTTTTATATAGAGAAGAGAGAGAGAGAGAGAGAGAGGAGAGAGAGAGAGAGAGAGAGAGAGAAAGAGAGAGAGAGAGAGAGAGGAGAGAGAGAGAGAGAGAGAGAGAGAGAGAGAGTGAGAGTTTATCTGCATGCGTCTGTATGGAACTGTGCTCTGAGAGTCTAGCCAACTTGAGTGGGTGGATTAAGAAACATGATGAGTGCCAGGAAGATTTGAACCCGTTTGACAATTTCTCATGCTCATTTCTCCGTTCATGAAAGCCTCTCCCAGCCTCAGTTTGGCCCCACAGCCTCCTGTCTGGCCCCAGAGCACCACCCCCCTGTCTGGCCCCAAAGCACCCCCCCCACTCACACACACACTATATCTAGCCTTCCTTGGCTTCCACCCTACAACTGAACCCACACCCCCACAAGGCAAAAACAATGTCCCTGCGTAACTCTTCTCTCTCACTGACTCCCCATTGTCTCTCTCCCACATGTGTATTTCTCACTTCTCTCTCTCCATCCCTCACCGTCATCCATTGTAGTTACACAATGCGTCCGTCCAACTTCCTGCTTTTGGAAATGAGTCTTTCATGACTACATGTGAAAAGTCCATCAAGCTCCATTCCTCTCCACACCAAGCACACCACATCTCTCAATCGAATCGTTCTAAGGTCTGGTTCTCAGTCATGTTTGAGCAGTTAGGTTCTATGCATCCATTGATGGGGTTCCATGGGGGGGTGTGTGCATTTGTATTGGACGACCGCATCCCTCGCAGTACCACGGTTCGCAAGAACCCCGCTGAACGGCTGCGGCCCTGTCAACTCCTCGCTCACTCCCCTCGCTATTCGGAGCAGCCTGTTGCCATGGTAACCCCGGTTCCGGGCGGCGGCAGCGTATTCTGCAGAAGCCTCTAATGTATGACCACCCCCCCACCCACCCCCCCCCACCCCCACACACACACATACACACACTCACTATACACACTTTAACCCCCCCAACCTCATTGAAGAGTAATGCTTTGTGTCACTGTCATAACACCCCTCCAGCGTTCAGGACCCTCCTCAGGTCTGCAGCCTCGGCCACCAGCCTCCCTGCCAGGTGTTCAGTCACAGTACACAGCATCAAAGTCAGAGGGGGGCCGTGCGGGCATGTGTGTGTTAGAGATAAAGAGAGAGAGAGAGAGAGAGAGAGAGAGAGAGAGAGAGAGGAGAGAGAGAGAGAGAGAGAGAGAGAGAGTGAGAGAGAGAGAGAGAGAGAGAGGGGGAGATGGAGTCTGCGAGAGAAAGGCAGAGCTCACCCTAGTGCAGACATAAAGCTGACAGGATTCTGTAGGGGAGCTCTATACGAGTATCCTACTGTGTGTGTGTGTGTGTGTGTGTGTGGTGTGTGTGTGTGTGTGTGTGTGGTGTTGTGTGTGTGTGTGTGTGTGTGTGTGTGTGTGTAGAAGGGGGTTGCATCCTGCATCAGCCTCCTTAAGCTTTACTGTATATCCACTTCAGCTGAAAGAAGTAGAGGGTGAGAGAGAGAGGGAGAGAGACACTGCGAGACAACACCATACTGTATATAGTGCTGCTGTTATTCCCTCTAACCGTCGGCAATTTGTCTACACATATCAATAATTACGGTTGTAACTAAATGTTTCATATTGCATTTAATTATGAGTTCCCTGTTTAGAGAAAAGGGCAGGGAGAATTAGAGTGAGAGGAAGGTAAAGTGTGTGCGTGTGCATTAGTGAGTGTGAACAAAGGTTGTGCTGGAGTTAATGTGTCGTGCGTGAGGTCAACTCCAAACAGCCCCTCCTGCTTTCCTGGCTCTGCCAATCAGGAGGCTCTTCTCATCACGGTCTAGATTCTCTCTGTTTCCCTCCACGACCCGTCAAAAGGGAACAAATATGATGTCAGTTTCACTCCCACAATCCTTTGCATCCCCAGGTTGCAGAGAGTCGGTGTGTAGGTATGTACTGATGCCTGGAGGATGTGTCGTTAAAATAGAATGGGAGGGGGGGGGTTTAATGGTGGGGGGTTATATAAAGACACTAAAAGGGCAGAAACTGTACAATTCCAGAAGTCTTTGTCATAGTCAGACGCATGCAACACAAAAACAAGGTCAGAGTTTGAAATAAATACATTCGAATCCAATTAATTACGCGATCGTCAGTGCTCGTCCATATTTGGATAATGAGGGCAGGAGTTATTTCAAGTGGGATAGAGGCAGAGAGAGAGAGGGTGGGGTGGGTGGGTGGGGGGTAGAGTGAGAGAGAGGGAAGGTGAAGAGAGGCAGGGATGAGAGAGGAGCAGAGAGGGGGGGTGGGGAAGCAAAGAGATGAGCACGGAGGAAGAGAGGGAGGAGAGAGAGGAGGGAGAACGTCTATGTCTGCTTCTAGCCCCGGGCCCATTGTCACCCCTAACAGTCTCATGAAATATTAACCCGTCAGAGTTGGGGTGGGGGAGGTGACATGGCGCGCTGTATCTACGGTAACGCACACTGGCAGTTTAGCCTGTTTTACCCAGGGGTGAGGTGGGGGAGCGGGAGGGGTTGGGGGGAAGGTGGAGAGGGGGTAGTGTGTAATTTATGGCACTCCAGGGCTATCCCGCTCGCTCACCCAGTGGCCTATATCTTCAGCCAGGTGGACCCCAGGCTCTAACCGCCACCCCCCCCCTCCACCCACCTCACCATCACCGCAACATCAAGCATGTCGGCTTCGCTCAGCGCCGCCGCTGAGACTCTGGTTCTAATCCTCCCAGAGAGCTCTGTGGCTGGAGGGGGGGAACTGGGCCAAGGCCGTGTAGGATACCAGAGTAGAATCGACCCCCAGAGGATCGATTCGTCGGCGCTGCGCGTACGTACGACCCCTCTTCGCTAACGCGTTCCATAACCAAGTACCTCAAAGCCCTTATTCCCATCGAGGACCTGGACAGATTAAGCGGGAAGAAACCGGTAACACGCCTCGCCCTTGTGAGCTCGCATCGCTACAAACGACGACGTCTCAGTCATCCGTTTACCCGTGGCTTCTCTGGGTCCCCCCCTCCCCCCCCCCTTCCACGTTAGACTCGTCTCCATCCGTCTTCTTTGTGTCTCGCTGGCCGCGCGGTCGCCGGAAGAGAAGTAACACCGGCCGCTCGCCCACGCGCCGTCCACGACAACACCTTCCCTCCGCAGAGCAACACTGAGTCGTTCGCTCCCCTGCGCAGCGTGCCCTGCTCCCCGTGCCAGCAGGGTCTGCATCAGCCTCTCCGTGGATCAGCAGGGACGGGTTTCTGCTTCCAGCGGGTCATTAAAAAACCATGACGGCTCACAGTGCATTCCGCTGCTTAGTAATGCCACATGAAAGAGGATACAAGCTGATATCCAGTCCCTCAGCGTAGCAGCATATACATGCGTACTAAAGAATGGGCACCCTCCTTGCAGTCTATGGTTTGATGCATCAGGAAGTAATACAAATCATCTGGTCTTAGAGTGAGCTAGATACAACAATTGTCGTTCAACAACCAGTGACTTTTTACACCGTGTCATGATTTATTTAACAACAATAAAGCCCAAAACACAGTAGCTCGGTAGGAAGCATTTCATCTCCATCCTATCTGCCCTGTCTGAAGTAACAATCGTATTTACAGGGATGTTAAAAAGTTGGGCTTCAACTTTTAATTCAACGCACGGTGTTTATTTTCTTGCCTAGAGTTATCCACTTGAATTGGGATAGGAACTCCAAAGGTTAACTCAGATCAGATTGCATCATCGGTATTGATTGAAAAGCAGATTGTAAAAATGTGCTTACAGATTGCACGAGTGTCGTAGGTCATCCTTCAAGGCCATGGGAAATAAGGCGCTCCCTTTTGAAAATGTCAGAGAAAGCCAAATCGAAGATTGAAAACGTGGTGTTTCAGCTGATCATTACCTGTGGGCGATGAAGGGAAACGGTCCCTTGCTGTTTGTGCTTTCTCTTTTCTGTTCTTCCTGATTTGGTTTGAATGGACATCAAGAGGAAACACACATGCACACAGCCAATGTACGCTAGTGTCCTTGTTCATGGACGGCCATGTTGCAGGCTAACGCACACACACACACACACACACACACACACACACACACACACACACACACACACACACACACACACATGCAAAGGGGACATGGTGACCGTGCCTGACATGGGAGACTGTCTGTTGTGCTCGCAGTTTTGTCAACGTCCCACAAGTGTGCGATATCTCTGATGATTTAAATGCCTTAATATACCGGGCATGGGAATGGAGAGTCCTTTCAGACAGAATAAAAACACAGAACATTACACATAGTAACATAACAAAGCCCGATGACCTCTGATCACTATACCGTCATCAGGTTTAGGGTTCAAACCTGATCGGGCTACTAAAGCTTGTTGCAGAACGTTTCAGTGAACCAGGAAACGCAGAGTCCTCTCTGAATGATTATCTTCTTAGCTTAGAGCAAACACGACGTCATTACTCAAGTCAATATCCCAGTGAATACGTTGATAAGCTAAATTGACTGGGCTAAATTCATCAGCCATTCGAAAGCAAGGGCAGCTTGGTAATAGGCTCAAACTCTCTTTGCGTGTGTGTGTGTGTGTGTGTGTGTGTGTGTGTGTGTGTGTGTGTGTACAGTATCTTAAACATGTTTTGAAGGGTTCAAGAGTTGTGTGGAGACATGAGAGGATGAGAGGAGTTTGTCCTGAAGCTGTCAAACGTCAGTGGAATGTTAAGCCACAGTGGTATGATACACACAGACACACAGACACACCTCTCTGTCTCCGCACCCCCCCCATCTCCCCTCCTTCCCTCAGAGTGAGTCTGGCCTGTATTCAGTGGCAGTGAGGGCGCCATGACGACAACAGCTTTATTAATCACATCAATCATCTCTAACGCCATGGCGACCAGAGGGAACTCTAATCGCTTTTCACCGAGCTGACAATTTCTCTCCTGAAGGGCCCTCCGCTGTCTGCATTAGCTTGACTTGTGTGTGTGTGTGTGGTGTATGTGTGAGCATGTGCGCGTGTGTGCGCATGTGTTTGTGAAGGAGAGAGCGAGGCAGAGAGACGCTCGCAGTACGGTGTGCTCGACAAGAGAGATTGTGTGGCAGGGAGGAAGCGAGGGATGAAGGAGAGGAGGGAGAGGAGAGAGAGAGCGTGCGCTACGTGGGAGGAAATGTACTCGTCAGTCAGGATTCTGTGTGTCTGGGGATGGTGCTGGTGCTGGGAAGACAAAGTTGTTTTTCCTCCACTGGTTAATTAGACTCTGTTCACTAAACAACATTACCCTTCAAGGTTCTCTTTCAAAGGTTCCCTGGATCCTTGCTTCCATTCACCAGAGGCCTCTCTTCCATCTGCAGTCCCATCCATGGTTTGTGAAAGTTGAGTGGAAGTTCTTCTTCCAGCCAAAGAAGTGATATAACAGTGTGACAGATAACCTAGCAGTTGTATCCATTCCCAAATTCATTTATTTCCGACAGCTAGAATTACGTGGAGCACATTTGGAAATAATTTCAAGTGAGGACTTGCTCACTGCTTAGAACAATACAAGCAATTTGGGAAATAACGCTGAGCCCAAACACTCGCGGCAACGAGGAAGTTTATCGAAGGCAATGTGCAAAAGAGAGCGAGAAAAACCCAAATCCATAATGCCCACCCGGCCGGACGATGGACTCCCCTTAGTGACCTAGTGGGAGTCCTCTGGAATGTCGCCTCTGGGTCTAAATGAGGAGAGCGGTCGATGCAGGGCTTCTCCTGGAGGAGGGGGGAGGAGGGGGAGGTGTGGAGGATGAGCCGAACAGGCTCAACACATGTCTCTGTATGTGCCCGTGTCTGTTGTCGGCTGTCTGTGGCAGACTCATGCATACAAGCAAACGCACACACAGGCTAACAAGCACACACAACAGACAAACACACACGGACGTTTGCAAGCTGAAGAGAAGGGTTGCATCTTCCCTAATATCCGATTCGCTCCCCTGTTAGTTCTTTATCTCCTCTAATAGTCTAGTCTCTTTGCTCTCTCTCTCTCTCTCTCTCTCTCTTCTCTCCCAGTCTCTCGCTCCTCTTGCAGCCCCTGTCCTCTCATTTTCTATTCTCCTTTTTTCTTCGTTCCTGCTCCCTCTGAACCACTCTTCAGTCCCCAGCTTAATAACGTTCTGTCTTCTTGACTCTCTCAGTCTTCCCCTTCTCACTTATCTCCTCGTCTGTCTCTTTCTTCTCAACCCCCTTCCGTCTCTCCCACGACACATCCCTTTTCTTCCTCCCCTCCCCTGTCTCCCTCGCTCTCTCTTTCTCTTTCCCCCTACCCTCTAACCTCTCTCCCGTCCTACCCCTCTCCTCCCTCTCCTCCCTCTCCTCTCCTCTCCTCTCCTCTCCTCTCCTCTCCTCTCCTCTCCTCTCCTCTCCTCTCCTCTCCTCTCCTCTCCTCTCCTCTCCTCTCCTCCCTCTCCTCCCTCTCCTCCCTCTCCTCCCTCTCCTCTCCTCTCCTCTCCTCCCTCTCCTCCTTCTCCTCCCTCTCCTCTCCTCTCCTCTCCTCTCCCCTCCCATTTCCCTCTTCTCTCCTCCCCTACCCTCCCCTCCTCCTCCTCTCCTCCTACCTCTCTCACCCAGGCTGCTGTGCCAGAGGGTTGACCGTCTGTGGATCTGATGAGGGCTGAATGCCTCACAGACCTCACCACCCCAGGGGATCCTAGAGGCTTACACACACACACACACACAATTCCTGCTACCATAGCTGTATTGAATATTGAAAAAGAAGACAGATGGTCTTGAAAATGTATCAAGTTGTAAAGAGTATTTTTTTATCTACAGGTTGTATCTGTACTTTGTGGGCTGGTTTTACTGTACTCTACTGTTCCAAGATCTGTTCTACTGTTTCATCCTGGAGAGCTTAGTAGTCGACACATCATCCTGCCATTTATGATTATTGAGTACAATTGAACATAATGTACTTAGAGAGCTGACTGCTCTCTCTCTCTCTCTCTCTCTCTCTCTCGCTCTCCCTCTTTCATTCAGCTGAGGAAATACTGAGTTCTAATAAAAACAGCCTTATCTCCATTCTTGGACGCAATTTGTCTCCAGCCCCTCGCCCCCTCGCCCCCTCGCCCCCCTCGCCCCTCCTCACGCTCGCTATCAGACTCAGACGGCGTGGCTTTGTCCCGGTGACACGGCTAGCTGAGGCGGGCTAATGAAGGTCAGAGGGAGTCGTCGTCGTTGTCCTCCCCCCCCCACCCACCCCCTCAACCAGTTCCACCGCCAGGCTCCTCATCCCCTCAGACAGGCGTCTCTAAAGACTCAGACCCCCCCCCACTCGAAACGCTTTCTTCCATTAGCCTTCCATGTTAATTTGGGTTGAGAGCTGCTTAGCAAGTTGTCAGCTTGACGTTAACGACTTGGGACGGAGTGGAGAAGTTAGGGGGGACGCGGTGGTCACAAGTGGCAGAGTTGGTGGGCAGTCTGGGAGATCGTGCCGTTTGAAAATGGCCGTCCCCTGACTGAGGGACTTGAGCTTCACCAGAGTAGAGTTGTCACGGAGAGGCAGAGGAGTTTCTCCGGGCGACGCTGCAATCGCAAGATCTTAATTCGTTCTCGACGGCGTCAATGTGCCGTGACTGCCCGGAACCATTAGTGGGTCGTCATACGGATGAGGATGGAGATATAGGTAGTCATGACGATGCCTGGCGTGACCACCCACTGTGCTGCAGAGGGGAGGAGCTAAAGGGGGGGGGGCACAAAGATTAGGCGATGCCAATCTTTTGGGTGTACTGTGTTGTCCATATATATTAGGTTAGCAATCTTCCAACATGGTTGCCATACCCGTAGCGCCGTACTGTGTATATTTGACTTGACGTTTGGGGATGGTTATCTGTTTATATTAGTGTGACCTTTCCCTCATCCGAGTTTTGTCATCCTTCTACCCTAGGGAGATATGAGACGTATAGGACGTTTGATTCGGCTCCAGTGACAGCCCCAGATCTATGCACGCTCTGAGGAATCTGCAGAGATAACAGAGATCCAAATAGCCCTCGGCAGAGACATGATAGGTGAGCCGCCCAAGACGATGTGAGTCATTTAAAGCAGCGCTCAGGGAACACGGCAAGCATCACAGACCCAGCGAGGTTCTCGGCGAGACACAAAGCAGCCACGACCGTACCCCCAGATCCGCGTCGCCCATGTTCACTTTCAAATATTCACGCCGGTGTCCCTGGAAAAACGGAAAGGGAAAAGAAAGTTTCCGTCGACGACAGAGTCTCCATGTCATTCCCGTTGTCCTCTGTGCTGGTTCCTTGGCAGTTATTGGGTTCCTCCGGTGGATCCACTGGGCTGTGTGGAGACACACCGTGACATTGCCACCTCCCGTGCAGAGGGAGAAGAAAATATATTAGCTAAACAAATCAATAGTGCATTACAGCCTCCTAGATGTGTCCTAAAGAAGAGTGATGCTCTTACTCAGTAAGCATACAGTCCCCAGCCAACCCTGACTCGCACCAACGCACACACACACACACACACACACACACGCATGCGCACACACACACACACACATCACCACGGTATTTTCCTGGCCCTGCTGTTGCTGCTGTGCCAGCCTCTGGCAGAGTAAATCGGATGAAGTTGGGAGGTGATCCATTACTCTACTGATGGGGAATTTTATTACTACTGTGGGGCAATGAAACGAACCAGAGAAGACTGCAGTGTGCCAGTTGCCAGTCTCCCTCGCTTTCTCCCTCCCTCTCTCTGTCTCTGTCTCTCTCTGTCTCTCTGTGTTCTCTTTCTCTCTCTCTCTGTAGTTCTCTCCATCTTTCTCTCTGTCTCTGTCTCTGTCTCTGTCTCTCTCTCTCTCTTCTCTCTCTCTCTCTCTCTTCTCTCTCTCTCTCTGTCTCGTCTGTCTCTCTCTCTCTGTGTCTCTCTCGCTCCATCTCTCTTTCTCTCTCACACAGTCCATCACAAACCTTCCTAACACTGCAATACTGTGACACATAGCTGCTGGGTGGTGACCCTTTGTTATGTGGCTCTTTTAGTATGACATATTTATTTACTGAACTGCTCAGGTTGCCAGAAGGACAAATGATTGTTCAGTTGTTCTGTGCGATAGTATGTCTTACCAATATTCCTTCAGGTATTCTGCCAAATGCAATAATCTGGAAATATTCATAGAGTATAATATGATTTTATAACATCATAAAAAATGTGTGGTTCTCTCTCATCTTCTATTACTCTCCCTGTCCTTCCCCCTGTGTGTGCGCATGTGTGTGTGTGTGTGTTGGGATTGGCTCCAGTCTCAGGCTCCTGATGACATAATTCCTTGCTCCCTCAGTCCACACACCTGTCGCTCATTATGTCATCAGCCTTGCAGTCAACTCATCTCTGTTTGCCAGTCACCCATAACCCATTGTTTAAAACAACATGTGAGCCTTGCTGTAGACGTATTTTGAAATACCCGCTTCCCTGTCTATTCAAATGCCAATCTCTTGTTGTTCAGTAGCTCCTCATTATCCGTATGCCAGCCAGCCGACCCACCTGCCCGGCTGCCAACCTGCCCAGCCCTGCTGACCCAGCCTGTCTGCCCCGCCCATTCCCCCTGCCCCGCCCTGCTGACCCAGCCTGTCTGCCCTGCCCATTCCCCCTGCCCTGCCTAGCATTCCCCAGCCTCTCTATCAGTCACAACATATCCTTTTACTTTACTTGTTGGTGCGCTTGGGTCCTCAAGTTTACCCCCCCCTCCCCTTTAACACTCTGACGCAACAATTCACAGGTTCTCCAACACCTGCACTATCTTTGTCTCTCAGTCGCTCCTAGAAGGGGGTTTCCCGTCGTCTCCCCGAGAGCACGTCTCAACATCGATTCTCTCTCTTCCTGGACAGTTCAGCGATTCAACGCTCAATTAGACCGATAATCGTCTTCCATTGAGCGTCCCCCATTCCACCCCGCCCTGTCCGCTACGAGAACGTGCTTTAAACTTGTGTAATTACCCAATTTTTGCTTCTTTCTTCCGACCGTCTCGAGGGGTGCTTTTCCCTTTTCCGCGACGTGAAAGGAACAATTAATTTCGGGTCAGTGCTGGGGGGGGCGCTCTGAAATTAAAACTCTCTGTTGGATTGTCCCCTGCTATAATAAAACAACTTGATTATTCCCATCTGAGTCGTTCTCAGAACTCATTTCCACAACCTCAGGGGACATTGATGGGCACAGGTCCGGCTCCTGAACGGTTTGGAGGGTACGAGGTGCCCACTTAGGGTTGACCTGTCATTGAAGGTGGTTGAAATGACTAAAAGCTCTCAGTACATTGAAGGTTCCCTGACTGTATCAAGAAACTGTTTTGATCGTAGCAACACACATGGTAGAATACGCCGCTGGGCAAGGGAGTGGTAAAACAAAAACGGTTCCAAGCTATGCGATTAAGTTGACACGGTCGTCGAGCAGACATGTCGGCGTTGCCTAGACGACAGGTCCTCTGGTTCACCGTCACCACTTAGAGCTATTAGCCGAGGTGTTTTCTGAGACGTATGTCTCGTGGCGAACAATCCTTCTTCTCCTTCTTCCTCCTCCCAGGGATCGCATCACTGCCCCCCTCGCTCTCATCTCCCCAACACCTGACTCTAACTGGCCTATCATCTGTGTAAAAGGACTGCTTTTAGGTTAAGTTACCACATGCAGTGCTTTGAGCACCTCACCCCCCACTCTCTCTCCTGGCCCTCCCCAGATTTAATTAGAGAGATCCTGAAGCCAACAACATGCTCGGAATTCCATTAACCTTGGTAACGCAGGGAAACCCTCGCCAGCCTCGGAATTAAATATTTACCGGTAAGATTTACATGCTCTGGAGGACGCTAGGGTGTGTGTGTGTGAGTGTATATGTGTGTGTGTTTGTGTGAGTGTGCACATGTGTGTGTGTGTGTGTGTGTGAGTGTGTGCTGTTTGAGAGGGGCAGGCCTAGAGCCCAGAGCCAAGGAGATCATCTCTTAGATTATACCCACTGCTGATTGTAATTAGTTCACACACACTTCTGAATAATGTAAAAACAGGAATACATCAACATCCAATATTTAATGTATTGGAGGAGAGAGAGAAAAAAAGAGAGAAAAAATACTGTCTTTGAACTTGAATGAATTTGCCTGTTTCGTATATTCACATTGTGCTTCTCTTGAAATGGAAAGAATACCCCTCTAAGGTGAGAAGAGAGGACAGAGCTAAGCAAAGGCTTTACCTTGTTCTGGAAGCTTCCATGCCCGCATGTCTGCCAAGGGAGATGTCATACTTTGTTTTTCTCTCAGGCTCAGTGACAAAAGCAGAGCCAGGGTTGCGCAGTACGGTTCATTTCACTGCCGTCTTTAAGGGTTCCAGATGCGAGCCTCGCAGGACTCAGTGCTGTAAAGAGTGCATTAAAGGCCTGTCTCGGAAGGTGAAGGCTTCATGTGCTGACAGTTCCTGAGACAAAGATAATGGAATCCCAGCTCAAAGGGGAAAATGAAAAAAGAAAAAAAGGAAAAAGTAGCAAGATAAGTATTCCAATTTTGCTATCGTGCATTTAATTAAAATCTTTCCTTTTTGATGTGAAGGATGGAGTATTTGGTTTAAATGAGGGTAAGGTATTCAGCAAGGTCATTCAGGCTTCTAGGGCCCGTCACAAAAAAATCTCATTATGGAGACATTTTTATTTAGGGAGGTTGTATCTCACCCAAAGGAAGTGAACTACATGTTCTTCTTACGATAAGTGTCTAGGGTTGAGGGCCTCTTTGTGGCTGTGCTGCTGTGTGTGTGTGTGTGTGTGTGTGTGTGTGTGTGTGTGTGTGTGTGGTGTGTGTGTGTGTGTGTGGTGTGTGTGTGTGTGTGTGTGTGTGTGTGTGTGTGTGTGTGTATGTGTGTGTGTGTGTGTGTGTGTGTGGGTGTGGGTGTGGGTGTACAGGTGTGTGTGTGGGTGTCATTGTGCAAGAATGTGTTTTTACGATAAGTATGCAGTTGAGTGTTTGTGTGTGTGTGCAGGTGTGTACTTGCACATGTGCTTGTGTGTGTGTGCAGTGTGTGTGTGTGTGTGTGTGTGTGTGCGTGAGCATTAGTCTGAGAAAGGAAATAACCTGGCGTTGCTAATGCAGATCAAGGTGGGCAGGGGGCTTCCCAGTGATGCGTGACCTTGGCGTGGGATTTAAAGAGAACCATGAGCTCCCACAGTGAAAGCTTTCACTGTCTCTAAACTGAAATGGAGGTCACAAATACAGTACCACTATAGGTATTAGCTCACTCATAAAACATGTAGATGAGGAAAAGACAATGGTAAACTGAGAGAAGCAACGGAAAAGTTCCTATTCGGGAAGTTTGGTCGTTTACGGCTGAGTGACCAAAGACAGAGAGCTCTCGTAGTGAATAAGTCAGGAGATGTTATGATACTGAGAGTTCCACAGGAAACCAGGAGTTCTTGTGGAGGTCTGGTTGTTCTACAGATGGATTACTGAGGAGGCCTGCTGAGCTTCTATTCCAGTAGCCGCGGGGAAACAAACACTTTAAGAGATTCTCGGTACTTTAGGGAATAATATGCTAATTGGTGCATAAACAATGTCACACAATTTCACGAGTGTCCCACAAAGATGGGATCACGGAATACTGTACTGTAGGAAATGAATTCATGTTCCCATCACAAAACGATTTGTCTGTCTGAAGGGATTTTTGGTAATGAGTGGAACACTTAACTTTAGCTTGACCTCGCGCTAACACCGACACGGTAACAGCTAAGCTAGCTCAGTGGAGAAACAGTTTGAAACGCTTAACACCTTATAGTGTTACTGCTCATCCTGGCACATGTCCTTCTCATTAAACTGTACTAATGAGTGCTCTCTCCAGGCCCACCTGTTCAGGTGCTATCTCAGCTAACCGCCTCAGATGTAGCGACACAGCAGGAAAGGCGGCTAACTAATAAACAAACTGGCCCCTATACGCCACAGCTAGCTTAGCTCTGTTAGCGTCGGCCTGTTTCCCTGCCCCCTCAGCCTCAACCCTCCTGGGGGCAACAGTCAGGCCTTTCATCCCTACCTTCACTCCTGCCAACACCACTGTGAATAATTCACCACCTTCTGGTTGCTTCATTAGCGCTCTACAGCACTGAGCTGTGCAATAACAATCACTTTGCTCCTGTAGTTTGGACTTTTCCCAGGAACGGGGGCGTTTGTGGTTCCTCTGTTCCTGCTCCTTCAGGAAGTGACAGTGCGGCATGCTTTTTTTTCTTCCTACGGGTCACATGGGTCTCTGAACCCTGAACACACAATGTCAAAGGTTATAGACACAATTTATCTTTCTCTGCTCAGATTATTCCCTCCCTCCGTTCCAGTTATGAAGTCAATAGTGAATATTTAATATAGTTAATGTCTTCTATCTTTTGTCTGAGCGTGTATTGTATGTTATTGTTATGCAATAGCAATGTTGCAAACAGTGCAACTGTAAAACGTGCATTACTTTGTCACTGTGCTCCTTTAATGCATTACTTTTTATTCCTAGCTAATCAAACCTTGTTTGCACATCATGATTACAATATTATGTCAGGCATGTTAATTTACATCTGTGCATTTTATTCCTTGTTAAAGCGAAAGTTATATTTATAATCAGTGTTAAATTGTTATGATTTTAACAACACCCAGATGTGTAAATCCACTTGAGGGCTCCGAAAGCAAATGGATGAAACATACTGTAGAAACAAAAGATCGAAGGGGAAATAATTACTCATGTCAGAAAGAATATGCCATATGTTTTCCGACAGCATGTGTGTGTGTGTGTGTGTGTGTGTGTGTGTGTGTGTGTGTGTGTGTGTAGCTAGGGGCGGTAGATGCCGACTTTCCACACTAAGATTTATGACCTCAGAAGTGTGGGTTTTGATGCTAAACATATTATAAACAGTTAACACAAAGTGCTGTTCCCACTCTCATGCAAAAACGAATTCAGCGCTATAGAATGTTGATTGCAGATCAAGAGGTCCCAGATTCGTATCCCTCAGCAAGTGCTTAGAATAACATGATACTGACATGACGAGGTGTGACATCCTCGAGCTGTATCGCTCTACGCTGTCTCTGTCTTTTGCAGGACTCTGATTGAGGCTCCTAGGAGGCTGTCTGCTGATTACCTGCACTGGGCAGAGGCCTATTTACGCTCACCTTGTTGAGAGCTCTCTCTCTCTCTCTCTCCTCTCTCTCTCTCTATCTCTCTCTCTCTCTCTCTCTCTCTCTCTCTCTCTCTCTCTCTCTCTCTCTCACCTATTCGCAGTGGCCACTGGGGATTTTTGGTTGCTAGAACAGGGGCTTTGTTTTTTGCACCTTCCAACACACCAACATCTCACTTGTCTCACACACTCAATACACGATACATTTTCCTATCGACACACCACGTTTGTATTTTGGTTAGCCATCATGTATAAATACATTTGTTATAACCCATTTGAACCCTCCTCTTGTTGACTCCCTTGTTGTCATGGCCGGAGCTAGAATGTGCTTCCGTTTCATTATATTGTGCCTTCTGGTTAAACTACGTAAATCTCCTAAACCTTTTTTTGGGCAGTTTAAGTGGCAAAGTTGACTTCACTGTTACTGTCTCTGACAGTACTGGATTTTTCCATATGTGTGCACCCCGGTGTGTGTGTGTGTGTGTGTGTGTGTGTGTGTGGTGTGTGTGTGTGTGTGTGTGTGTGTGTGTGTGTGTGTGTGTGTGTGTGTGTGTGTGTGTGTGTGTGTGTGTGTGTGTGTGTGTGCGTGTAGGTATGAGCTTGTACCATTACTAAGCATCGCGGCCTCTCCAGCCTGCTTGGTGATGATTTATGGAAGATGGGCCATGCTCATATAGTTCCTTGCTTGTGCATGCTCTTTCCCTTGTACAACAGTGAAGAGACATTAGTACCTCATTAGTTGCTCTATCTGCCCCTGGGAAACCAATCAGAACATACCCATTGTGGCATTCTAGAACGGCATACCGCTACCAAATGAGAATCCCAGATAAACCAGATAGCAAATGTCAATACGCCCTTTAGAGTGCCATATTTATAGCAGACGACGTCATAAACCGCCAGTCTATGGCACAACCTCTTTATTTCTCTCTCCCTCTCTCTTTCCCTTTCTGTCGTTCTCCTCCTTAAGTTGGCTCGCTCCGGTGCTGAGACCAAGTGAACAGCCACACGTCCGCCCACGGCCAGTGGAGGCCACGGAGCGAGCGGTTGATGTGATTGTTCACGAGGTAGGTAGTGTCCACAGAGAGAGACAGGGCCACGGGAGCAGCGACAGACACGCCGCTGCGTCAAACAGCAGCATCGCGATGCTAATAAAGACCACCAAAAAGAGAGAGAGAGAGAGATAGAGAGAGAGTGAGAGAGAGAGGGAAGAGAGAGGTGGAGGAGAGGAGAGAGAGAGAGAGAGAGAGAGAGAGAGAGAGAGAGTGAGAGAGAGTAGCGAGAGAGAGAGAGCGAGAGAGAGAGAGTCGAGAGAGAGAGAGAGAGATGAGAGAGAGAGATCGAGAGAGCGAGAGAGCGCTAGAGAGAGATGGGAAGAGAGAGGTGGGAGGAAGGGAATGTATCATTACTGAATCTGGAGGTAGTCATCAGGGTAACCCGTGAGTCACTCTCTCTATCTCTATCTCTCCTTCTGTTCTCTCTCTCGCTCTCTCGCGCGCGTTCTTTTCTCCATCTCTTTATGGAAATCACAGTGGGGGCTTGCTGTTCCAAGCACATCCGTGTATAAATAACAGATATATATATGTACCTTCTGGGGTTGGGGCTGGAGTAAGCTGTGAATACACCCATTAGTCGACTGGAACATTCTGGAAGCACAGTTCTTCTTCTGTAGCCCAGAAGTAAGCTCTTTGGGTCTGAGGAGCATAATATTCCTTCTCTTGACTTCAGCATAGGTTGCCTGTCTTTTAACATACCTGGTGTAGCTATCGTGGGCCTACGTAAGAAGTAGTACTTTTTGAACATAAAATTCCTGGTAAAATCCCATTTTAAAACTAAAATCGCATTTTGTAACCTAATTACTGTCTTCTGGAGGAACTGACGCTCATTAACAGAAAGAAAACGACTCTGGTCAACGAGAATCGAATAAATCCTACATCACTGTAAGAGCTTTGGAACATAGGCTTCATAGCAGTCGATCTGTTCAGTAACATTTGGCTCAAATGTCTGGGTGAATGTCAGTACATAACAGCAGGCTGGTATTAACCAGCTGGTTCTAGACAGATGAGGCTTTGATGCCAGACTGTCAGCTCGTTGTAAAGGTCAGGAAAGGTTAGTGTGAATGGGCGCTGTAATGCATGATGGGAAATACAGACCTGCTGACAAGGTTATTGCCATGGCTTTCCACTGAAGTCTGGCACTGGTCTTCAGCATTTCATCAACATGTCGACATTGGAAAAGGCTTTATTGTTTGGAATTGGTCCTTTACTTACAGTATTTAACTAAACCTATTTCTATTTAACTATTTTTTTGAACTATGAACAAAAATACAAGTTCCTTGTTTGCTCACAATCGGCGGCCATGTTGGCATTCTGTGCCAGCCAGAGTTCTGGATCTGCCAACGTTGGGGGAGCATGTGTCGGGGGTGTCAGGGGACATATGATGGACTATCTCTGGCAACCCCCTCTCTGTGTGTGTCCCAGGGTGCTGAAGCTGGTTCCAGGCAGGCTCTGGGGCCGACAGCAGTTCCCCCAGATGGGAGGCCCGCGGCTGGGCAAGGAGATGAGCAGTAGTGCCTGCCACTCTGACAGGACATCCAGGAGGGGAGATCCATCTCGGTGATGGGATTACCATAATACGTAAGTGAGATCGTTCCGCCTTCACACTGGCTCAAAGTCCTCTCTGTTCACCACTGCAGTGTTCACCACCCCTCTCTTCTCACATGAGATGGCATGCATTTATTAGCTATTAGCAATAGCGAAAATATGCCTTACACACTGACTGTTTCTCCCTTCAGCTTTCTTAGGAAGGCCGATGATGATGTAACACTAGTGCAGGGACAGCTTTAAGACTGAATGCCTCATTTGGGTTTGTCCTATAACACACATATACTGTACACTAGTTCCATTGGGTATTGAGTATGCCACAGACTGGCAGGTTATAAAGTTCAGTGTGTGTATGTGTGTGTTTGTGCATGCTCATTTAGTCAGTCAATGCGGTGGGGAGAGGTGTTAAGGATGAGATCAATAGCATGGATGACTCACAGACAATCAGAAAAGACTGTGGGAGACAGATGGAGATTATTGTTAAGTGTGTGTGAATGTTTGTGTGTGTGTGTGGGTGCATGCGTGTGTATGTGTGTCTACACGTGCATTTGCCATGTTAAGCTCATTAATTCAAACAACGGTATTGAGCAGAAAAGCGAGGAAACACACTGTTATATAAGATTTATTACCACAGTGAAATGACCTGCATACAGTAAGCCATCTGGGGAATTCTTTCATCTGGTTCAAGCCCACTGGAAGGTCAGAAGTCATCTGTCCAAAACTGGGAAGTCTCATCTTCCTGAAGGAACACACTGCAGGGTGCGTGGATGCATGCATCTGATTGGCTCCTTCTGACTACCAGAACTCATGCATCAAATTTGAAATTGATTGCTAGCCCAAGATCTTTTGTGGTAGCTCTCTGGTAGCAAAGATCAAGGTGTGAGTGCCAAGTGTGATTTGTACAGAAATCGGTCTTTTTATGCCTGTTAACGTTTATGTGTGTGCGTGTGTGCGTGTGCGATTGTCAACCCCCCCACCTCTAACCCTGTCCAGCTGTATTCTGTGGCTGTCGTTTCTCACTTGTGGTGTTTGCTATTTTTCTTGTTTAATCAGACACACAGATTCATCTCTGTCCCCCTCAGACACCAGCTAAATCAATTTCCCAGCATTCTCCTGGGCTATCGGACCCCCATCTCAGAGGGCCGCTGTCGGTGCTGGCACCAGGAGGACGGATAGAACACACACACACACACACCGGGACTCACACACGTTCATTCGCATACACCCCATTGATGTGTGTCATGTACACACACTCATTCACACACATCCGCATGAGTTTGCACATACACACATACGCACGCATACTCTATAGTTGTAATGCATGCACACACATTTCTACACACACACACACACTCCCAGATTGTCATCATGCACGCGAAGGTGATTCGCTACATCACTGTTCTCTAATGTCTCACTTGCTTCATCTTTGTGACATCCATTTGTCACTGCTGACAGGTCCTGGTTCCCATCCATCCATCCAATCATTCTCCTAGCCCAGCCACCCAGACACTCGCTTTTTCTCTAGCTCTCGCTTTGTTTCTCGATCTCTCTCACTCTGTCTCTCTCTGTCTCTCTCTCTGACTTCTCTCTCTCTCTCTCTCTCTCTCTCTCTCTCTCTCTCTCTCTCTCTCTCTCTCTCTCTCTCTCCCTGACTGTCTCCTTTGCTTCTTGGCTTTCTCCTCTCCTTCCTATTTATCCTCTGTGTGTGTATGTGTGTGTGTGTGTGTGAGTACGTGTCCATGTGTGTGTGTGTTTAGAGCAGAAATAAAACCAACCACCAACCTCATCATGTATTCAAGATCCAACATGGCCTGCCTCCCCCTCCACTCAGTATTTTTCTTATAAACAGGAAACCCAAAGCCATGGCAGCAGATCAGCAAGGTCTGCCGTGAGAGGTGACTGGATCGTTTCCTTAAGGAAAAGCACCTTGAGAGAATCCAAGCTTTCTCTGTGAGAGCTTCCCATGTCTGCAATACACTGCCATCGGACACACACACAACTGCACCACCTATCACACCAAAAACATGAAGACATGGCTAAAGGCCAATCACATTTGTGAACATCATCCCGAGCGGTTGTATTGCCGCTGTCCGTGTTGTCTGTAGCTTGTGAGGTGTGGAAACACTTTGTTGCTTTTATGGATTTTCGTCTTGTTGCTTTGTGTTCTATGTTGCTCTATCTATAAGCTACATATTGCTTGTCCTACGGCGCCCTGCGTGTGCTCACTGCTCAAAGATCGTCTGTATTGTCATTGTTTTTAATAACCTGCCCAGAGACTGCGATACAATGAGCCGGTTGGCTAAAACCATCACTTTTACTGAAACTTTGATTCATGTGCACTGCATGTCCCCGTTACAATACAATACACTCAAACCTGAGTCCTGTTAGCAGGCAGATTCATGTTGTGTCACAGTCATGTCCACGGGTGGAGCCCAGCTTCAACCACACATCCACCAGACGCTTCAATCTGTACACAAAGCTTTGGGGGGGAACAGCGTGTCAGACAGACAGCCAGCCAGGCAGGCAGCCAGACAGTCAAGCAGGCAGTACTGAGAGGGTAAACATGCTGTAATCAGCTGATTGGAGAGAACACACTCTTCGAACCCAAGTAGGGCTCAACCACTCGGCACTGAGAAACAAACAGTTAGAGAGGGAGTTATCGCTCCAACACTGGAGTCATGGCTGTGGGTGTTTGAGTGTGTGGGTGTGTGTGGGTGTGTGTGTGTGTGTGGGTGTGCGATTGCCAACTTGGTCTGTCCCAAAAGAAAATGGACACGATTTCACTTAGCTTGCTCTTTCTTCCGGCCTTGGATACTTAAGACATCTCCCACAGCCCGGAGCAGCTCAGCGAGTAAAGAAAACACTATACCCAGTCTGGTACATTCCATGAAGCAGTGGAAAGTGGTTTCCCTGGACTCACGAAAAAAGACAAGAGAGAGAGAGAGAGAAAGGGAGACCTCTTGGCCTTTGAACTTTGTCAACAATGTCAGTGCAGTCATCCATCTCTGCCTGGCCTCCCCTTTGTGTATGACGCCGTGTGAGAGCGTCTGTGTGTAAACTTGCATGTGGGTTACTGTAACTCGAGCGTGTGCCTGCTTTTGTAGTCGTTTGTTTGTGTGCATGTGTGGGCATGTGTGTGTTTCTGTTTATGTGTGTGCTTACGTATGTGTGTGTGTGTGTACACGTATGTGTGTGTGTGTCAACAACAACAACCCAGCTAAACTTGTTATAATCAAATATTGATCTAGAGAATGAGAATGGACTCTAGGATGAAGTGGCTACGCACACTCCATAACTCCACATCACAGACCAGCTGTGTGGAGCCTCCTCTCCATCTCTCCCACAGGCTCCGAGGAGAAACGCTCCTACTTGCAGTTTGAAAAGGCTTTCGCATCCCCTTCCGGATTCAGTGTCATCAGTCAGCTTCAAGGTCTTTCTTTAATCACTTCAGACTGCTTTCTTCTCTCTGGCCAGAGAGGTTCTCTGAGGCCGCTCTGCCTGGGAGCGCCGGGTCGACCTGGAGAGGGTCGAAAGAGGCAGACCAGGGCGTGGTCGTTATCCTGTCCCCTGCGTAAGCTCCCGGAGATCAGCTCTATTGCTCATCGCGCTCTCGTCCTCACCCTCCGTGTTTGCTTCTCTCGGTTTTTCTGCTCTCTCTCTCTCTCTCTCTCTCTCTCTCTCTCTCTCTCTCTCTCTCTCACACACTCTCTCTCTCTTTCTCCATGTCTCTCTCTCTCTCACACACACAAATACAGACACAGACACACACACATAGCATGTCGTAAGTGAATTGTGAACAAAACATCTTCACTTGGGTTCCCATGACTCAGAGCCCCCCCCCCTCCCCACCCTTTCATTTAGCAGAGTATTCCGGGTCACGATGCAGTCTGTCACACAAGCACTTAACAAGGAAACACTGTCCATCCCTGACTGCACAGGACGATCGCGGGAAGCCAGAAGTGTTTTTCTGAGACGTCGGCACACAGAACCATTCTTTTCCTGCCGCGAGTCCTTCTCTTAGTCCTGATGTTGACATCTGGAGGCTAGCGTCCTACCAGACATGAGTGACAAGTATTTATATTACACATCAGAGTTCAACCAATGGCAAATGAGGCTTTTTGGTGTGTGCATGCAATCAGAAAAGGGGTATTGTCCGCGACCAGCTTCGGGAAGAATGCATGTTCGTATTTGTGTGTCCTGAAGCCAAAATATGTTTCTCCCCTCTTCTTCCCTCTTTAGTCCCTCCGAGTTTAAGTGGTGACTCCAAAAGGCGTACACTGGCCTCTTTTGATGATGTCATCAGAAGTGATATTACTATAGATATATCTCCCGTCTGTATGAATGTGTGCGTGTACGAGTGTGGATTTTTTTGTGTGTGTGTGTGTGTGTGTGTGTGTATGTGTGTGTGTGTGTGTGTGTGTGTGTGTGTAGAGCGGAAGAGAGTCTCCTGTGTGAGAGTGGTGTTGGTGTTGATCCCAGTGTTTAATGTGGCACCATGCTTATCAAAGGGCACTGTGGCGTTCCACCGGCTTATCCCTCATGTGCTCTTAAGATAAAAACCCAGCAAAATACTTTCTCGTGATTGGCTTAGGCTGATCCTTGTAAACCCGCCCAGTGGAACGGTGATCGAGATAACTCGTCCAATTTTACGCCAGCACTTGAGAGCCAAGGGGAATAGTGGAGTAAGACATTATACCTTCTTTATGTGTACGGGGTTTCTGCACTTCAGTCAGGGAAGGGTGAAGACTGATAGGCTCTTTTGGAAAGCAAGACCAGCCAATTGTAAATAACCGACAATCAATTTGGCTTCCATTCAGATTACGAATCAGAAATGTAATCGGAATTCAAATTCTTGAAATTGACAAAACTCCAACTTTCACATCCAGGACGTTTTTGACGTCTGAAAGAAACGCTGCGTGGTTATTTTGGATCTTCAAAGGCGGCTTGCGCTTGTTAAGTGCTGACCTCAACGCAAGACAAGTACTGATACATCATGTTGTATTCATTGCCTTTAACTGGAGTACAAAATACAGTCTGCATTTGAAATGGGCTCTTACAAACCCCAGGGGGGTCATCTCGTCTGAGCTATGCATTGTGGGGGAAGTAGTTTATAGCCAGTACCCCCGTAACTTTCTCTAATCGCTCCATGCACTGAATGGGGGAGTGGGGCGCCCCAGTGTATTGTATGGTAATATGTTCATGGGTAATTTCACTCTCTCATAAAAATGTTAATCCACAAAGATAATACGGCAAATGGAGACCGATAATTTGATCTGGCAACCGTCAAACTGCGGGGCCTGGCCCATCTCTTCGCCCTCCCTCCCTCCCTCTCTTCCTAGTGCTCCCCGTTTTCTTCATCTTCGCCTTCTTCTTCTATCTCTCCATTCGCATGTCTCTGTCGCCCTGCATCCTCCATCGTTCCTTCTTTTCCTCCTCCTCTCTCTCTCCCCTCTCGCTCTCTCCATCGCTCTTTCTCTGTCTCTCAGGTGTGCTACAAAGTGAATGCAGCAGAAGCCTCTATGGTGCATGAAATTGCATTAGCCATAGCTGTGGCTTCCTGGCAGCTGCCACGGCCCACAGCTGCCTAATGGAGGCTTTTAGTCGGGGGAACCTTCAGACAGCCGAACCCAGGGTCCGGCCCCTCGTGTCTGGGTACCCGCGGCCAGATGAGGGTCTCTCCATGGGGGCCGGCAATCGGGAGGCACCAGGGCTTCAGCGAGCCGGCATCAGAGATTCAGAGCACTTACGCTGGGGGGAAAGGCAGGTCAAGCGGGGTCTAAGCTGGTGGATGAACGAGGACTGGGTTCAGGCTGATATCGACGGGTGAAATCGTGCGCAAAGTCACGGCAGAGCAATATGGCACGCTTCTCAGGGACCGACGGACGTCTCCGCCACGTCACGGATGGTGTTTTGATGGCCGGGAAATTCCTAGCGCTATTTGGCAGGAATACTAATAGCGGAGTGTGTACTCTGTTTATTAAACGTTTTCATCCCTTTAGCCATACTGTGCATTCGAAAGTGTTCCTGAGAGGACCTTTCTATTGGCTATGTACTGAAAGGGAAAAGCCAGTCGTCTAAGCTGTTGCAGTGGCGATGCTGGTGCTGAGTATGGGAAGAGGAGGGTGCTGGCTGCCTTTAGACATGCATCATCCTTCTCTTATGGCCCACTGGGATTGAATTACCTACCTACAATCATTATCCATCACCTGTGCGTCCGTGAGTGTGTGTGTTTGTGTGTGTGTGTGAGAGAGAGACAAAGACAATGGCTTGAGAGGAAGAGGGAGAGAAAGACAGAGACGGAGATTGAGAGAAAGAAATAGGGAGTGAGAGTGACCGACAGTGAGACAAGAAGAAAGAGCGACAGAGAGACCATACTAGAATGTTCTGGTCTGGAGGGGACCTGCTGGATGTTTTGGGCTGCAGCATTAGAGCAGCCCCACAGCTCCCGGTTCTATTGATGTTTCTACTGTTTACAGACAAATCATTCAGAGCTCCTTCCCACTGATCATTATTTATGATTCCTTCCTCGACAAGGAGATTGGATCTCATCGGTGAAGGAAAGCGATTAATCTGCTCAATTGCTGTCTCTGGTGTCTTGGTCACTCGTTCATTCATCTGCATGTAAACAAGCTCCAGATCACATTTTGGTTCCCAAACAGCCATACTTGATAAATGACCAGACCGATGTCCAGTAAGAATTACCCTTGAGATGGAAGCAACAGGGGAGAGGAGAGGACAGGACAGGACAGGAGAGGAGAGGAGAGGAGAGGAGGAGGAGAGGAGAGGAGAGGAGAGGAGAGGAGAGGAGAGGAGAGGAGAGGAGAGAGGAGAGGAGAGGAGAGGAGGAGGAGAGAGAGAGGAGAGGAGAGGAAAAACCTCAACCCAAAGAGACAGCCGGGGTCTTGAGAGCGCCTGCCTGAGGGGGGTTAACAGGGGTAGGTAATCTCCCGCGGCGACAGAAGTGGCGGTTATTATCACGCTCCAGCCGTGGACGTCAAATTGAGTCATTTCGTCGACGTCCAGCTGGTTGACGGAGATAAGGCCTGTACGGCTGAACCTGTGAACCCAGACACATCACTCAGAACCCACCGGCAACCGCCAACGTCACCGTCACTTAAAGGGGAAACGCCGTCTGCTCGGCGTCACTTCCACTGCCGAGTCACACGGCAAACCGTCACGAAGCAGTCGAGCAGGGCTTCGAATAACGGCGCGTCATGGAGGACGGAATGGGGCGTCTGTCTGGAGAGGTTATACCGGAATGGCTTCGCTGGAACAACAGATGAGCCGCCGCGTAGGAAGTCTCGTGCCTTTGACAAAGATCGAGGCAGGTGCAGTACCTTAAACACACAGTGGCTCGCACACAAACACACACGCACACACATACACGCGTACGTGTGAGCGAAAGACACAAACACACCCCGTAGGTTCCAGGCCAGATGAGTCCCTGACTGCTCGACCTCATCCCTGATTGATGGAAGCTTTTAAA
This sequence comes from Mallotus villosus, assembly GCA_903064625.1. Classification (NCBI taxonomy): domain Eukaryota; kingdom Metazoa; phylum Chordata; class Actinopteri; order Osmeriformes; family Salangidae; genus Mallotus; species Mallotus villosus. The sequence goes on from CAEFZP010001582.1 coordinate 34,012, forward strand.
GCCCCATCATGTGTGTCTGTGTGATTTGTGGGATGCTGTCTCTTACAGGTCCCTCGGCAACACTGGGACTGGGAGTGTGCACCTGCACCACAAACACCTCGTCCCCTCCCACTGTCTACAAGCTGCCATCACACACACGCAGAAAGGACACACACACACACAGAGTACTCAGACCCCACACACGCGCAATAGACTCACGTGTAGACTGACTGACGCGAAAGTGGGACCGTCATTGAACAATATTGTCGGCACGTTGACCCCTTAGCCCTACGCCTTCCCTCTCAACCCACTCACTCTCATGGATCAATCACGAGCGCACACTTAGCGGCCTCTGTCCTCGACTGACTCTATTCAGGTCACACTAGCGTCTTAGCTCTCAGCTCAAACCACCCGGGGCTACAGACAACGGGACACAGGGAAAGGCCACATCTCTCCTCACTCCTATTTAGGACACGATTCATGATTCCGACTCACTCGGAATATTTGATAACATTGGCAGTTTCGAGTGGGACGTCGATGCGATGCAATTCAATGATCCGCGTCATGAATTAGGGGTTTGAATGTTATCCATCCTCAGGTCGCCATGACGACTGACACCGTCTTCAAGACAGGATGTCAAATATGGACGAGGAATACACATGCACCCAAACACTGACACGCTTCTGTTGACGCGTCAGGACCCAGAGGGCTGGGTAGTGATGTCTGGGTAGTGTTGTCTTGGCTTCAGAGTCTCCTCAGAGAGAGAGACTGGGAGTCCTTAGTAGGCTTTAACCTCCCCAACCTGCTGTTTGCCTGGGACTGGCAGACATCAAAGGAATCCATTTTGTTTTTAATTTCCATTAAGGAAGCACCTCAGCCTGTTCATCAGTTCTGTAAAAGCGCCAATTACAGCTCTGCAGCCACAGCGTAATGTCGTTAACGCTTTCCCGTGCAGCCTCAGGAGGGTGTGTGTGTGTGTGTGTGTGTTTGTGTGTGTGTGTGTGCATGTG
>CAEFZP010001582.1:37500-45148 GCA_903064625.1 Mallotus villosus
CCTTCTTTTGGATGAAACACGAAAGGATACATGGCTAGATATTAAAACAGGGCTTGTGTTCGATAACCCCTCCCCCGTGTCGCCCCCCCCCACCACCACCAACCTCCCCTCCTCACCTGGAGATCTGCACCCCACTAGGTAAAATAATTGGAGGAGAATTGCTTCTGGGCTTCGGGGGGTATTGTAATTAAAATGGCAGTGTGTATACGACTATCATGCCTGCTGCATGAGCCGTCCGCACGCCGTAGAGGAGGGCGACAGAGTGGAAGGAGCTGGGGGGCTTCTCGTTTTCCGACCGCATACATGAGCTCTCGAAGATCGCGTTAATAAATATAACAAATGATTTCCCGAAAGAGCGAAAGTATCCCGGTGTATTAGTATCGCCGCTGCCTACTTCCTTCCTTTCTTCCGTTCCCCCTCCCCTCCCCTCTCTTCCTCCTCTCCCGTAGGAGCGCACCGAATAGCCATCCGTCACTTTTATTTCCTCCCTCTATCCTCCCCTAACGGCTGCAGCGGGAATCCTCGCCGGACGCGGCGGGGGCGAGAGGCTTTTAGGTCATAACAATAAAAGCGGCGTGGCGGAGAGACACGCTACGCATGAGCCACGCGGGCCTCCCGCAGCACAGGGGGCCTAGCCACCCCCCTCCCCCCCAACCACCACCCCCCCTCCCCCCGCCCACCACCGTCCGACCGCGCTGCCTAAACGCTCCGTGACCACATCGCCCGGCGGGGGACAGCCAATGGAGCTGCTTGGTTTGGGACACGCGTCTGTCTCAAGGCCGTCCTCTCCCAGTGTCCGCCGTCACCTCATCCCCTCCCCGCCGCCCGATGACGAGCTTGTCGGAATGGCGAGAGCGTCATCCAATGGCTTCGTCAAGTGTTTGCGGGTGCGTGGGTGTGTGTGTGTGGGTGGGTGTTTTTGTGTGTGTGTGTGTGCGGGAGTGTGTGGGAGTGCGTGGGTGTTCTCGTGTGTATCTGTATCGCGAAGTGACTCCACATGGTTTGTGTCTGTGTAGTGACAACGAGTTATGTATTCAATATAACCCCAACCCGATATGAAAAGCATGACTATTTATCCCTCCCTTCCCCTCCTCTCCTCTCCTCCCCCTCTCATCCTATATACAGCTTAGTCTTCAATGAGTTTATCTCTCTGTAGTCTTATCCCTCCGTATCTCTGTACCCAAGACCCTCATCATGTCACACACACACACACACACACACACAACCCCCTGGAGCAACAGCACAGCGTGTGGAGAAAACCCCCCCCTGACAGCTTCAAAGAGCGAATGGACGTTTCCATAGGAACAGCAATAAAAGCAATTAGATGGAATGCGGTGAAAAGAAAAAGAAACAGGCTTGGTGATCCATCGGAGCAGAATGGCCCTCTCCAAATTCCTTCAGAGACCAGCAGAATCACACAATCAGGACTTCCTTTGCTCGCTTCGGCTCGTGTCTCATCTGTCCTCGTCTCGCTCATCTTCCGGGCCGCGCCCAGCCTCCCTCCCTTCCTCGCCCTTTCTTCTCCTCCTCCTCCCCTTCCTCTGCTTTTCTGCTGATCAGAAGGAGGGTCTGGGAGCGTAAGGATCCAATCTCGACCCGTCCGAGGAAAGTGCACTGATCTGAGAGGCCTGCGTGAGAAGAGGAGGAGGTGGAGGGAGGAGAGGGGAGAGGAGAGGCAGAGAGGCGGAGGAGAGGAGAGAGAAGGAGGAGAGGCGGAGGCGGAGGAGAGGGGAGGAGGAGAGCGAAGAGAGGAGGAGGAGGAGAGGAGGAGGAGGAGAGAGGAGAGGAGGAGGAGGAGGAGAGGAGGAGGAGGAGAGGAGGAGGAGGAGAGGCGGAGGAGGAGAGGCAGGAGGAGGAGAGGAGGAGAGGAGGAGGAGGAGGAGGAGAGGAGAGGAGGGAGGAGGAAGGAGAGGCGGAGGAGGAGAGGCAGAGAGGGGAGAGGAGAGAGCGGAGGAGGAGAGGAGGAGGAGGAGAGGGGAGGAGAGAGGAGGAGGAGGAGAGGCGGAGGAGGAGAGGCGGAGGAGGAGAAGGAGGAGGAGGCGGAGGAGGAGGAGGAGGAGAGGAGGAGAGGAGAGGCGGAGGAGGAGAGGAGGAGGCAGAGGAGAGGAGGAGGAGGAGAGGCGGAGGAGGGAGGAGAAGGAGGAGAGGCGGAGGAGGAGAGGCGGAGGAGGAGAGGAGGAGGAGGAGAGAGGAGGAGGAGGAGGGAGGAGGAGGAGGAGGAGGGAGGAGGAGGAGAGGAGAGAGGCGGAGAGGAGGAGGAGAGGCAGAGAGGAGGAGGAGGAGGAGGAGAGGCGGAGGAGGAGAGGCGGAGGAGGAGAGGCAGAGAGGAGGAGAAGGAGGAGAGGCGGAGGAGGACAGGCGGGAGGAGGACAGGCGGAGGAGGACAGGCGGAGGAGGAGAGGAGAGGAGGAGAGGCGGAGGAGGAGCAGGCGAGAGAGGAGGATAAGGAAGGAGAGGCGGAGGAGGACAGGCGGAGGAGAGGAAGATCCGGGACTGGAACCTGGGCGGTGCAGCGCGCGGGAGAGGAGACGGACGGAGAGGAAAACGAGAGATGACGTGCGAGGAAAGAAGAGACCGAAAAGAGAGAGACAGAGGCCTGAGAAAAGGACGGGATGAAGAAAGATAGGGAAAGAAAGAGGAGAGAGATGAGGCGGAGGGAGGAGGAGAGGGAGGAGGAGGCAGAGGGGGTTGTTGCTGACCCAGTGTTAGGACATACACAGCCCATTAGGACTCATCTGCATAATATTCGCGAGGCCTCATTACCTGTGGCTGTTGAACTGGAGAGGCAGCACCAGGTAGCACTCCTCCTCTCCTCCCTCTATCTATACCTCTTCCCTGGCTAATAGCATCTCCTCCCCTCCCTCTCGTCCATCCCTCCCTCCCTCCGTCCATCACAGGGAAGTAAGAGAGATGAGGGAGCATCTGACAGTCTCCGACCCTCTCCACCTCTCATCCATCATCAGGTGATTTCCCCCCTCTCTCTCTCTCCATCTCAATCCTTCTCGGGTCTCTCCCTCGATACATATCTCACTCTATCTCGCTCTCTATATCAACGCATTACGGACTCATCATTCTCGGTCTCTCCCGACGAGTCTCGCTTCTACTCTACATCATTCTCGGTCTCTCCCTCATATCTACGGTTATCTCTCTCTCTTATCTCTCTCCTACTCAACTTCTCGGTTTCTCACTCCTGCTCGGTCTCGTCTCTCTCTCTCTACCTCCTTCTATGTCTCTCTCTCCCTCCTTCTCTCTCTCTCTTCCTCCATCTCTCCAGACCTACAGTTCCTCCTTTCCATCCTCCCTCCTTTCCTCCCTCCCTTTCTCGTCAGAGATCTCACGTTCCGCGTCCCGTACTCTGTCTCTCCCTCCCTCTTTCTCTTCGTTACCTCGTCCCTCCATCTCTCCACCTCCGCTCGCTGCAGGCTGAAGAGTGTGTGTGTGTGTGTGTCAAACTGCAGCTTAGCAGGGAACACATCTTCAGGGGAGAGAGTGATTTTCTTCCCCCCTCTCCTAATCTCTCTATCACACTCTCAAACTCGAACCTCCTGTCCTGTGTCATCCACATGACTTTGTTTTCGTATCAAATTCGCACAGGATTATTTTTGCTGTCTAACTGTTGGACCTTTACCTCCAAAAAATCACTTCTACCACAGAATAAATATATAAATAAAGAAGTAGTTGAGACCAGCATGTATGATTATGTCACAGGTGCCAGTCACAGTTATCAAAGCGTTTTTTTTATATATCCTTTGCAGCAATCTGGTTTACCGTATGTATGTAGGAAGAATGTTCCCCTCAGTGCTTTGCAATCTGACCGCGTATCTTTCTGTGAATGCAAGCACTCACTGAAGGCAATCGATGAGTCACAACGCGGGCGGATAAAACATCGGCAGACATGGCAACCATCGCGTCCACGTGTCTTACTTCTGTGTGTGTTTTGTTTCGCCGCTGTGTCGTAGGACTCGGCGAATGACGGGAGCCGTGGCAATCAATACGTTTCTCTCAATCCATGTGTCACTCTATCCTATGCTCTGCTCTCTCCTACACACTCGTTTTGCTCACTCGTGGGGGGGTTTGGAGGGAGTTAGACACCAGCACAACCAGACGACCTTAGTCCAAATTTTCTCCCCTCTCCATACTCCAGCAAGGCAAACCTACGTTCTTCCAACTCCCATCTACATGCGACCTCGGTCACACCAAGTCTGACTAAATCGCTCGACACCAGCCGTCTCGTGTGCTATACCACGTCACATATTACTTCTCACCTCATGTGGACTTAGACATCACTCTCTCATCACATCAAGATCTCGTGTTTTCAGATCTCTCTTCATACACCACCACATACGGACTTCTCTTACCACCTGCATGGTCGTCACACTTCGGCAATCCGCCTGCTCTGATCCGCGCTGGGGAAGGGCCGAGCTGCGGGGATAGAGGCTTTGCAGGTAAGTTTGCGAGCCTCAAACGCTAACAGGAGATAGAAGAGAGAAAAGAGGAGACCAACAGAAAAGTCAGAGGATAAAGGGAGGGAAACATATAGAAGTGGAGTGAGCATAGGATGGAGAATTCAGTTTAGCGCCACTGGCTCCATCTCCAGCACAGAGAAAGGTCCTAAATCAGAACGGCACAGCGAGAAAGGGGGGATGAGGAGCAGGGGGGCGCCAAATGAAACGAGGGATGTGTTAACAGGAAGCCATAATCATGACGCCGGGCGCCACACAGCTTCGTTGCACAACGCGACAAAGAGAATAGACCCCCATGGTATCGATGTGGTATATCTTTGAGGCCGCAGCCAGAGAAACGAACCGCACAGCACGGAACCCCCAGAGACAGAAATGCGGCACAAAATTGCAAGTGTTCGATTAAGATCTCACCGTCCAACGTAGGTGGAGAGACGGACGATCATTACAGGGCGCGGCAGTAAAACAGGAACACACGGCACATGCCGTAGCTGATGTTTATTTGATTAGGACACTGGAAAAGAAAGCAGCGCTGAGGTAAGGTCGTAGAATGGGAGCAATACGGACGACGTGAGTTTTACAGACGGACCCGCCAGTCGGCTTTTCGCCCCCGCGGGAACGAGGATGAGAGAGGCGACTGTCACGCTGCTGGCTAGGGATGTTGTGGGGGGTCTAACCGGCGAGGGGCCGGGAGAACACTGCACCTCAATAGAACGAGTGGAGTGGTATGTAAATGCCCTACCTCCAAAGAAAGGACTGATTTTTATCCACACAATAGTTACCGGCGATGGGCATGGTGGATCTTAATGAACGAGCATGCATTGCTCGCCGCTCTTCACCGTAGCGTGATTGGCGGAGATGCATCACAATTAGCGCTAGATGCAAGAGCGACCAAATCGAAATATGAGTTGGTAGAGGAACCGGGCCTTTCATAGCACGCAACACCGGAGAAGAACGGGAGAACGAGTGGCTCCAGTGTTGGGTGTGGGGGGGGAAATCCAGAAAAGCGTATAAAGAGGGGGTGCCGAACATAAGATGCTGCATTCTTTAATATAACTTACGATTCCTTCCTCTCATTCTTTCTTTCTTCCTTTGTCCTTTCTCCCTTCTTTTCCTCATTGCTTCCTTCCTTTTTCCGTTACTTCTCCCTTCTTTCCGGTAACATCGCCTTCCTCCTTCCTGCACCTCCATTATTTCATCATGAACTTCCTTCCTTCCTGTTGTGATACCTCCTTACTTGCCTCATGCCTCCTTCCTTCCTTCCTTCTTTCTTCTATGCCTTCCTTCCTTCCTTTCCTTACCCGGCATGGCCCTTAATTACCTTCTGCTTAATCTATTTTGTTCCACTTGGCCTTCCATTCTTCTATCTTGAGTGTCGTAGTCCCACATGTACAGCTGGCACGACTACAAAGCCCACAGCAGTCAGGGGGGAGACCACGCATATCTCTGCTGCACCCTGCCGGTAATGCATGAAATGTGTGACGAGACTCGCTCCCGCAATCCAATTACCAATGAATATAAGTTCAATGAGAAAGAAATTGAGTAGCCGTACGATGGCAAAAGGAGTTACTCAGGTCTACGAGTACATTAGGCGGTAGAACTGGGAACTCAATTACTGGGCAGAAACCCAATATAAACCTGTTGAACGCCATCGTATAGGCTACGACCAGCGGTCAATAGCAGCGACATCACAGTATTAATGGCTATTCCAAATAAGTAAGGCCAAGAGTGGGTATCAGAACATTAGTTTAAAATGAGATGCGTCAAAAGTGCAACGGAAACTGCAACACAAAAGATTGATCCGCGTTGCGTCCTGGAACATGACGTCTTTAGTGGTGTGTCATAAGAAACATGTTTTGGAGCTGTAGGGCGCTCGTAGCAAGGTGTGGGCTAAGGGTAATCAATCTGACACAAAGAGAAATCCATACATGTGGGCTCCTGAAGCAGATGACGTGTAATGAGATCATTTCCAAGAGAGATATGTTGGTCCTAGTTGCTGTTGAGTTCACGGGAAGGAAGTGTTACTTAGTACGAAAAGCAGCAGGGGTTATTGCAGGCGCAGTCAAAGAACACCGGCGCAAGAAGCTAATTGCCTTCTGACTCAGGAACACCATCGGAAGGTGAGGGAACTGAATACTCGGGACAGTAAACGTGGAGAGGATCCTTTTCCTTGATCAGTCTAGCTTCTCGTGGCCGCCGCGCTTCCTCCTGGCCTTGTGCAGGGGCGTGGTACAGCGCCGTACAGCCCATGGCATATTTAACACCGACGCGTCTTCAGGAAGGGAAGCAGCAGCAGTATAAAGCATTCAATTCGCAATTTGAAGGAGCGTAATGAAAAGCTGGCACCACTCGAACTGTTCCCTGCGACCCCACACACCCAATCACTCCCCACTCCCTTACTCCGAGCCGCCGCACCGAACACATGTGTAAACACAACACGAGCGCACACACCTATTACAAACACAGCTGCCGCCACGGGCACACACACACCGGCACACATGCGCCTGCACAACGTGAGAGAGTGGGCCGGATGGGGGATTTTAGTAACGCGCGAGGTCAAAAGAGGGGCGAATGACACGTCTATCTATCTTTGATGAGGAGAGCGACGAAAGGGGACTATTGGATGGGCAACTTCTCTCTCTCAGCTCATCTTTACCGGTCTTCCTGTCTCTCTCGCGGGGGGGCCAGCAGCGTCGGCTGTGAATTCTTTGGCTCTGGTCCCCCTGCGTTGTCCGATCTCACCCCATCTGATCAACATAGCTCTTTTCCTTCGTGCTCTCCTGTCCAACCCAATGGCAAATCAACTCCTCCGTACTCCAACGGGAAGAGAAGTGTGGCCGCCCGTGGCACAAGGGCCCGGAAACACGGCATGGAGGCAGAGAGCTCACTCTCCTGGCAGGCTCTGGCTGTTGCCACGGGGGACCAGGAAACTTGAGTGGAAAGCTCCACGGCGGGGATGACACTAGAGAACCATGACGAGGAGACATCACCACCCAAAGAAGGGATATAGGACTGAAGGGCGCAGTAGAAGGGCAAGGGGAAGGAGTTCAAAACAAAGTGCACGGGAGCAGGCACAACTCCCTCCCCCACACTGCTATAGGCGAACAATAGTGCAGATGGAGGATAATCTCTAGTCCGGATCATTTCTTTGACATATACTTGGCGGATAGTTGTTGACCTGTTACTCT
>CAEFZP010001583.1:0-35000 GCA_903064625.1 Mallotus villosus
AGAATGCTTGTGCAACAGCACCGGAGTCATAGATAGTGTTAGCTCGTGCGCGAGAGCTGAGGGGAGATAGCTTACACACCACACATCACGACACCAGAGCTCAGGCATGGAGCATGCTCAATAGCGAAGGATTTTGTTTGTGTGGTGTGCTCGGCATATTCATAGGTCAGCATGACGTGTTAGCCGAGTCATGCCAGCAGATAGATAGAGATATAGAGAGAGAGAAAGAGTCCGCCCTAACGAATGACATCAGCGCAGAACATGAAGGAGCTCCTGGACCCATAGATAGTGCCTGAAAACAGACTCATGGCACCTTCCGGTGAATATTCCTCAGATCCCCTGAGACCATAGTAAGCATATACGAGAGATCTACCGAGAGAAGAGAGACCTAAATATCGATATATATAGATAGGAACAATAGAGAGATACACTTACACACTCTGACTCCATGCTGTGAGCTCCAGTCTTGTCATACACCCAACCCACCCTGACTGGGCCTGACTGACGTGTGCAGAACAATTGGTTAAGAGATATCTAGCGATGAGATAGAGATATAGAGGATAGTATATATAGACAGCGAGCGATAAGAGATATGCAATATATGAATAGTTCTATCAGAGAGAGAGAGAGAGGATAGAAAAGTGGTTTGGGAGGGATGGAGATATATCTTCCAACAAATCACTGCGCGAACCTCCAGTGGCATGGAGTAATGTGAAGGACAAGAACGAGCGCTTCAGAGGAGGAGAGGAAGTCAGGAGGAGTAACAGAGGGAGAGCTGCCTCGTGGTGTGTGCCGCTGGAGAGTGACGCATTCCGCCGCCCGCCGACGGACCTCCTTCCTCCATCTTACGCCGCCTCCATCTTTCAACGGCCCTTTTTTTCCGTCCTCGCGGTACGGCGCGGGGGATACGGAGACCGTCTCTCTCGCTTCGTCTCTCCCTCCTCCTCTCGGACGCAGCCGACCAGGGAGCTCTGAGAGCCGTGTTCTCCGTCTCAGACCCTCAGAGGAATAACAGAGAGCTTTCACGTCCCAAACACGACAGGACTGTTCTTTCTTCCTCGACCTAACCCCACGACAGCGATCTCCTCCCGGAACGATCCGTGCACGGCGACGCGACGACGCAGAGCGTGAGGACAGGAAGGAGCAGAGAGGTGAGACGAGGAAAACATGAGCGTCAACATGTGTGCAGAGACGCAGGGTCTGTGTGTGTGTGGTGTGTGTGGTTGGTGTGTGTGTGTGTGTGTGTTTTGCCGATCTGTGTTTATCAATGGACATTTGAATGTGTGTGTGAATGTGTTTTCTGTCTCAGGGGTTGTGTGTTTGTGTGTGTGTGTTTTCTTTGTCTTTGTTGCATTCCAGGTTGTGGTTGCAGAGGTGGTTGCATCACAGCAGTATTCTGAGGACACACACACACGCACGCACACACACACACACAACACACACACATGAACGTTCCTCTAAATAGACCCCGTCGATGTGTTTACTGCGCAAAGGGTATCTTGAGGATATCTTGATGGTATCATATCTCTGGAGGTTATGACACTTGACCGACCCCCCACACCCCCCGAGAGAGAGACAGGCAGACAGAGAGGGCACAGGGGGGGGTGGGGTGTGGGGTGGGGGGGGTGTGCGGGGGCGAGGCAGGAACGCTTGTTCTGTAGCTGTCAGCATGGTACAGGGTTCTCCGTATTGAGCGTGCAGCGGTGCTGGTGCAGTCTCAGTCTCTGGCTCTGCTGCCGTTGTGTTGCTGTTGCATAACCAAGGCGGCTGGTGCCACCGACACAGTGCACCCACCCTCCCACACGCGGCGTCCAGAACCTGCTCTCTCCGACGGAGCCAGGGACCCGCTGCCTGCACACACACACACACACCCACACTAACACAGGCAATGCACACAACAACACACAAACAGGCACTACCACCACTCACACATACGCATGCACACACTCCACAGTCAAGCACACAACCACAACCCCTCACAGACAGGTATGCACACGCACACAAATAGCTGCAAACACACGTATAGGTGCCACGTACACGCCACGCATAACGCACAGACACCGACCTCCAATCTTGTCTGGCCGTCTCAGCCCAGCGCGTGGCCGATCGCCGCCCCTCGTTCGTTCACGTCTGCACCTCCGCACCCCAGCAGCAAGAAGCCGAGACAATCAATATCCCCCCAGGATATCGACCCCGCACGCTTCCTCGTGAACCCCTGGCAAGGCCGTGTGTGCGCTAGCAGGAGAGCTGTTATGGTTTTACTGTTGTGTTGTGCTGGTGTGATCTCTCGGCTCCCCTCGGGGACGCGCGGCCCGCTTCCCGGCCAGGAGACCGAGAGCTGGATGAGTCGAGGAGGAGACGTGATGATTGTCTCTGGGAGTACGTGAGATGAATGATTTATAACCCTCTCGACCCCCTCGCACCACGGAGTCACAAACCCCGCCGCTGAGGCTCACGTGATTAACTGAAACACAACAGAAAAAACATAAATCACAATCAAAATCTGGAATTTAAGAATGTGCCAGTTTGCCTGTGATTTGATACATGTATCAAACATCCTGTTGATACAGATCACAATGTATTTCCAGGATGTCACCAGCATTTAAGACAAATCACACAACTAAACAACAAGAAGGTCAACCCCCTGCGCTGTGGCGAAACAAACATCACAACCGGCCGGGCGGGGGAGAAGGATATTCTTTTTCCCTGATCGCGTTGTTTTCATTTTGGCACTCGGCAATTTCCCACCGCAAATCATCTCTGTGTGATCATGTAGAAAGCTGAGGATTAGCGAGAGGCAGCTCCCTGCCCGTCATGTTTACCGTAACCCCGCCATACCGCTCGTCCTCCCACGGAGATATGGACATGGAGGTGACACCACGTGGGAGCCGGCAGCTCCCCCCACTACACTGCTCCCGTGTGGGGGACACAAGCCCGCGCCCACCATGGCCCCCCCCCCCACCCCCCCGCTTGCCTGGCGACTATTTTACGAGCACGGTCCATAGTGTGATCGTCTAATTTATAGATATTATTTTTTATATTTAGTATATTAATATGAGAATAATATATATATAGTACATAGATAGTATATAGATATATATATTAATAGATAGATCTACGTTTGATTGGTTTAAATATAATAATGATAAATATCAATTGTTGATATATATATATAATATTGTGTTTATATAGTATAATGATAAATAAAGATTCGACAGATATATATACACTACATATATAGATATATTTTATTCATACATGCATTTGTTCTATAGTGTGTTCTGTTGACTAGGATGCTCCCCTTCTCCTCTCATCTCTTCTTCTCTTCAAGCAGGATTTGAGATTCTTCCACAACGGATGGAGGGCGAGGGTACTGTGGACTGGAGCCTTTTGTGTTTACGTGTTGAAATTTTTGGTGTGTTTGTTTTTCCTGTCGGGTTTTGTAGTTGTGTGTGTGATGTGGGTGTGATGTGTTTGTGCTGATGTCTGGGTAGGTTTCTGTGTTCCTCGTGCATGTAGTTTGTTGGGCATACTAGTTTCAGTGGGAGGGCTTATGAATGGCGAGAATGATGGGTGGGTTCTGGTGTGTGGTTGTGTGTGTGTTGGTGTGTGTTGGTGTGTTGTGTGTCCTATGTGGGCCTGTGGTCTCCGTGTGTTATGGCAATGTTGAAAGCAGGAATTCCAACTCGTTTAAGGGGTTGCCTTGAGGTGTCTGGGATTGTGCCTTCAGATCAGTTCAGCCCGCTTCGCAGAAACGAATCTCGGGTCCTCTGCCGGTCCCTTCCTGATTGGGTTGGTGCTTACCTGCCCCATGGCCAGATGGGATTGACATTAGCTTAATTCCAGGGGACGAGGATTGTGTTTGTTTATGTGAGGTGTGAGTGTGGTGTACATTGTGTTCTTTTGTGCGTGTGTGAGTGGTGTTGTACATTTTGATGTTTTTTGTGAGGTGTGTTTACTTTTGTGATCTTGTGAGTGGTGTGTATTTTTTGTGATGGTGTGAGTTGGGTGTGTACATATGTGTGTATTCTGTTAGTGTTGATGGTGTGTACATTTGTGAGAAGCGAATCGTTTGGGCTGCTGCAGATCTGCTGCCTGCTGCCCTCCATGTGTTGAGATAAACCGAGACCTTCACACCGAAAAGAGAGCGGTACCAGGAGACGTCCATGTCAGCTCCCGTTCCCTCGGCACCCTCACCGAACTAGAATGTGAATTTTGAGATGGCTCGTCCTCCTAAAGGAACCCTGGATATTGTCATAGTCTAAGTGCGAACAGTCCCTAGGTCCCATCTTACTCAGCTAACCTGCATGGCGGTGTGTGTGTGTGTGTGGGGTGTGTGGTGTTTGTGTTGTGGTGTTTGGTGTATTGAGGTGGTTTGGTGTTCGGCTGGAACTGAGAGACATGGCGGAGTATTTAGGGTGGATGTTGGCGATCAGAAATATGTAACCCTTCATTAACCTCCATAGCCGTTGATCGGCCCCTGCGTTTAGACAAAAACATGCATTTGTCTGTTGAATGAAAGATGAAAACAAGCCCGATTCTGCCTCGTCTGAGTCAACCGCTCACACGTCTGGGCTGAGCGTGGCTTGTGGGGAGCGATTAATGTGTGTGAACTGGAGAGAGAGAGAGGGTTGAGGATAGCGATAAGAGGCGAGAGAGATAAGGTTGAGAGAGGAGTAGATATAGGATAGCGGTGTTGAGAGAGAATGAGACAGCGATGGTGAAGAGAGAGAGAGACATTGAGGATAGAGAGAGATAGTTTGAGAGATAGAGAGAGAGAGATAGAGAGCGAAGAGAAGAGAAGGAGAGAGATAGAGAGACAGACAGAGATATAGTACGGTTTAGATAAGAGATATATGAGACAAATATAGATATTTATATAGCCGAGAGAGAGATATGATAGAGATATATAATGGTGATATATATATATATACCAGAGATATCTGTTTCGCTAGCGAGATATGACATATAGATAGATGTTTGAGGGAGAGAGATAGACAATATATATATTTTTATATGTAGATATATATAACCTATACTATATAAGTGTTGAGATATTAGATATATAGTATATCCATATATATATATTTTTATGGATAATATAGTATAGATATGTACATAGATATAGATTGTTTATATATAGATATATACATATAAATGATATATTTGATATATATATATATACATATAGAAGATAGAGACATATCAGAGAGTTGATCATATTTTGATATAGCAATATATACAATATATATATACATACATATATAAGCTTTTTATATATATATATATACATATATATACTATATACACTCTCTAAATTATCTTCTATTTTTATCTCTCTCTACCTATATATACCTATATATACCATCTAACCTGCCCCCTATATAGTCTCTTTTTCTCTCTCGTCTCCCCCGCTCATGCTAGCTTTTTATAGATTTTTTTATTTTGGGATAAGCGTTGTTCCCTTGCGGTTCTGGAGGGCAGGCAGTCTACAGCTCTTGCTTTTCTTCTGCTATCGACGGTAGGATTGATGGATCCTGGGCCGTTTCCAGAACATCCGGGATCGTCACCGCACAGGCCCACCACGGCAGGAATGTCCCGTACGTCAATAGTTTCCGGTATCCACCTCTTTCTGGGTAGAGTCATGGATGGAGGATGAGAAATTGAGCGTCGTGCTTGTCTCATCGTGTGTGTGAGTGTGGGTGTGTGGTGAGAGAGTGTGTGTTCCGTTTTGAGGTAGTGTTGATGGACGAGATCACTCTGTCTGTTGAGGACAGCTGTCGCTGCTGCTGTGAAATGGCCAGCAGAGGTTGTGGGGGTAGAAGCCCTGAATGATGTGCTCAGATAAAAGACGCATAACTCAAAACAGGATTCGCTGCTCTTCTTCTTTGCTCCCTTTTTTTCTTTCTCTTATTTCCCTCCCTCCCTCCCTCCTCCCCTCGCTCACTCTGCTCCTACTCCTTTCTCATCTCTCTCTCGGCGTCTACCTCTCTCCTGACCCATCTCCGGGGGCCGACAATCATCCCGGCGGAACGCCGAGATGAACCCTTCCCGAGTCCCGCCACCTGCCCTCGCCATCCCTCACCATCCCGTCCTCCTCCCTCCCTCCCTCCCTTCCCTCCCTCTCATTCTCTCTCTCTCGTCGGCATGTAGGCCACCCTCCTCGCTACTCCCGTTCATCGGGGCCGTCCTGTCCCGTCTCGTATCCATCACATATCCTCTGATTTGTACAGTCAAATCCTCTGCCTATCTAATTCATAATAAATCTCTTTGTCAGATTCGTAAAGAGAATCCCTCCCAACCCGCCGGTGGGGCCCCCCCCCGCAGGAGCCCCCCCCCCACGCTCGTCGCCACCCACCCGCCGCCACGATGCGTGGCGCAGGTCCATTCATATCACACCCCCAGATGCTGCACACACGTATGACTACCACATTCCACAACAAACCCACTCTTGATCTCTCTCGTACTCGCTTGCTTACTCACACACACACACACACACACACATACGTGTTACATGCAACCTCTTCACAGAGCAGGAAGTGAACGACTCACCGACCGCACTCCCGTCTCCATGTTCTGCTCTCGCAACACCATGGCGCAAGCTTCGATTTCGTTAAAAACCGAATCGCTCGCGAGCGGTTCATTGTGATTTCAAAGGAGAGGCGGCGACATTCTCCGCTGCCGCCTTCTTCCTACGATCACGTTATCTTCACGGAACAGACCTCGTGTTCACTCGTGCCACATCATTGTATGAATTCGTTGAAAACATGAGCTGATTTCCACTGTGTTACCGCGTGAGGAAATGAGTGAGCAGGGTGGGGCGGGACTGCACTTTCATATCTGCTTTGTAATAATTCAATCCACCGACCCTGTCCTCTCCTCTCCTCTCTCCCCTAGGGCAGCTGTGTCAGAGGGGCTTCTAGGACATCTGCTGCTCCACCTGACCACCTACTACGTCTGCTCTCCTGGAGTCCCGGAGGGGCCGAGGGCAACAAGGACACAGTCATCCATCAGGCCCTTATCAGCCTTCAGTCTGTTGGCCTCAAGTGGAGGGTCTGGCTCTGGAAGTCAAGCGCCCCTTCACCCCCTCCCTCCCTCCCTCCTTCGAGGGCTGCTTTCGGACCAGAGGAGCCATTCCAAGAGATTTCCGTTGCCTCTGGAACGTTTTGGAACGCGTCCCATATAAAGACCCCCCCCCGCCCACCCCCCTCCTGCCTGCGTTATCGGCTTGCCACCAACGGGGGCCCGAGATTTCACTTTGCCACGTTGGAACGAGAGCAGAGGGAGGGCTGTTTGCAGGTTGTTCTCAGACACACACACACACACTCTCACACACACAGACACTCACACACTCACACAGACACACTCAGACTGTACCACAGCTTTGAAACAGGAAGGAAGTGTTTGTGTTCAGCGACCACGTAGAAACAAACTCCCCGACTGGCTTGCGTCAGTTTCCCCCGGTCAGATCGAAGGAGGCAGCGTGGGACGACATGACGTCAGCTTCCTAGAACAGCAGAAGAGCTCTGCACGAGGAGGAACCACAAACACAAACGCCTCTGAACTCCAAACTCGCCGTTCTGAACTGTCTGTGTCGGCGTCTACTGTGTATACTTGAGATTATTATTGCTGTTATCACTGAGAACATATCCCTGTACGTTCACGCGCTGAGTCCTGCTTGTTGCACAGTTGTGGTGTCGAAAGGCTATCGTACATATCTCCTGATAACTTCTCTTTCAGCGTGTTCCATAAGCCACCGCACCCAAACATCGTCCCCAAAAAGCCACAAAGAACTAACTGTTGAGCTAACCGACCGTTAGCCTGTACGGCTGGACTGTTATCCCGGCTCTCTATCAGCGAGCTGTTATCAGCACACTGGTTCCTGTGTTCCAGGAATACAGCGCTTAGGGGTGTGGAGCTCCAGCCAGCCTCCGCCGTCTGCCCGACGGGCTGCGGGTTCGAGGGCCCGTGAGAGAGCAACATGGACAGAGCCACTCGTCCCCACGTCCCCTCCAATGGCTGACTGCGAGACGACCTCATCCGTGCAGAGCCCACCTTCGTCCTCGGTCCCAGATCCAGGCTTGGGCCCGGTCTGAGAGACTCCAGCCACCCCCCCTTCCCCCCTTCCCCCCACCCCCCCCTCTCTCTCTCTCAGACAGACTCCCTCCAGCGAGCGCGAATGTCCTGCCTCAGGCGTCAGACCGTCACCATCCCCATGGATACCGTCAAGATCATCCAATCGGAGAAGTTTCCCCGGGAGTGTCCCGTGCCCGTCACGCAGCCTCGCTACGTCCCCACCCCCAGGGTGGCGTGGGACGGAGGGGGCGAGGGGGAGATCATCGTCAACCAGGCATGCAGTGACCTGTCCCTGGAGGTGACGGGGACCACCATGGCGGGCCCCCCCAGGCCCGATGATGTCCCCCCAGGCACCGGCGACCCACCGGGAGCAGAGCTTCATGGCCCAACGCAAGGCCAGCACCACCACGGACATCTGCTACCACCAGTTCCACTACAAGATGGAGGACGTGATCGTCAACCAGTACGTGCTGCGCTCCAACTCCACGTCGTCGTCCGCCTCGTCGTCCGCCTCGTCCTCGGGCTCCGTCGTCATGCCCTGCGAGCCCCTGGACTGCCCCACGTGCGGACACGCCTACAACTTCGCCGGCAAGCGTCCGCGCATCCTCTCCTGCCTGCACTCGGTGTGCGAGGAGTGCCTGCAGATCCTCTACGAGTCGTGCCCCAAGTACAAGTTCATCTCGTGCCCCACGTGCCGTCGGGAGACCGTGCTGTTCACCGACTACGGCCTGGCGGCCCTCGCCATCAACACCAGCATCCTCAGCCGCCTGCCGTCAGACCCCAACGGTCCGGTGCAGTGGGGAGGGGAGGCCGACCGCAGCTGCTATCAGACGGTGCGGCAGTACTGCCAGTCGGCCTGCACGTGCCAGATCGCCAACCCCCTGGCCTCTTGTGGCATCATGTAGGCGCAGTGAGGTGCCCTCATGGTGCCCTCCTGGCCAGGCTGGGCCCTGTCCTACCCTCACCCTCACCCCTCCTCTCTCTCCTCAACCCCCCGGCCCTCTCCCAGTCCCTCCCTTCCTCACCCCACCCCTCCTCCTCTCTCTCTCTCTCACGTACATATAAACCCCACCCACCACAGATGTATCTATATATTTAATAGCACAGGTGGAAGCTGTCTGGGACTAAAATGGAATCGTGAAGTGACACTTGCTGATGAAACAGAGAGATAAAGCAAATAAATGTATTTTATGTATGGACTGAATCCTGGAATGAATCCTGGAATGAATCCCGGACTGAATCCCGGACTGAATCCTGGACTGAATCTCGGACTGAATCTCGGACTGAATCCCGGACTGAATCCCGGATTGAATCCCTTTCACCCTCTGTTGTTGGGATGTGTTTGTCGTTGACATCTCTTTACATGGGAATGCCCAGGGAGGCTCCTCCCCCTCAATCTAGGCTCCTCCCTCTCAACCTAGGTGAATAAAAACAATAAACAAGTTGAAAAAACAACAAACCAAACCATCTCTTGTTTGGTGTACTGGGTTTTCTGGATATTCACTTCTCTGGGGCAGTCCAGGTACAGGAAGTTGGCTGTCTTGGTGGGCGAGGTGCTATTGTTGAGGGTTAGGTGAAGACTCAGTGGTTAAAGTATTTTGCTGTAGATCAAGTGCTCACAGGTTCAATTCCCTCCCATCAGTTTGTTGTTGACTGAATACAGTATCGTTGTTAGGCGTAAACTGGATCAGAATGAGGGAATGGACGAGTGTTAACAAGACTAAAGACAAGGACTAGAGCAGATGAGGTATGTTGTTTTCTGGCTTTATTATATCTTCCATTCAGAGATTTTGCGTTAGAGGTTAATTGACTTTAGTAAACCATGTACAAGGAGGCCAGCACAGCTTATATCACTTATAGTTACATTTACAGAAGCAGCGATGCAAAAAGATATAAAACATTTTACACATTTATCGGTGTTAGCAGTTGCACGCACCCTACATGATGACGTAAACAGCCCACGAACATCAAAACAAAAAAGCCGGTCATTACAATCGGAGTATAAATAATTTGTATACAAATGGAGCAGACAATAAATAAACAAACACTTCAGATTTTAACAGGAGCTACATGGAATGGCAGGATAGGATGGATGAAGAGGGAGGTTCTTGTTGGTCAGCTGCGATGTAATGGAGCCCAGTCCGTGAACACTGGAGCTGTCTAGCTTCTTTTAAACAGGTCGCCCATCCAATGTTTTATGGACGGAAGCGTCTGTGATCTTTGTAAACAAGAAAGAATCAAGCGTGAGAAACACTGTAGATTGTTAGGGTGAGGCGTTTCAGAATCTGGGACTAGGCCTAATGTGTGTTGTTGGACACAAGGGAAACGCCATTTTGGCTGATTCTGGGTGAATATAATTCCCAAGAGCGGATGCGCGGGCCAAATGTGCTCTCTCATTGACGCTTCCAAGCACACAGTGCATTAGATATGGCCCAGTGCACCTGCAACATAACTGGCTGCCATGTTGTTGCACTGTGCGGCAGTCCAACTGACTGTGAACAAGTGTATTCGTTTCTCCTCTAGGGGTCGCCGTTTTGTAAAATCTCAACACGTTTTTTATATTTTACCTGTTTTTCTCTTTTGAGAATGAATGTTTAAATCCTTCTCTTTTCAACGAGGTTATCTTCATTTTCCAAGACGTGTCCTTCGTCGATGTGTCTCTCTTTGTTTTCTGCGGATACAAATGTTGGTCAGCATATTTAGACAGCTATGTGCCTTATAAGCAACCAAAGCGAAGTATAATCAAATGGTAGGCCCCTACGTCTTAAAACAGACCAAAAGAGCCATGCCTTCAGTTGTTAAAGAGTGGAATACGGTAGGATTGTACTGTAGGCATATGAAAAGAAGGCCTTTACCCGTAATCTTACCTGCGTTTCATCCTCTTCTTCTTCCAGCAAAACGTCGCTGTTCATATACTTCCCCCTAGTGTCCATATTTTGCATCCCTGCGGAAGACAACATTTACAAACGTTGGTCCCTTTTTGAATTTCCACCAACGTACACAGAAGCTCAATGAAACTAACTGTTACAACATACACACACATAACTTGGAGGATTAACTAACGTATTTTTATTAACGTAGGTCTACTTACTTTGCCGCTGTTGAGATAAGAAAAACGTGTCCGACATTGACCTTCGACGAAATTCACCTTGTCCGTCGTCATTTTGACAAGGTGGGAGTCTGGAAATGTCGTTGGTTTTATGTTTTGGACTCTGCTCGTTCTTTTCATTTACTTTACAGTCATGCCGGTGGGTTTCGGTGATCTGAGTCATAAAACAGAAAGGTGTTACGAACAGTAAGCCTCCACATGACGACTAGGTTACTTCATTTACTTGGCTAAAGTTACTCATTCCTCAGGACGTCGTCATCTTACCTGACTCATGGCTTGTTGCGCTCGGACAGAATCCATTTCCGTCTGTAGTCGTTGGTTTTGCAACCGTAGTTTGGCCATTTCCTCCAACACCCGACACAATTGCTCCAAATAGCCTAAACCAGGACTAAGACCCATCCTTATGTCTTCCTGGATAAAACAAAAAATAACGAGTTTAATAAACAGAACTTTAAACCCTTGTTACAAATAGCCTCATCAAATCATGTGATTCAAAAGGATGTATACACATTATTTGCCAATAATGTATAATTACAATGAAACCTTAGTTGAACAAAGATCATTCTAACAAATACTCGATAATACCCACGTTTCGCAAGGAATAGAACAGTGTATGAATGTTAAAAACATAATATTAATTTGGACTTTGAACCTCTAAGGATAACTTAAACCGAAAGCAGGAAATCAGAATGAAACTTGGCTCTAAATGGTGTTGGAATTCGACTGATTCATTCAACACATCACTTAGCTAGTGTTGCAATCACATACTGTGACAGCCATCACATACTGTGACAGCCAATCACATACTGTGGTTGTATCAGTCATCGCAGAGGCAAAGATGAATAGAGATCGAGGAATTCTGTATAGGATAGGAATGTGTTTACGGCCCATAACAGGAAATGAAGAGTATTTACTTTCAGAAAAACGCTATCACACTCTACCATCTGCCACAGAAGGCATACCATGTCTGTCAAGGGTCAGCAGAAGCATCGCACGCCCCCGCACGCACGCCCACACTCCTCTCATGCATGTGGTTCAACTAGACCAACTGGTTCATAGTAGCCCACAGCTCCGACACAGACTGATTTGACTGGTTTGCAACATGACATAACACATTACAGTCTAATTAGAAGCATGTCTGGAACTGTCTGGAACTGTCTATAACAGTGCGCTTGCGTGTGCGAGTGAATGTGGTGTATCAGATACGATTTACATGGGAAAACACATGATGGCCTATACGTACTATAGACCCAATCAGATCGTTTTCAGCGAAAGAGTAAATACATGATCAGTGAGCATCAGGAACAGCTGAATCAGGAACTCACCTCAGTGTGAACAGGCAGCCTGTCGTGATAGAGCGACTGGGGTCGTTTGAGCCTCTCCCCGACCTGCCGTCTCCCCACCGTTGGTCCCGCCGTCCTCCCGGAACCCAGACTCCCTGACCTTTGACCCGTCCCGTGAACCTGGGAGCTCTGTGTGCTCAGGGAGGCCGCGTCGCGCCGTTTCCGTGGCGCTCGGTCTACGGGCAACGGCGAGTTCTTCTGTCTACCCGGCTTCCCGTCCGTGTCTGTCCTCTGCAGGGTCTGCTCCAGCTTGAGGTGCATGGCCATGGCATGTTCCCGAGAACCCAGGGGAGCCTGCGCCTCAGTGAGACCGAGCGACAGGGAGGAAGAGCAGGACGAGGACAAGGGGAGGTCAGGTGACCTGGGAGGGGAGGACAAGGGGAGGTCAGGTGACCTGGGGAGGACAGGGGGAGGACAAGGGGAGGTCAGGAGACCTGGGAGGGGAGGGGGAGGGCAGGGGGAGGTCAGGTGATCTGAGAGGGGAGGAGGAGACCACCTCCTCTCCTCCTCCAGCGCCCGCCAGGTCTGCGTTGGTATCCGTGGTCGTCCCAGGGTAGAGTGGGGAGGGCAGGGGACTCACAGGGCTGGCCATCTCCAACCCAGAGTCCCTGGACTCAGACCTGAGAGGAGTGCTGGGGTGAGGCTTAGACAACGGCTCGCTCTCCGACAGCGTGAAGGAAGCCCCGGAGTCTGTGTCTGGCCACCTCCCAGCCGGGTCTGGGTAGACTCCCTCTGACACCCAGGCCTCCAGAAGGTTCCCGAAACTACTGTACAGATTCATCTCCAAAAAGCTTTGTCCTTCTCCTCCTCAACGCCGAAAAAGTCCTTGTCTTCCCTTCTCCTTCTTCTTCTTCTTCACTCCTTCCTCAGTCGTGTTTACGAGACACACAGGAGCACAGGAGCAGTTGCTACTGGTACGGGGAACTGACTCGCTAGTGAAGTAACACAGGTGAGTGTGTGATGGTGTATTTGAAATATTCAGTCAGTCAGTCCGCCTACATTCTCTTGTCACGCCTCCCTATAAATCTTGCTGTCAGAGAGCTACTGGTTGGAGCAAGCTGTTTCCTGTTGAAACTGACTCACCTGAATACCTCTTGACCCCGGCCCTACGCAACAAGCATGATAAGACTCAGGTATGAGTCTGGCATGCTGTTACATGGCTCAGTCGAAACTGAATCTTTACATTACTTACAATGGTGCTTCGCAAACCAGTCAGCTCCTGCTTAAAACATCAACATTGTATTTTACTAGGATTACAGTTGTTTTTGTCTATGACAACGCCCTGATCGTGACCTTGGCTGAGTGATCATAGTGATGACAGGAAACGGGGGAAGATGATTGAGGGGTACGTGAGAAGGTACAAATATAGACCGAACCTAGACATACCGACAGGCTTTGTGTCTGCGACTTCTCAAAGCACAAAGCTCTGTCTAAAGACGACATGTTGTGTGAGAGGAGACAGAATTCCGGTGTGCTGATAAAAATCTACATTCCCGATGGCAGGTGAATGGGGATGGTATGTCTCACTCAGTCCTAAACAGACCCGTAGTGATGACGTCTACATTCCAACCGTCACTTATAATGCTCTGTAATTTGGAGTTCGTTATCATGTTGTACCCGCATGTCTGCACGTAGTCTCCAGTTGTCTGACAAATAAGTAGCCTGTCACGTATTGATATTATTATTGATAAGTCCACGCTCTACGGTCCAGTGACGTCAGCAGAATATTGTAGGCTGCGCACTAGGCTACATTCTGCGATGTGTCGTAACTAGGTTGACAGCTTGTTGACGAATGATGGATGATTATTTTTGTAGTGCGGATTAGTTGCCACGCTCGAGGACTTTCACTAGATGTCAGTGTAGGCAACAACTTGTAAACAAAACTTGTTAGTGCAGTAAATGTATTCCCAGTCGATTCATAATAATAAAAAGTAAGAAAATGAATACATAATAATAATAGCAATCTTATTACAGCTACTACTGCCACTGTTAATAATAATAATAGTTTTTCTTATTTCGTTGAGGGCGTATTTTGCCTATTAAAAACATGGACAGAAATGTTAGGTTATCCTTTAAGAAGCCTAACAATTAAGAAAAACGTTATGTATACATTAAATGTATAAATACTTCTATCATATTTCAGTATTTTGAATGTGAGTGTTTTTTCTTTCTATTTTTTTCACTGCGAATCTACAAAATAATTTAGTAATGAACTGTTTGTGATGAAATGACGACCCGCGAACCCATCTTACCTCATAATGGCCCCACGGTGACGAAATAATAGAACCATGACCTTCGTCTGAACGATGACATTTATCTCTTCTCAGACCCAACCTCTAGCAACCACCTGCAAACACAACTGCCCTGTCTCCTGGTTTGCACTTGTGTCCGGCGTCAGTGGGGTTTAGCGTCCAGCAATATGGAAGAATTTCCCCCTAAATTTAGCAAGGTTCTGGTGACACCCGATCCACAGTACATCCCTGGGTAGGTAAAACACAGCCTTTAACATACAAAATAAACACACAATGCACGCATAAGGTTTAGACGTTTTCAAAAAATACATTATTGCCTCATATGTTGTGTTGATAGTTCAAATGTGCCTATAATCTGCGCGAAGTGAGTAGGATACAATTCAATTCTGGTGGACTATTCAATTGTTTACTAAAACTTAAGTGGCATGAAAATGGTATCTGAAGCAAAGCGAGCTCACAAAAACGCCGTGTGCAACAACAAGCAGTCAGTGGCGTGAGGTCGAAAGTATTTAGTGACAGTGATCACCAATGGCAACCGTTCTTGGGGAAATAAACAATCATAGAGCCTATCAAACATTGAGTCATGGAGGCTCGTTCCCCAACGTCTTTACGCCTTATGGCTTGAATCAGTCTGTTACACGTCTAACTGCATCTACGTGTCCCTCAGGTATGCAGGTTACTGTCCCCAGCTTAAGTACAACTTGGGGAAGACCTATGGCCAACTGACCGCCAAACTGCTGACGTCTCCGGAGGTTGCGCGCTCAGGGCGCCTGGTCCTCCATTCCGGCCGCTTCCCGTCCACGGAGACAGACACGGGCCCACGAGACGAGATCTGGAGGACTCAAAATGGAGAACGCAGGAACCTGGAAACGATGATTCCGGGATACACCGGTGCGATTAATACCCCACGCACGCACGCACTCACGCACGTACACTATATGCTTCAAGGTGAACACCGGTTTTGAAGTGTGTTTCTGTGGTATTTTTTGTAAATACAGGCTTTGTACCAAAAAGCCAGAACTATTTCTCACGTACGTACGCGGAGACGTGCAGAGAGGCTCTGACAGAGTTCGACAGAGACCAGCACAGAGGGCTCGTCTGCAGTCAGCCAAGCCACTTCTTGTCAACAAAAACTCTACCACTGGGTACAAAGTAAGCCCACATACACACACACACACACACACACACACACACGCCACACACAAAGCTCACGGTTATCCCTGATTAATATTGCAAGGTGAAGATTCAATGTCAGCTTGTGTAACGTTATCCATCACACACTCCGACTGCCACGCCAGGGGAGCACTACAATCAGAGCCTCACTCCCGTTTACACCAATTACAGCCTTTGCTGGTTCACAATCATTTTCCCCAGCACAGTGTGTACTGTAACAGGAGAGTGATTATACTGTTAGCAGCTTGGGCTTTATTGAATCACAACTGTGCTTGTCTTTGATTGTCTCACAAGAAACAGCACAGCCTCACTGGGCTGGGGCGGTGCGTCCCATTGGGCAAGTCGGGCAGTTGCCCAGGGCCTAGGCCACCAGGGGGAGCCTCGTTGTATTTACATTTTTTTTAATTAATTAAAATAAATCACTTGTCATTGTAAACGAATGACAATTCAAGTTAAGCATGAAAACACAATTCATTAATTCTATTCTTAATAGCTACATTTGATCTTAAATCCAGCATGGAACGTATTATGATTCAGGTCATGACGTTTGTGTCAGGAGAATTTGTATGTGGTGGAGTGTGTATTATCTAGCGGATCTATGATTGAACGGGGGAGGAATTATTAACTGGGTCGTCTTAGTTACACTATCAGGGCTTGGAAATACAGTGACTTGCTAAAGTAGGCAAATGGCTAGTAGAACATAACATTTCATAATAATTTCAGTTAATCAAACATCTGCCATCTGGTGGTTTGGTGTAAGAACTGCACCTGTAATGGGTGGTTGTAAAAACGAAACGAAAACGAAAAACCACGGAAAATGGTTGGTTTTTCCGTTTTTTGAAAAAACGAAACGAAAACGAAAAACCACGGAAAATGGCTGGTTTTTCCGTTTTTTGAGAAAACGAAACGAAAACGAAAAACCACGGAAAATGGGTGTTTTTTCCGTTTTTTGAAAAAACGAAACGAAAACGGGAAAATGGGTAGTTTTTTCCGTGTTTTGAAAAAACGGGAAAAGTGTGGTTTTCTGTTGTTAAACACTCAAAAATTGTCCTTTGCCCAGGGCCTCCAATTAGCTAAAACCGACCCTGTCGCTGGGCAATCAAAAACGATTTCATACTATATAAGTGTGTGTGTGTGTTTGTGTGTGTATGTGTGTGTGTGTGTGTGTTTGTGTGTATGTGTGTGGGTGTGTGTGCGTGCTTGTGTGTGCGTGTGTGTGTATGTCAGCAACTAGACACCCCGTTGACAGCCATCTCGAAGGACCGGCCCCCTACAGAGCAGACTGCTGGACACCCAGGGGGTCACCCTACTTCATGGATGACAGCAGCCCCCACAAGTACTTCATCTCAGGTACAGAACATCATCCTCATTAGGCTGTACCGTCTAAACGTCCATACACACAGACACCCAGTCTGCATGGCCCTTCAGGGTGACTCAGTTTAAAAAAGACCTCCTCTTATGTCCCGTGTGCAGGCTTCACAGGCTACGTGCCCAAATCCCGCTTCCTGATTGGATCAGGATACCCTATCACGACAAACAAGGCTCTCATCCAGTTTGGGAAGGAAATGAAGAGTGATGTGACGTCGGTGCGCCTGCGAGGGGAGGAGGACGGGAGCCTCCCCTCTCTGCCCACGGTGTACTCCTCCAAACACGGGCTGCTGCCCTCCTACACCGGACACGTCCCTGGTGGGTCCCAGCAGACACGACCACAAAACTCTGGCATGACCACAAAACACTGACATGAACACAAAACACTGGCATGAACACAAAACACTGACATGACCACAAAACACTGACATGACCACATGACCACAAAACACTGACATGACCACATGACCACAAAACACTGGCATGACCACAAAACACTGTCATGAACACAAAACACTGGCATGAACACAAAACACTGGCATGAACACAAAACACTGGCATGAACACAAAACACTGAGATAACCACAAAACACTGACATGACCACATGACCACAAAACACTGACATGACACAAAACACTGAATGACCACAAAACACTGACATGACCCATGACCACAAAACACTGACATGACCACAAAACACTGACATGACCACATGACCACAAAACACTGACATGACCACATGACCACAAAACACTGACATGACCACAAAACACTGACATGACCACATGACCACAAAACACTCACTGACATGACCACATGACCACAAAACACTGACACGACCACAAAACACTGAGATGACCACAAAACACTGACACGACCACAAAACACTGAGATACCACAAAACACTGACACAACCACAAAACACTGACATGACCACAAAACACTGACATGACCACAAAACACTGACAGACCACAAAACACTGAGATAACCACAAAACACTGACATGACCACAAAACACTGACAGACCACAAAACACTGAGATAACCACAAAACACTGACACGACCAGACAAAACACTGACACGACCACAAATCACTGACATGACCACAGATGATTAGAGCACAGTACACGGCTTCAGGATTTAACCTGACTGTGTTCTGAGATTATCCAATCTCCAATCTCGAGATCATCCAATCTCGTTAAGCTTCTGTGTCAGTCTAGAAGGTCTAAGTGTGGTCCTTTTGTCCACAGGGTACAAGTTCAGGTATGGGCAAACGTTTGGACAGCTTACCCACAATACACTGGGCGTCAGGGGCTCCTAGAGGAAGACCTGGAGGCCTGGTGATGGAGTCCACAGCCATGAAATGGATCAATAAAAGGATAAACAGAGCATGAAAGTTAGTCATACTCAAGAAATGTACAGGTCTTGTATTTTTTGAATGGTTCTCGAGCCAGTTAGATACCACTGCATCGGGTCAAACCGTATTCAGCAAGTGAAGGAAAATGTGGGGTGAAATTTAACATACAACATGAATACAAATGAAACCGTTCTTTAAGTTAAGTCTTTATTTGCAAAGGTTGATTGTCACGGAGCACCTAGTATATTAGAAGGACTTCATTCACAGGGTGTGGGGGAAGGATACTAAAGTGGGGGACGATTAACTCACAAACGTCACATTATTACAGATACTGTCAAACTAACTCCTTACCCTCAGACAACTGGGGAGTCACACTTTGCTGGTTGTCTATTCTTTAGCTCAAAATCAACCTGTAAGAGTACACTTTCATGTACTTTTAGTGCAAAGTAGCTCCAATCGAAGCACTATTCATCTAACCGTTCCACACATCTAGATGTACATACAGTAACCTAAATATGTACAAAACATTTCTGTCATAAAAAAACACCATTGGGGTTAGGGTGGTGACGAAGATATAACCACACAACACAGGAGTAAAGTAGCACCTTGTTTTATCATCGTTTTATCTTCACATGCACACGAAAAAAAGAGCAAGAAAAATAATAGAACCATGCAACGTGTCATTGGATCTGTCTTGATCTGATTGGTCCTCTAAGGCAGCATCCTAACATAGGACCAACCACTGTGGTAGGATTGTACAGGAAATACATCCTGCCTGTGACGCTGTCATTTCCTGCCGACCAGACGCAGACCTGGAGGTTGTTGGGGGGTCAGATGGCTGAGCGGTTAGGGAGTCGGGCTATTAATCAGAAGGTTGCCGGTTTGATTCCTGGCCGTGCTAATTGACGTGTGTCTCCGTGGGCAAGGCACTTCACCCTACTTGCCTCAGGGGAATGTCCCTGTGCTTACAGTAAGTCGCTGTGGATAAGAGTGCCTGCTTTGTGTAAATCTATCAAACTTTAGTCATCTAGCGGTTTGATTGATTGATGATCTTTGGAGTGGTGTGTACTCAAACGAAGACAAGAAGACAACTCATGCATCTCTCGACAAGGATCTGGGTCATTTCTGAAGGGCATAGGTCTCTCTCAGTTGTCTAAGGCAAGTCCATGACATCAGTATGTTCTCAGCAGAATCTCACAGGATGATTTCAAGGTGCACAGGGAGTAGCGTTCAGGAGTCCGAAGGCCCATCACATTATACACTACGTTGTAGAAACGTAAGCGCTTCCAAATACAGGAATCCTAGGGATGTGGTTAGTCCACAAGGTGTTAATGCGTACAGTACAAGAGATCTATCAAACCCCATCAGCCATGCTCAGAACACGAGTGTCACCAGGTCTCCCACTCTCTTCCTGTTTCATAAAAACAATAGGCGTTTCTGGTGATGTCATCACAAGGCGCCATGCTGTGTTCTAGATGTTTGGTAAGAGCGTGCGACTCTTTGTCTTCTTGGAAGGCTCGGTGTGATCCTAGTGAGGCTGTGTCTATGTGAGAGCATGGCCCTGTTCAGTGTTAAGCCCTGGGCATAGCCCTGGTCTTAGTCCTGGTTTTGTTCTTGGCCCTGGTGCTGTTTCCGGTCCCTGGTCCTGGACGTTTCCCTGTCCAAACCGACTGGGCCAGCAGACCCAGCTGAGCCCTGTCCAGCTGCAGCCAATGAGAGGGTCGCCTGCAAGGCCAAAAGAACAGGTGAGCACATCGTCACGGGAACGGAACACACCCACACACCCAGGTGCTGTGGGCTCAGAGTCTTACCTTCTAGCGGGATTCCCGCCGGAGCTCGGAGACGCGTTCTGTGTCCTGGTGGTGGAGGAGTCGGCCCTCGATCCAAACAGCTTGGCCCACCTCAGCCCTCCCTCAGGCAGACTCCCGCTCGCAGGATCAGCTCCGGCCCTGGAGGTCTCCCTCTCTCCCTCGCCCCTCCTCCTCCGAAGCAGCTCCTCCTCCTCTCCTCTCTTCCCCGCTCCACCCTGCGCCCCGACGTTGTTCCCGTCTGCAGTCCTCCCTCTCCACCACCCCCCTCTACGTGAGCAGGCTGTCTCTGCCACCACCCCGGGCTGGGGGCCGACCACAGGCCCCCGTCGGACCCATCCAGAGGCCTCTCTCTCTCTCTCCTGCCGGTCGACCTCTCTCCTCCCCCCCTGGGACCAACCGTGGAGGGGTGGTCCTGGCCGGGCGGGCTCCCCTCCGAGTCCCTGGCCGGCGGCGGAGGCGGGGGCTACTTCCTGGACGTCGGCTCTCAGGAGAGGCCAGCTGGACAGGAGGAAGGTGGAGCATGGAGGAGGAGGAGGATGGAGATCCTGCTCCTCGCTGCACAGCTGTCCGTTCTGCTGGAGGCGGGGCTCCAGAAGGAGGTTGAGGTCGAAGGGCAGCATGGAGAGGGGTTGCACCAGGAGGAGAAGTTCCTGGAAGAGGGGCAGACAGCGCCCCTGGGACATGGGTAGGAAACCCCAGGGATGGTAGTGAGACATGACCAAGTCTGGGGAGAGAGAGGGGGGGTGAGGAGGAGGGAGGTAGGTAAGTGACTTTTCTCGTCAAGATCATATTTGTGAGAATAACGGAATTGGATCTTGTACCTTTTTGGCTGTGGAGGTGACTCAGCCAGAATTCTAAGGACCTCAAGCTGAAAGACAAAAAGTTTTTTTTTAAAGTTTCTTAAAGCTGCAGTAGGTGATTTAAATAAATTACACAGATGAAACAATGTCTCAAATTCTTGTCTAAACTTTCCACACTTTCCTTGACCTATTGTACCTTTAAACCAGAAGCTGCACTGCTCAGATACATAGAACAGGACTTACTTGAGCAGGCCCATGATGAAGGCCCTTAGTCTCATGCAGTGACTGGTGAGGAGAGGGCACTGCTGGACCTTGGTGACCAGGCTGTGGAGCACACGAGTGGATGGGCCTGACACAGGAAGGGGGCGTCAGGTTACCACGAAAAGGACTACAACTCCCATATACACAGCGGCTGTCAGCCAATCACAACTTGAGAACTACAGAACCAACCGACAGCACGCGACACAAACGTCAATCAACCTTGGTTACTGTAAGGCTTGCTGTGTCCCATCGCATTTTGTGCGTTTGTGCTTTGGGGAAGGATAAAAGTGTTTTTTAATGTATGATGAAAGTGAAATGATCACCATAGCTACCTGCTTGTGTGAAAGCCTCCACCATGCTCCAGGAGTGGTTGGGGATCTGGCCGATGATCAGGTCCAGTTTATGGTCCCGAAGGCCGTCCAGGAGAACGTTCTGGATGGTGGGACACAGATGTTCCAGAACCAGACCTCCGATGGTGGAACTCCTGGAGCTGTTGCCTAGTCTCATCTGGAGAGAGAAGAAGAAGAAGAAGCCATGACGTTCCCATGACGACTCCAGAACCGGCACGTTACCACAGTAAACATCCCCAGTCGTGAAAAAAATAAATATGATGATTTCACGATTCTCTATGATTATTCATTGAACGCTCAAAGCATCTTAATGTAATCTAAGTGATCAAAGAGTTGCATTTCACCACTGCTTTGGGTGACTCAAGTCTTGTTCATTTAGAATGTACCTTTTCATCGTGGTCTCGACTGGTGCCAAAGTGAGCCATGATCAAATCCACAGCCAGGCTCACGGCTTTCAGCAGACCTGGAGAGACCAGAAGGAAAGCAGAAGGTGTCACTGGTTGGTCTTTCTTCAGGCTCACATCTATGACTAAATCCCCTGTGAGACAGATAAGGAAACGGCACTCGTACTGTTCAAAGGGAGACTGTGGGAATATATGGGAGTGATCTGACATGTGTTCAAAGGGAGACTTAGGGGATATGTGGGACTCTTCTGACATGTGTTCATGATT
The DNA here is from genome assembly GCA_903064625.1 of Mallotus villosus. Classification (NCBI taxonomy): domain Eukaryota; kingdom Metazoa; phylum Chordata; class Actinopteri; order Osmeriformes; family Salangidae; genus Mallotus; species Mallotus villosus. Next base: position 22,574 of record CAEFZP010001583.1, read on the forward strand.
AATTAGAACGTTATGTAAATGGCGAAAGGAGCTTTGAAATGCTGAGTTGTCCGTTGCGTGCCATGGAGAATTATATCACTGTCTATGACTCTGAACTGTCTGCCATCTCTCTCTCTCTCTCTCTCCTCTCTCTCTCCTCTCCTCTCTCTCCTCTCTCTCTCCTCTCTCTCTCTCTCGTCTCTCTCCTCTCTCTCTCTCTCTGTCTCTCTGTCTCTCTCTCTCTCTCTCCCCTCTCTCTCTCTCTCTCGTCTCCTCTCCCCTCTCTCTCTCTCTCTCTCTCTCTCTCCCCTCTCTCTCTCCCTTTCTCACTCTCTCTCTCTTTATCCCCCTCTTTCCATCTCTCTCTCTTCCCCTCTCCCCCTCTCTCTCTCCCCCTCTCTCTCTCTCTGTTACTCTGTGACTGTGTAAAATGTCAGTGTATATTCTTCATGCATATTGAATGTGCTTACAGTGCTGTAACCAGCTAAAAGGAACACCACCTCCCCTGCGCATGCTCCCCCATCAAGATGAAATTAGATATTTATATAGATATATATATTTATCCATCACAGTGATTCGTAATGCTGAAAACAACATGTGTCATGTGTGCCGTAGCACACATGAACAGCAAAGCAGTGTGTGTTTGTGTGTTTTTGTGTGTGTGTCCCTGCAACACGCCGATACACACTCTCACAGGAGCTCGGAGGCTCGCTCACATTGGCTACGGAGCGGATGGCTCAGCCAATCGCGTGCAGGGAGAGATATAAATAGGTCATGTTTGAAGAGAAAGCCCCTTCAGGGGTTTTGAAGGCACTGCTACAGCCAGCTCTATCTGCTCCTCTCTCTCTCTCTCTCTCTCTCCTATCTCTCTCTCTCCCCCTCTCCCTCTCTTTCTTTTCTCTTTCTCTACCAAGGCACAGCACAGGAATCCTAAAGACTGTTGTTGGGAAGACTAATTGCATCGTCCATCTTGGATTGTTTAGAATGGGTTTCAGCCAACAACCCTCTCCATCTTCTGCTGCCCTATCTGCACACACCAACGGCAATAAAACAAACAAATGGTATAACACAGGTTTAAAACAATGGAAATCATTTTTCCCATTAGAATAATGTTGTGAGCAGAACTTCCTCCCTGTAACCCTGCCCAGCCCCCCCCCTCCTCCCTCCCCTCCCCCCTCCCTCCCCTCCCCCCTCCCTCCCCTCCCCCTCACCTCTCCTCTGCAGGTGACTGATGGACAGGGATTCGTACGAGGTCTCCGGCGACAGGCTGAACTCCGCGGGCGGACGCTCGCTCGTGGTGAAGGAGTCTCCGGTCCGGCCGGCTTCCTGACCTCCAGGACAGGCCGGCTCCGTGCGAGTCAGCCCAGGACAGGCCAGGGAGAGTAGGGAGCTCAGGGAGGGGAGGAGAGGGGCCCTGGAGGAGAGGGAGCTCAGGGAGAGGAGAGGAGCCCTGGAGGAGAGGGCCATGGCCAGGCAGTGGAGAGAGGACGTCGGGTCTGTGGGAGGTGGAGGCAGAGCTTCTACAGCAGCTGGGAGGCGAGAGAGAGACACCGGCGGGCCTGTGTGAGTCCGGACGGGAGAGAGGGGGACGAGGTCGTAGCAGATCTGAGATCTGTCTGGGCTGGGCTGGGTGTGCAGAGGGATGTTAAAGATCTGGTCTGAGTTGGGGTTGGGGTTGGAGAGGGATGTTAAAGATCTTGTCTGGGTTGGGGTGGGGTTGGACAGGGATGTTTAGGATCTTGTCTGGGCTGAGCTGGGTCAGGTTTAGGAGGGTGTTGGACGACTGGACGTTACTAAGATAAGAGCGGGCTGGGATAGAGCCAGAGTGAGCGTAACAGGGGCTGGAGTGGGTCACCCCCGAGCTGGGGCTGGTGTGCTGTCTGTTTGGGCTGGTGTGGGTCTGTCCCAGGCCTGTGCGTCCTGGAGCCCAGCTGGTTCTGGAGAGGAGACGATCAGGGCTGGGGGTGCAGGTGGAGCAGGTGTCGGAGCTGGACAGGGCCTCCAGGAGGATGGGCCCGAGGCTGCCCAGGGGAGAGGGCCTCAGGCGGGGCAGCAGGCGGTGGCTCTTGCCCTTGGAGCCGGGCTGGGCGCCGGCGGGCTGGTCGTCCCCTGGGTTTGGCGTGCTTGTGGCTGATGTAGTGGTCCAGGAGGGAGCCGAGGGGCTGGAGGGTCCCTGGGGGGGTGAGCAGTACGAAGGGCTGGACGGGGAGAGACGTGGGCCTCTGGGCCTTGGTGTAGCGCACCACAGGGGAGGCCTGGGAACACGCCCCTGTGAGGGAGGGAGGGAGGGAGGGAGGGAGGTGGAGGGTGGGAAGAGGGAGGGAGGATGAGGGGAGGATGGGAGGAAGGATGGGAGGATGGGAGGGACCGAGGGAGGGAGGGAGGGAGGGAGGGGAGGAGGGGAGGGGAGGAGGGAGGAAGGGAGGATGGGAGGGAGGGAGGATGGAGGGAGGGAGGGTGGGTGGGAAGAGGGAGGGAGGATGGGAGGGAGGATGGGAGGAAGGGAGGATGGGAGGGAGGGAGGATGGAGGGAGGGAGGGTGGGTGGGAGAGGGAGGAGGGAGGGAGGATGGAGGGGGATGGGAGGGAGGATGAGAGGATGGGAGGGACCGGGGAGGGAGGGAGGAAGGGAGGAGGGAGGAAGGGAGGAAGGGAGGGAGGAAGGGAGGAGGGAGGGAGGAGGGAGGAAGGGAGGAGGGAGGGTGTTGGGTAAAGTATAATCAAGAGTTTAGTTTCAGCCTGAGACTGACAACAACGCTGGCTGGTGTGATAATCGGTTACTTAAATAAGTCAATGTTTTTCCAGCTTGTCTTACCCTCCAGCCGGGCTTCAGCCTCGTGTCCTCCCTGGCCCAGTTCCAGCAGAACAGATGGATGGGTGGTCACAGCGCTGGTTCCTCCTCCGGGGCTCTGGTTGGGAGGGAGAGCCGCTTGGCTGGGACCCAGGGGAACAGCCTCCTGGATGGGGCACAGGTCCTTGGAGGCCTGGGAGTGGCTGGAGCAGAGGCTCCAGGCGTGGATCATCTCGGCGAAGGAGGCCACGTGGCCCGCGTCCCAGCCTCCGCACAGGGGTGGGTCGAAGTCGTTGCCGTTGGGGAACCGGCGTGGACTTCCTCCTCCCCTTCTGTGGCTCCTCCTCTTCCTGCTGGGCACGAGGAACACCGAACATCTGCAGGTGAGTTCACAATCACATCAGATACACCTCTCATCTAGATAAAGAACCTGTCCTGCATGTTTTGGATGTTTCATGCTCCAACACACCTGATTCAAATGAATGGGTCGTTATCCAACTTTACAGAAGCCTGCTTATGACCATTCATTTGAATCAGGTGTGTTGGAGCAGGGAAACATCTAAAACATGCAGGACAGGTGTTCCCTGAGGACCAGGGTTGGGAACCACTGGTCTAATCATGCTCAATGGTAAACAACCCGAAGGAATCATGTTCTTAAAATGGAGAAAGGATGAGAACCAAACCCACTGGAATCAGATCTGTCTGTGTCTCAGGCTGGACGTGTCGACCCTCCCCGGGGTCCTGCGCTCCCTGGGTCTCCCCGAAGAGGAAGTACTCTCCCGGCCGTCCGGGGCTGGCTCTGCCGGGGGTCTCTCCTGGAGTGCAGCTGCCCCGACTGGACCAGGCCGGGCTGGGGGAGGACTGGGAGGACAGGTCGCAGGTCACCAGCTTGTAGTACTTCTGGGTGGGCCCCGTGGAGAGGCCGACCTGGGTCTGGAGACGGGCGGAGAGTTCGGAGATCTCAAGGGAGGTCAGGCCCTGGGGCTGGGGGGGAGGAGAGAGGGGCCCGGGGGGGCCTGAGGAGCATGGGGAGCCTGGAACAGGTTACAGTTGGAGTCCAGCGCCTGCGGAGACCAGACGGGGGCCGAGGGCCCCACATCCTGGGGAGAGAAGCTGCTCTCGTCCCCCTGGCTGGGGCTGTAGTGATCCCCGGGAGGGAAGGGCTCTAGGTCGAGGACGATGGAGCCCTCTGCTGGCGTGGAGGTGCGTCGCGGCGCCGGGCTGCGCGGGCGCTGCGGAGGGTCGGGGATTGTTGCTCCTGTTGTAGATGGCGCTGAAGTTGACGAGCACGCCGTCCGAGCTGTCGGAGGAGGAGTCGCTGGCGTCGTCCGGGCGACCGTCGGAGAAGGTTCCGGAGAGACCGGACGTCTGGTCGCGGCTGAGGCGGCAGGCCGCGTCGTCGTAACCCGGCGCGTTGTCTTCGCCGCTCTCGTCTCCGCCTCGGACACGGCCCTGCCCCTCGCACTCACAGTCCATCGACGTCGCGTCGGCTACGCTGTCGTGCCGCGGCGGGCACGGCGCCCCCTCGTGGTCACACCCCGTACTAGCGGTGCCGCTCAGTCGGACGCAGGTCTGAGCCGGTTCTGAGGTGGGCCTTGCCGATTGGCTCGAGGTCCAGTTGGAGTTCCCGTGCAGCACGAAGGACGAATCCTCCCGGTACCTGTGCAGGTTGTCTCCGTCGCTGTCTTCGTCCTCCTCCTCTTCCTCGTCCACCTCCGCTCTGGGCAGGAAGGAGTTCCTGGACTTCCTCAGGCAGCCGGCGGAGGGCGGAGCCTCGTCCAACGGCGAGGAGGAGGCGGAGTCGCAGCGGGCGCTGCTGCAGTCGCTGCCCCCCTCGTCCTCCTCGACGTCCTCTTCGCCGTCCTCGCCCCGGACCTCCTGCAGGCTGCAGCAGGTGCTGGAGGTGTGCCGCAGGGCGCCGTGAGAGGCTCCGCCCTCCCTCTGGTGGCAGTCCTGCTCGGGGAGGGAGGCGGCGCGGGTTAAGGCCGGCAGGACACAGCCGGCGCTTGGAGGAGGAGCACAGAGCCTGCACAGGAAGCTGCCAGGGAGGGAGCTGCACCAGTGGGAAGTGACACGCTATCAGCGTGTCGCCTGATAGGCTGGAGGCCCTGTTCATTGTCTCGGTTCAGGAGGCAGAGCCAGGGGCCATAGAAACATCTGGAACGAACGGGGGAGAGAGCATACAGTGGGATATTGCAACATGAATAGAATAGAAAGGAGATGGAAAAGAATAGAATAAAACAGTTGGAGCATAACATAAACTATTAAAAATGATTACCTGAACAGATTCAAGATAAAATTATGATAACAATCATTACTTTTTAAATCAATCAAATAGTTTCACAGTGGATCCAAACATTAAAAAGGACAATCAGAGAGAAAGCATCCACAGCCAGACAGCGTTGAGTGCTTCTTCCTCCCAGGTCACGCTAACCCCACTCCTGCAGTCAGACCTCTGCTGTTTCAGCCTGAAGCCCTCTGCAGGACCACAGCGCCATGATTCACTCACCCGTCCTCTCTCTCTCCCCTCCAGCCCTCCAGCCCCCTCAGCCGCCTGCCACAGCCAGTCAGACTCCAACTAGGCCAGCGAGACTGCAGAGATACAGGACTAGGAACTGCAGGCCAGCGAGACTGCAGAGATACAGGACTAGGAACTGCAGGCCAGCGAGACTGCAGAGATACAGGACTAGGAACTGCAGGCCAGCGAGACTGCAGAGATACAGGAACTGCAGGTCAGGGAGAGACTGCAGAGATACAGGAACTGCAGGCCAGCGAGACTGCAGAGATACAGGGCTGGGAACTGCAGGCCAGCGAGACTGCAGAGATACAGGGCTGGGAACTGCACCCTGTTATATGTACCGAGGAGGACCGTGGTTCGTGCAGACCTTTCTCAAACGTTCGGCCCCAAATACTTCATTTCCAGCACGTTTGACAGTCTAGTCGAGGGTCTCATCTGGGCAGCCCTCCTGTTTACGGTCCCCCTGCTTCTCTGCTTCTCTGTGAGCACACATTTGTTCCGGGAGATTTGGAGAGGACGGGCGATTTTGCGCATCAACTCCACTCATCTCCTGGGGAGTTTGGTGTGTGTGAGAGAGATTGTGTGTGTGAAAGAGAGAGAGAGTGTGTGTGTGTGTGTGTGCGTGTGTGCCTTCATGTTTTTGGGGGATGGGGGATAGGGCTTAAGGCTTAAGGATAATATTGTTATTGTTGCTATAAGGCAGCCTTGCCTCAGACCAAGACTTCATCATGACTCGTTTCAGTCTGTAAAACTACTGATAAATAAACCTGAACCCAACAGCAGCACTGAGTATTTCCATGTTAAGGACACACTACCACAAGTACTGCAGATGTATCGAAGCAAACGTTCAACGCATTGTTTTGGTTGGATGGTTTGACTTGTGTTGGGTGAGTGCGTCAACCATCACCACACACACGCACACACACACACACACAGTCAAAGATACACAAACACACACACACACACACACAGTCACACACACACACACACACACACACACACACACACACACACACAGTCACACACACACACACACACACACACACAGTCACAGACACACAGTCACAGACACACACACACAGTCACAGACACACAAACAGTCACACAGTCACAGATACACAAACACACCCAGTTCTCACCCCTCAAAACAGCTCCATCTGTCCATAATCTGTAAATAATCTCAATAACATCTGCTGCCAGAGAGCAGGGAAAGGTTAGATTAAACACTGTAATCTATGTGAGAGGAGCCGTCTGTATTTTCAAATCCAACTATCTCTTTACTCTGTGTTTGTGTATTTGTTTATGTTATTTGTGTGGATATGGATCCCCCTGGGTCTGAAATAAAGAATTATATAATTACCACGGTAACAACATTCCCCTCACTGTCAAGGAACTGGAACATCTGATTAAAACACATCCAACACCTTTGCTATGAATTCCTCCTGCCGCGTACAGTACCACAATCTGAATCACTGAAGACCGTCTGGCAGTTAGTCAGTATTTACCCTCAATCTCCAAACACAATCACGTCACACTTGTCTGACGAGGAGTACTTGGAAAACAGCTCCTTCTTTTCAACCGAGGCTCACCTCCTTGGAGCCTGCGGGCCGTTGAATAAGACAGCTGAGTTTACACCAGGCCGACCACTTCCTGTGGAAAGTGGGCCAGCATGACAGGGTGCTGTGCGGGAGGACTAACCACTGCACTGCATACTTGATTTACCTCCTGCATCCATCGCAGTCCTGCTCTGCACACACACACAGACACACACACACACAGATACACACACACACACACACACACACACACACAGACACACAGACACACAGACACACAGACACACAGACACACAGACACACAGACACACAGACACACAGACACACAGACACACAGACACACAGACACACAGACACACAGACACACAGACACACAGACACACAGACACACAGACACACAGACACACAGACACACAGACACACAGACACACAGACACACAGACACACAGACACACAGACACACAGACACACAGACACACAGACACACAGACACACAGACACACAGACACACAGACACACAGACACACAGACACACAGACACACAGACACACAGACACACAGACACACAGACACACAGACACACAGACACACAGACACACAGACACACAGACACACAGACACACAGACACACAGACACACAGACACCACAGACACACAGACACACAGACACACAGACACACAGACACACAGACACACAGACACACAGACACACAGACACACAGACACACAGACACACAGACACACAGACACACAGACACACAGACACACAGACACACAGACACACAGACACACAGACACACAGACACACAGACACACAGACACACAGACACACAGACACACAGACACACAGACACACAGACACACAGACACACAGACCACACAGACACACAGACACACAGACACACAGACACACAGACACACAGACACACAGGACACACAGACACACAGACACACAGACACACAGACACACAGACACACAGACACACAGACACACAGACACACAGACACACAGACACACAGACACACAGACACACAGACACACAGACACACAGACACACAGACACACAGACACACAGACACACAGACACACAGACACACAGACACACAGACACACAGACACACAGACACACAGACACACAGACACAGACACACAGACACAGACACAGACACAGACACACACACAGACACAGACACACACACACAGACACACCACACACACACACACACACACACCACACACACACACACACACACACACACCACACACACACACACACACACACACACACACACACACACACACACACACACACACACACACACAGACACAGACACACACACACACACACACACACAGACACACACACAGACACACACACAGAGACACACACACAGACACACACACACACACACAGAGACACACACACACAGACACACACACACACAGACACACACAGACACACACACACACACACACACACACACACACACAGACAGACACAGACACACACACACACACACACACACACACAGACACAGACTCACACACACAGACACACACAGACACACACACAGACACACACACACACACCAGGACCAGGAGAGGACCCAGGCCTGTCTCATGTGATCCCTTCAGCTACTCTGCCCTCCTCATGTCTGTCAGATCGATGAGTCTCTCTCAGATGAGACCCGCTGTTGTTGTACAGTGACTGGCGGCCTGGCCTGGAAACACAGTCGTGGCTACGCAGGAAACAGACAACTGGAGTACAAAGTGAACCTTTAAGGGATGTTAAGGGATGTTGTTTGTTTAAGTGGATGTTTCTCTCTGTAATGAGTAGGATAGCTAGACTGAAGATTGTCACTTTGTGTCCAAGACTCGTTAAGGTTGACGTTTGATTCGGGGGGAAACTTCTTGTTATGAAAGAAGGACAGCAGGGGGTTGAGATCCAAAGAAAATTAGATATAATGAGAAGGCCTTTCCCAAAGACATAACGACAGTTGCACGAGATATCTGTAACAGTAGGCTCGCTATTCCCAAAGGATTAGAAAGGATGCTGACGCGTGTGCGCGCATGCACGCACACACACACACACACAATTGTGAAACGTTGAAAAATAACTCTGCATTTTCTTAAGAACAATAATAGTCATACTCTAAAAAACCAACACAGACATTTGCGGGAAACCAAATACGCACAGCGCATCTCTGACCAGGGTCCTGAAACCTACATAGCTGGGTCGGTCGGTCGAATCTAAATACAAGTTTATCCAAGGTTAACAGTAGTGACACTGCATTTTATCTTCACCTCTGGCGCGTTTCTCCAACGAAAAGGTAAATCTCTAATTATAAACATCAGGATACCGATAAAATATGCATTAGAATGCGGGGAGATCTACCCTGCTGTTTGACGCTAAATAAATACAAACTATTCAGAGGTCACACTCTTTGACATTCGCAGTTTAAAAGGTTATATTGGGTTCAATATGTTTATAACGGAAATATCATACCTTCATCGGACGGTTCCACTCCTCCGACGTTCCATGCGCCGCGCTTTAACAGCCCGGTGAAAACAGAAACCGGAGAAGTCGGCGGTTGGAGCCGCGTCACGGCGCTTCCATCCAATCAACGTTCTGAGCGCGTTCAACCTTTCACAACAACAGATCAACTAATCCAGAGACAGATAGAGGGCAAGAATTTGATATGATTTGATGAAAAAACAACAACACTAAGCATACCAAAAATAAGAAATGTTTATTTCTTACGTTCATCCTCAAAACAGCACATGGCCTAATTAATTTGAGTCTGATCAAAACTAAATAACATAATATAATTACACACGCAATGATAATAATAATGAATAATTTGAAACTAGCGAAAAAGCTAGGAAAAGAAAGATGTAAACGGATTAGTGCAAATCAAGTATAAAATTATTGATAAACTAGACACATTTCCTGATAAATTATTCCACCCTGAGAACCAAACAGACACAACACACATCAGAGGAAGAAACAAAATATTCGAGCTACAAATGATTGATGTAATAACATTTCAAAACATCGCTTCAAAACGGTTGCGTCCTTCCCAATTAATCAATCCTAACATTACGATATCATTTGTAAAAACCCATAATATAAATCAACAAATCAAATCATCGCAATGTTTAACTATTCCTTGACTCAAACCGTCACAGCTCATCGTTTTCACAGTTGCAAATACCTAAACATCCATTCAGCAGGATAAAACTGCTATCAAGCATTCATCTCAGATGTATCTGGTCATCCTGCGTTAGAAACACAGGCATAGAATCTCACGGCATCACCAGGAACCCAACTCGGTTTCAAGTGTTTCTCAACAGAACTGTTGGTCCAGGTGACGAGGTGTAGTGTCCACCTCGTCCTTCCCCTCCCGACCACTAGGGGCTCTGTGGCTCCTCGTTCTCCTCGGTGATGGTGCGGTACAGCTGCGGGCTGGTTCTGAGACAGCGGGGAGTCCGTCTGGGAGAACAGCATCGGACGGCTCTTCTGAGGCCTGCGTAGCAGGAAGCGCCCGGAGGTCACCAGGTCGCCGTAGCCCTTGGCGTGGGAGAAGGCGTAACCAGAGCGACGGGTGCTGATGCGACGGGTGGGGATGCGGCGAGGGGGAGGAGCCGGCATCGCCTTGGACTGCCTCACCTTGTACCTCACCTGGGGGCGGGGCCGGGCGAGGGGGGAGGAGAGGGGGGAGGGATGGGAGGAGGAGAGAAACAAACAAAAAAAACAGTTTGTTGTGTATAATATATTTTTCTAAATATATATTATTCATGAACATCCACTTCCAATTCAATTCACGCCATGAATCCCTAAAGGAAATACAGGAAAGGCAAGTAAGCAATAAGCTGGCAAAAAGAGAGGAATAAAAAGGTTTTGGTTGGAGAGACGACAGAACGCTCTTTTGGCAGGGCTGATAATCTGCTTTAAAAGCAATTCCCACCAGGCTCCCGTCAGACCCAAACACAAGCTGCGACCAGGAGAGTGCCCGACAGAAATAGACACAAACGGTGACTTAAGTGTTAATGGCGAGCCTGACTCCTAATCACACCCCTTCCCTAAACCCTGAACACCTGCGGACACCTGCTGCTGGGTGACACGGGGGGGGGGCCTGGATGACAGCGTGGACGTCTGGCCTCTCACCTTCTCGTTGACGGTGGGCCACAGCTGGAGACGCAGGAAGCGATAGGCCACGACGGGGAGCACACACAGGATGGAGGTGAGGAAGATGGTGAACCACACGTTGGGCTGGTTCAGGGAGTTCCTGGCCGTGCCTGGAGGACCAACACACCACCGAGTTACAGCTACACACTCAGGCACCACCGAGTTACAGATACACACTCAGCTACACACTTAGCTACACACTCAGCTACACACTCAGCTACACACTCAGCTACACACTCAGCTACACACTCAGCTACACACTCAGCTACACACTCAGCTACACACTCAGCTACACACTCAGGGGCGGGGTGAGGGAGGGACAGGGGGGGCAGGACTCACCGATGAAGGGGAAGGAGGACGTGAAGATGAGGAACATGCCGTTGCTGTACATGGTGAAGGTGACGGCGAAATACACAGACAGGCTTCCCCACACGAAGAACTGGTTCACAGCCGTCCAGTAGTGAATATCCAGACAGATCTTCAACACACACACACACACACACACACACACACACACACCACACACACACACACACACACACACACACACACACACACACACACACACACACACACACACCACACACACACACACACACACACACACACACACACAGCTATCTTAGTCACTGGGGTAGTCTGTTTGTGTGTGCAGGGACACACAGTCTGTGTTTTCTGTCTACACAAAGCTTGGACCCAGGTGCCGTGATCCCGGCCCTCCCCTCACCCAGGTGCCGTGATCCCGGCCCTCCCCTCACCCAGGCCCCGTGATCCCCGCCCTCCCCTCACCCAGGTGCCGTGGTCCCGGCTCTCCCCTCACCTGGAAGTTGACGGCCATGAGCAGGCAGGTCTGCGCCAGCAAAGCGAAGGACTGGTAGTCCACGATGTCCTTGCCGTCGTCTCGGACCGTGTCGTACATGGCGGCGTAGGGGATGAAGAAGAGCACCATGGAGCTGTAGCAGCTGTGAGCCACGCAGCGGACGAAGGCCTTCTTACTGAAGTACTGGTTGAGCTGGCCGGGGGAGTAGAGCTGCGGATACTGCATACTCCAGCGGTCGTTAACATCCTGGAGAGGAGAGAGAGAGAGAGAGAGAGCGAGAGAGAGAGATAGAGAGAGAGATAGAGAGAGAGACGGGTGAAAGGACGGAGGGAGAGACAGACAGTACACAGACAGTCGGACAGAGACACAGAGAGACAGAGAGACAGAGAGACAGAGAGACAGAGAGACAGAGAGACAGAGAGACAGAGAGACAGACAGACAGACAGACAGACAGACAGACGTTCCTGCAGCATCAGGGTCAGGTGTGTGTCTGGTTACCTGGTCAAACAGGCTCAGTCCCAGGATGGGCAGGGCTGTGTACAGCAGATTATACAGGGTGATGAACCATTCATCA
>CAEFZP010001583.1:40000-52500 GCA_903064625.1 Mallotus villosus
GTGGACTTGAACCATTTGCTAGACCCAGTCTTTCACAATGAACACGCCGTCTCTTAACGCACTCACCTCAGTGATCTCCACTCTCTGTCCAGCGAAGTCAAACAGCTCCCCTGAAAACCAGAGAGCACAGTGTTTTCATCAAGGCGTAGGTTTGTTTTCTAATGAGGGTCTGACCTGTGTGTGTGTGTGTCGTGTGTGTGTGCACTGCGTGTGTGTGTGTGCGCCGAGCCTCACCGTAAGACCTCCCGTTGATGGAGCACTTGTTGAAGGTCATGATGTTCTGTGTGAGCGTGCCGGTCTTGTCTGAGAAGATGTACTTGATCTGCCCCCAGCTCCTCGTTCAGCGTCGTGGGTCCTGGCCTCCGCGGGGAGTGTCGCTCTTGGGGTAGTACATCTTCCTGTCCCAGTTGATGTAGAGAAGCTGTTCCCCAGCCGAATGATCTCCACGCTGACAGAACAACACACACACACACACACACACACACACGTGGAGCGCACACACACATACATCGATCAAGTTGCAGTAAACAAGAGAAGGAAACCAAAAATTCTGACACAATCTGTTGAAACGCAGAGCTTGGAAACATGGAACCCAAACGAGGAACCCAGGTGGGGGGAAACGTGTGAGAGCGAAGCGTTAGAGAGTGCTGCTGTGCCCCACCTGACGTAGAGAGAGATGGGCACCACGGTGTTGAGGATGATGACGTAGGACCAGAAGGTGAGGAAGCGGAGAGAGAAGGCTGCGTCTGGTGCCGTCCAGGCGAGGCAGGAAGGCTAAGAACACCGAGCCCTCCTGGTACTCCCAGATGCCGTTCCCCACCGCCAGGATCGCACACATGAACGCCAGGAAGCCGAAGATCTACTCAGGGGACATGGACAGACGGTACAACCCTATCAAACCCATGACCAAGCACATGGGTACTGTAGTCCACAAGGGTCCTGTTCCTAACTAATACCATACATACAGGACTACAACCCTATCAAACCCATGACCAAGCACATGGGTACTGTAGTCCCCAAGGGTCCTGTTCCTAACTAATACCATACATACAGGACTACAACCCTATCAAACCCATGACCAAGCACATGGGGTTACTGTAGTCCCCAAGGGTCCTGTTCCTAACTAATACCATACATACAGGACTACAAACCTATCAAACCCATGACCAGTCACCTGTGACTTCACAGAGCACTAGGCAGGCTCAGGGTTGGGGTGTTACGAGTGCCTGCTAGTGTGTGTGTGCTTGTATGTGAGTGCGAGAGTGTGTTCTTGTGTGTGTGTGTGTGATTGGGTACGAATGTGTGTGTGTGTGTGTGTGTGTGTGAGTGTGAGTGTGAGTGTGTGTACGAGTGTGAGTGTGAGTGTGAGTGTGTGTGTGTGTGTGGTTGTGCTGTGCGTGTGACTACTCACACCCAGCACCAGCACGTTCATGAGGTGGTCGATGCTGGTCCGTTTGAACGTGTGGCCCTCCACAGTTCTGCATCAGCTTGCTGTCGGGGCCTGGAGGGGTCCAGGAGAGCCTCAGAATCACACGTCTGAACAGTACAGCAGCAGCACGACACACACACACACATCTCTCTGACACCTCATCAGAGTCAGGTGACTCGGGGGGGGGAGGACAGGGGGCTCACCTCCAAACACCACCAGGGGAGAGGGGGAGGACAGGGGGGCTCACCTCCAAACACCACCAGGGGAGGGGGGTCAAGGGGAGGACAGGGGGCTCACCTCCAAACACCACCAGGCCGAAGCACCACTCTGTGTTCCTCAGGGTGCAGCCTCGCAGCAGCACCCTCTCGTTGTCCAGGGAGTGGGTCTGCCCCTCCAGGGTCAGGGTGCCCGTGTAGCGGTCCAGACGGTTGTTAGGGGCCTCACAGCGCACCTCGCCTGGGGGAACGGGATGGGAGAGGGGAGGAGGAGGGGAGGAAGGAGAGGAAGAGGGAGAGGAGGAGGGGGGAGGGAGAGGAGGAGGGGAGGAGGGTAGAGGAGGGAGAGGAGGAGGGGGGGAAGGAGAGGAGGAGGGAGAGGAGGAGGGGAGGAAGGAGAGGAGGAGGAGGGGAGGAAGAAGAGGAGGAGGGGAGGAAGGAGGGAGAGGAGGAGGGGAGGAAGGAGAGGGGAGAGGAGGAGGAGGGGAGGAAGAAGAGGAGGAGGGGAGGGGAGGAAGAAGAGGAGGAGGGGAGGAAGGAGGGAGAGGAGGAGGGAGAGGAGGAGGGGGGGAGGGGAGGGAAGGAGAGGAGGGAGAGGAGGGAGAGGAGGGGGAGGGGAGGAAGGAGAGGAGGAATGTTAGGGTGTGTTGATGTCAAGGCCCTTGTATTGATGGTGCACTCTCCCTCTCCTACAGGACTGCCCCTGTGTTCTCTGCTCACCGGTGAAGTCGGCCAGCTTCTGGATGTCGTCTCCCAGCTCACCGGTCACTGTCAGGGCCTGTTTCACCTTCAGGTTGGTCTCCTGGAGAGAGGGAGGGAGGGAGGAACAGTAATATGACACAGCTGGTCAGGTCAATACAGGCTCACCTCGGACATACAAGAACACACACACACACAGGAAAAGAACATACACACACACACACACACACACACACACAGACACGCACCCGTCCAGTTCGGCCGTCTCGATGTAGACCAGATTGAGCGGCTCGCTGCTGGACAGCAGCAGGAGATCAGCCTGGGGGGGGAGGAGACGGAGAGAGTCAAACACTACACAGAGAGAGACCCACTCCACGGACGTACGACACAAACAACACGCCAAAGAACTCCCTTTGACTCCCTCACTCACCGTCACAAACTGATTGTTCTCCAGCTTGATGATGTCACCAACTTGAACATCCCTCCACTTCTCACTCCTCAGCCTGGATGAGAGAAGAACAGACTTCGTTCAGCACGTCTACTTAATCACCGTCAGTCTTGGTCGGCTGTGCTGTTTCTGAGTGGTGTTTTGGTGTGGGACAGGCCTCTAGTGACCTCTGGTGTTTGAGGAGGTGAACTACACCAACATAAAGAGAGGAGGTGACTGAGGTGTTTGTCAACAGAGCAGACGTCTGACAGGAGGGATGAAGAAAGACTTACTCTCCCTCTATGAGAACGTTCACCTTCCTGTTGTTGACCTGACGGTCACTCTTGTGTCTGTTCTATAGGGGAGAGGGAGAGAGAGAGAGAGAGAGGGGTAAGAGAGAGGAGGAGGAGGGAGGAGAGAGAGTGAGAGAGAGAGGAGAGAGAGAGAGAGGAGGAGAGAGAGAGAGAGAGAGAGAGAGCGGGGAATAAAAAGACCATGACATGAGTGATGAGGACCAGATCTAGGCCAGTATGAGCCCCCTGCAGACCTGCTGGTGAGAGAGAGAGAGAGAGAGAGAGAGAGAGAGAGCTGGACTCACGAAGTCATCTGTACCGTCCTTGGCCGCTGTCATGGACAGCACCAGCAGGAGAGGAACCACCGTGGTGAACCAGGAGAGGGAGGAGATCTCTGGGATGAGCTGCACACACACACACACACACACACACACACACACACACACACACACACACACACACACACACACACACCACACACACACACACACACACACACACACACACACGCATGAACCCACACATTTACATTTAGTCATCTAGCAGACGCTCTTATCCAGAGCGACTTACAGTACGTACAGGGACATTCCCCCCGAGGCAAGTAGGGTGAAGTGCCTTGCCCAAGGACACAACGTCATTTTGCACAGCCGAGAATTGAACCGGCAACCTTCTGATTACTAGCCCGATTCCCTAACCGCTCAGCCACCTGACTCCCTACATAGACATAGAAGATGGTAGATCGAGAGGACTAGAAGAGATAAAGGATGTTTCAGGCTAAAGACAGGTTCATCTGGCCTTGGACTGGAGTCTAACAGTAAAGATTTCTAAAAGATAAAAACGTTAACAAAAGCTCTTATCACTCAGCTCAATTCACCCGATCTAGAACAGGCATGGGTCTTAAAGTGAAAGTTACTGATGATAACATTATATTAATGGAACAGATTGTTTTTCTATCGTTTTCTTTTAGGATTTCTTTAGTATCGGAGCAGGGTGTTGCTACCTAGAGACAGAACAGGAAACAGGAAGTAGCTACCTGGAGACAGAGCAGGAAGAGGAAGTAGCTTCCTGGAGGCAGAACAGGAAGAGGAAGTAGCTAACAGGAAGTAGCTACCTGGAGACAGAGCAGGAACAGGAAGTAGGCGTTGGCCAGCCTCTGGATCTGCTCGAACAGGTTGAGAGGCAGAAAGGTGAAGATGTTGTATTTGGACGTTTTGATGGCATTATCCTGAAAGATGAGGGAAAGATGTGTGACTGACAGCTGGTGTACACCCTCCAGGTATACGAAGACAACACACACACACACACACACGCACAGACGGTTCAGACAGTCGTGAGGCCATACCCTCCAGGTATACGAGACAACACACACACACGGTTCAGACAGTCGTGAGGCCATACCCTCCAGGTATATGAAGACACACACACACACACACACGGTTCAGAGAGTCGTGCGGTCCAACACTCACAGCGTATTTGTACGACAGGTTAAACGGCCGGTCGTTAGCTTTCAGGTGTCTCTCCAACTCTGTAGACGGCGAGAAAAAAGTTGACGTACACGTAAGAGAGACGATTAAAAACATCTCAGGTGAGGGGGATGAAAAACACTGAACTTTCCAACCGGCTTCGAGATCGAAGCTCTCTACAAAGCCCTGTTTTGGGGGGGGTGGGGGGTGAGAGGGGGGGTGGAAGGGTCTGGAACAGCTCTTGATGTGGCCGAGGCCAGGGGCGGTTCTAGATATCTCTACCTGGGGTGGTAAGGGGGTGGCAGGAGGGGTATGTAGGGGGTGAGGAGGTGTGGAGGAACGGTGGGACACGATGCCACCATAAATGATCATAACACAGCTGTTTAAATCATGTCAATTACAATAGTTTTGGATGAAATGTACTATAATGTAAAAAACTTAAGCATGGGGCTATTGGTGTGGCAGTCAGCCCTTGGATTCCACAGTAACCCAGGGAGACCGACTGTTTTACCTGGGTCCTTGTTCTGGCCGCAGTCCAGCCCAAAAGATGACAACAGAGAGCCCATCTCCAGGTCAACT
The DNA here is from genome assembly GCA_903064625.1 of Mallotus villosus. Classification (NCBI taxonomy): domain Eukaryota; kingdom Metazoa; phylum Chordata; class Actinopteri; order Osmeriformes; family Salangidae; genus Mallotus; species Mallotus villosus. The sequence continues at coordinate 45,106 of CAEFZP010001583.1, forward strand.
CTGCCTCATCACCCCTGGGGAGGAAGGACACTGTCATAAAGTAGTACCAACAAGACACCAAGGAAAACACTACCTTCTGTTGTGTTCACAACAAACGCCAAGCGAACGGAGTGAATTTTCGCTTTGCGTTCATTTGTGTTTGTTATTTGCGTGTTTGCATTGACTTTACATGTAATCTCGCCGTGTGAAATATTCGCTTTGCGTTCGGTGTGCACACAGCATTACAGAGACAGTGCCATGTTCTTAATGGTCTGTAGGTCTGATAAGGTTATGAAACATTAAAGGTTATGAAACTATTTGGGGGTTATGAAAAGAGGTTTTAAAACAATTTAACACATTTGGAAGTATTAAAAAAAAAGAATCGACATTCAACCTAAGGTAAGTTGGAGGTTATTGGTGTCTTCAACACAGTTGGGATACACACAGTCTCACACACCCTAACTGATCAAACAATGAGGTTCCTTATTTGCAAGCACACACATAATCAGTTACCCTCAGGTAGAATAGATCTGTGTCTTCATGACACCACAGCTATCTGAACAGATCTCCACATCCTCAACATTCTAGAATAGACGAAGCGAACTGAGAACTCTGGAATAGTCCAGAACAACCAACAGATCCTCTTTCTACTCTAAAACAAGAAGTCATCAGATGATCCTTATCAAACGAACACGGATGGACGGGACGTTGTAGCGCGGCGCTCTCGCATCGTACCACTTCTATTCCTCGTCTGCGTCGGTCCCGTCACCCCGAACACCGTGAGCGGTGGCTACACACGGAGCCACACCCTGTCCAACCTTTGGACCTGAGCGAGAAGTCCCCAGGCGATAGACCGTCTCCTGGTGAGACGTGTTGTGACCCTGGACGTTAGACTGTCTCTGTCCACCTTGGTGTCTCTCCTGAGGACTCCAGGCCCCCCCCCCTCACCTTCTCTAATCTCATTATCTGATCCCTCTCTCAGACAGATATCAGCTCCAGATATCATAAACCTTTTATTTATAGCTAAAGCAATAAAAACCCACCGAGTCACACATCAAAGTTTGAATGTAGAATGTTTTGCTTTTCATGACGTATTCTTTCAGATTCTACCTGTTGGATCTGTAGTAAACCCCCCCGCCCCTCCATCCTGTCCAAGTTGTGTTCTTTAATCCGTGTCTTAAGTCTCTATAGATGTAGCACAGGCTTCGGTCAATAATGTCAATAATTGACCGTGCATCGATAACCGTTCTTCCTGGTGTCCACAGCATCTGTGTGTCCAGCACAGGCTCAGCACAGGCTAGGCCAGAGAGCAGCAGTCAAACCAACTAACTCACCGTAAACACAACCTCCCGACACTTCCCCCGAATCGAAAATATCAACCATTGTTCCGTCGTAAATCTACGGTAACACCGAGAGAGATTTCAGAGAGAAACATCACAGCGCCCGAGGCCAGGCGACGCGTGACCATGACCCGGTCGCAACCAAGAAAAACAAACAAGCGACACATACCTGAGATCAAAGAAAAGTGATTTCCCGCTGGTCCCCCAGGTAAACAAACACTCGGCCAAGTTCAAAAGAAGGGGTGAGGGACACACAAGTGCTGCGACTCAACTGCGCCCTACGTCTTCTCCCTCTTCACCCCTCCCCTCCAGGGAACCAAGGTGTTGCTTCAGCCTTATCCACGCTGGACGCACACGGGTGAAACCGACCCACACGAAGAAGAGCTTCTCTCGGGACCCCAGGGGCGGGCAGTCGGGCAGGGCAGGCAGGCAGGGAGGGAGAGTCCTGGAGCTGGGGTGTTAGACGCTGGGCCCCACAGGTTCAGGCAGCTACAGGAAGAGAAAGGGATAGCCCTGGTCTATATGGCACCAGGCCTGAGCAAACACAGGAGGGAGAGAGCGATCTTTGGACCCGACCGGGGAGCCTCGGGGCTGGGGAGCAGGGGGCTGTAAAAGAGGGCGCGCTGGTACTGACACTGGCCAATCAGAGCAAACAAAGAGAGCCAGTGATCTGGGAGAGAAGAGGACGGCAGGTATGTCACACACACACACCCACAGAGAGGGGCGCATGCGCACACACACACACACAGAGCTCTCCATTTTCGACATTGTGTCTTCCTCTTAATGGAGCCCATGTTCTTGCCGCCGTCCCCCCTCAGACGCTCACGGTATCCAGAACGTTCTGACGCGAGCGACGAGACTCTGAAGTCCATCTGGGGACGGACTGAGGGTGTCATGAGAATCACTCAGCGTCCAGAGATGGAATTCAATACTTGTTATGAGCACAAAGGACTTTTGTTTTGTCCTGGGGAACTCTTATTGACCTACTGGAAACACACACACACACACACACCCACACACACACACACACAGAGTAGGTTATCACCTTTTCAAGGACACGGTGCCAAACTCACCTGATAGTTTGAGAACACTTAGGCATGACGGTGCTTTGATAAACTCCACGGCTGTATTCAGAAGGATATCAGGCTGTATTCAGAAGGATATCAGGCTGTATTCAGAAGGATATCAGGCTGTATTCAGAAGGATAACAGGGATCGTCCCACATTCTCTTGCCCACTGACATTTGGATCTTCTGATGAAGGAACCGAAGGCTTTCGAAACTTCGCTCAACAAAAAGCGTTGAGAGTAACAGCTGTGTCGGGAGTGTGTTCTGCACTGTAGACTCACTTAAGTGGAAAATACATCAAGCACACAAGTCAAACAGCCCTATAAATACTGTCCTGCCATTACATCTTGTTTCTTGTTTTTAACCTGTAGCACTTTGAGATTTTAGTTTATATAAAGTGCATTATAAATATTATTATTATTATTTATTAATATGATTACATCTAAATGTACCTGATCTTTACTGAAACAAAACAGTCAAGACAAAGGAAGTCATATTTCTTCAATACTTTATACAAAACGATTTTTGAATGTGTTACATTTTAATGATCAACACAATGTACAAATAAAAATACAAATAAAACTTCACAAAAAAAGATCCAGTTACTTTCACTGTTATACAATACGCTAATATGCTAACTATTGTAGTGATTTTGAAATAGTGCAAGGGTTCACGAGTACAAAAACAAAAATTAAAACAAAAGGATTAAAAAAAGAAAGAAAATTGTTAAAAGTGAACACTTGCACATCTTGGCACAGGGAACATTAAAAGTGGTAATAACCTCTTCTGGTAAAAACCTCTTCTGGTAAAAACCTCTTCTGGTAAAACCTCTTCGAAATAGCCGTTTCTCCACCCTGCTATCGACAGCGGGAGACTGAGATTGTGTTTGGTCTTCTCAGGGGGATACGGAGCCTTCCGGATGAAGCAGTGTTTTTCATTTGGGTTGTGCTCTCCTTGCGAAGTGAACAACAAAGCAGTTATAGTGGCGAGACATCATCGTTTTAAATATTTTCTTCCATTTAGGACGACTGGTTCGCTGTCATACATGGCGATTTGTCCGTCTCTTAACAGTACACCAAAGAAGAGATGAAAAAAGAAGGATAGAAGAAAACAAAAGTGGATGAACTAAAAACAGTTAACAATAAACAAGAACAAAATCACAAAAGGACGGACCAACACAAACATAAGATTTAAAAATAAATCCTTCGATACAAAGACAAAAACTCCAAATACAAAATGGCAACAAACATTTAAAAAAAACGGGAGAATCAGTTAGAAAACCTAAGTCTGATACGTTCTAGTGTGGGCAAACCGAACATTCCCGTCACACATCGGAGGGTAAAAACACGTATACGCACGTTTCCTACGTTAACCAGTAAGGCCACTCAGAGGTACGAGAAACTAACGCTAGCTAGGGAAGTTGTGAACCCTGGACTACCAGAAGAAGAACGTTTGCTTCCTGTCGACTCTTCAACCAGTGAAGAAGAACGTCTGCTTCCTGTCGACTCTTCAACCAGAGAAGAAGAACGTCTGCTTCCTGTCGACTCTTCAACCAGAGAAGAACAACGTCTGCTTCCTGTCGACTCTTCAACCAGAGAAGAAGAACGTCTGCTTCCTGTCGACTCTTCAACCAGAGAAGAAGAACCAGGTGGCTAACTGTCACCCTCAGCTCTAACCGCACCCAACAGTAAACCCCCACAATATAAATAAGATTAAAAACATTTAAAATAAATTGGCTACATCATCGAGGTTTGGCCATGTTAGCATTCCTAGTAAGTCCTGATCAGGTGAATTCAATAATATGGATAAACGTTGGTGAAAAACATCTCTCTGGTACATGACTGATTCATTTGGCGTGTGAAAAGACATCGTTCCATCCGTGATTTGGTCCCGTGATAGCTGTTGATCTGTGTCGAGCTGAAGTCCTGATTACAAAGTGCTTTCCCTACAGCTTCTATCCATGCTGCAAGACTCTCTCTTCCTCATGGTAGAAGAGAAGATAGCCCTTTGGGGGGTGAGGATAGGAATGGCCATGTATACGAATAACAGTAACATGACAGCACTAATCAAATTGTTCTAAAAAGGTTCTAAAAGTCCTCCGAACTCTCAACGCTATGAGGGGTTTACGAACAAAAGCCCGAACCTTGAAAAAGGCACACTTTTATTTAACCCACGACCTCATCTAACTGTGAGCGTTTCCGTCGTGTAAGTACCTCGACTTCAGAACGTAAGGGGGGGGGGAGAGATTTGCGTCAAATTCACTTCAGATGTTCACCAGACGGCGGAAACCCCTCAGGAGACACGCCCATCTGACTCACGCCCCGACCGAACACATTCCGGAACACCGAGGAACTGGCCACCGGGCAGGCTATCGAACTCAAACGAAACAAAACCAGACATGGGACTAGCACATCTACGGAGACCCACTCACGACTACCCAGGAGGCAGTCTGACCTCCAGCTGTGAACCCCCGTCCTCCACACACACCCACCACGACTAAACTAACGGCTGAAATAAGCTACCGACCGTCGGGGACGGTTCGTGTCTAAACTTCCATACGTCCCACGGCTTCCAGAGTGTAAGGCATTCGACACGGCCAGAGTCTGGATATTGCACATCGACACTGGGGGAGGTGAGGGGAGTGTGGATCACCACTGTGTATCCTGGAGGGCACGTCCTCAGCACCGGGGAGGGGAGGGGGGGGCAGGAAAGGTGTCACTGACCACCGAGTGAGTAGGTGATTGTGACTGGGTGAGTGAGTGATTGTGAGTGTGTCGCTCGTCCAGAAGCGAGGGTGAGGAGGATGAGAGAGTGTGTGTGAGTAGAGACCCTGTTGTGACAGACCGTCCAGGCTTCTGCGTGTGTGTGTGTGTGTGTGTGTGTGTGTGTGTGTGTGTGCTGGTGAGAGGCGTCGCTCGACAGTCTAGAAACATCCACGGTCCCGAGCTTCGCTCCGCCAGCCCCCGAGTGGCCAAGCAAGGACACAAGTCCGTCAAGCGGTGACCTCCGACGACCCTCAGTCTTTAAACCTTTACCCATCATGCATCACACCATCCTCATCCTCCTCCTCCCGGGCCTCATCTCCCCTCCTCGGCCGAGCGCGTCTCAGACTTGAGCCGTACGAACTCCTTGGCGACCTCGTCGTTGGAGCGCTGCGAGAGGATCCTCATGGCGGTGAGGCCCGTGTCGTCCATGGCGATGCGAGGTCCCAGCGGGAGCCAGCAGGCGGAGCCTCCCTTGTCGGCGACGCCCCGGAGCTGCATCACGGCCGCGCCCACCACGCGGTCCGCTCGTCCGAAGCAGTAGTCCTTCACGCACACCTGCAGCTCGTAGCAGTCGAAGCCCTCCTGGTTGCCGAGGATACTGCGAAGCAGGAGAGGAGGGGGTTGATATTTAAAACTGCATGGGGGGGGGGAGGGGGTGTGGGGAGAATAACATGTACTTTAAAGGTTATGAATGGATGATGGGCACTCACAAGTGGAACGTCTCGTTGAACTTGGGCGCCCAGCTGTTGTTCTTGGACTTGGTGGTGAACTTGCGTTTCTTGTCGCTGAGGTGCGGTCCGATCATTGTGACCTCACAGAAGGGCCGGAACATTCCGGACGTCTGCCACTTCAGGTCGTTGGCTTCCACCACTGGAGGGAAACAGAGGGAGGAGGGGGGGGGTCAACGGTTCCAGCTGGTTCTAGGAGGTGGTGTTCTCTCTGAGGCGTGGGGGAGGGGGGGGGCGGAGACTGACCTTTGACCGTGACCTTGCGTTCTCCGGAGCCAGGCTGGGTGTGCAGGTCGATCTGTATGGACACCTCTCCTATGGGCTTGTCGATTCCTGAGCCTGTTTTCGACACGGAAGAGAAAGGTTTTTATGCCAATAGTGACTTATTACCACAGTCCAGTTATCATACCATGATGGGTGTCCGGGTACTGGGGGGTGGCTGAGGTAGTTGCAGAGGAGGGCTGGGCAGGTTGTAGAGAAGGAGCAGGCTGGGGTAGTGGGGGGAGGCAGTTGCAGAGGAGGGAGGGACAGTGTGGGAGTTCATCAAAGGTACAAAAGGACTATCAAAGGAGGAAGAGGGATGCCGACGGATGGTTTCCACGGTAACCTACCACGGCTGGGCTTTATTTTCTCGCTGGGAGTTAACCTAATACCCTTCCCATTGTGCACTGAGGCCCAGGCAGCAGAGAGGGGAGGAGAGAACAGACAACGATTCACACGACAGCACACACGAATCACGGTTCGGATCCCGGCCGAACACGCACAAACGAACAACAATGACCACAGACTAACAGAAGTCAACATTCAACGCCCGTTAAGAGCAGGGCGAGAGATGGTGTGATTAGATCGACGTGACACGGGGGACTAGCTGGTTGGTGGCGCCCTCTGCTGGCGAAGCAGGGGAACAGCGGGCGGGCCGTACCCTGAGCGTGCTGCGTGGTGACGAAGGTCTTGATGAGCGTGTCGGTGGTCTGGGTGTAGAGGGAGAGGGCGTGGCGCAGGGAGGAGAGCGCTGGACTCTTCTCCAGGAAGGTCTTCTTCAGCCCGTTCCCTCCGGCGTGGAAGTATTGCTGAGAGGGGGAGAGGGGGAGAGGGGGGAGAGGGAGAGGGAGAGATGGAAAGAGGGGGATAAAGAGAGAGAGAGAAAGGGGAGTGGAGAGAAAGAGAGAGATGAGGGTTGGAAAATCTCTCTTCACCCACAATCAAATTTGGTTTCTACAGCTCTTTTTACAAGCCAAGTCACAGAGGGCGTGATCGTGACAAACCAAAGACACCAATCAGACGGGAAGGAGAGCAGGGAGGACGTGCTCTGGGAGGTCAGAACTGCTGGCTCACCTTGATGGTGTCCAGAGCCACGTCCATCACAGCACACTGCTTGGGGGTCAGGCTTTTGGCCTCTCCTGCCATGTGATCCTTCTCGACCAATCAGAGGAGAATCAATTAGTATTAGACCAGCACAATTCAGTTTGTCAGCTAAAGAAACAGCATCTAGAAGAAGAGAATCTTCACTTAAAAGG
>CAEFZP010001583.1:55000-63353 GCA_903064625.1 Mallotus villosus
AGCACAGTAGCTAATCTAGCATAGCAGCAAGAACCACCATCTCAGGGTGCTTCGAAACACTACGAAACACATCCCACATGACCAGGAGGGGGGGTGGTGGCAGTGCCACAGGACTGGGGCAACAGCACAAAGATCTCCACAACCCTGGTTGTGTGTGTCGAAAGACCGAGCGCTCATAGAACCCACCTGCTCCTCAGGTGCGGCGAGCTTTTGACGGGGGAGGGGAACAGAGAACAAGCGGTCAGACCCCCTGTTGAGCTGCAGATGTTTCTAGAACTCTCTCCCTGGCTCACAGATCACAACATCTGTGTAGATACTCTATGAACGCACCCCACACTGTGTCTGCAAGGTAAAACCCACCTTCTCTTTCTCAGTCTAGAGACACGATACGAGGCGAGAAGAAAAGTGAGAGAATACGTTAACAAAAACGTTGAAAGGATGACGAGAATTCGTGATGAGTGAGTGTGTTTCAGACCGAGTACAGGGAAGGAAGTGACATCATAGAGGGAGGAGAGGGACTGAACAGATGGCCATCGAGGGAACCCAACGAGTTAAGAGTCACCACGACGAGGAGAGTGGTTCCACCACAGGAGAGGAGGAGGTGAGGATGGCGAGGTGAACGTTTACAAAACACGCCACCACAGTGTGTGTGGAGGAGAGAGGGAGAGGGGCGACTCGACCATGACCCCCCCCCGCGGGACCGTGATGAATGCTGGGAAAGTCAGTGGTTCAACCACCACATGAACAACAAACCTCGGCTTTGACCTCAACCCCCTCCTCCTCCTCCTCATCATCATCCTCCTCTTCCTCACTCTCATCCAGCTGATGCAAGTGGTGAGACAGAACACAAAAACACGTCAACGTAAACAGACGACGACCTCCCGGGTCACAGCTGGTACACACACACACAGAGCTCATCTAGGTGAATTGGCAAGGACAGGTTCTTTTGAATCCACTCCCAAGGAAAACAGGCCTGACCTGCGGAGGCCACAAGCACTGAAACACAGTGACAGATGGATCTGTCGGGAGTTCACTCTGAGGGAAACGTGAGATTGAGATGAGCTCCCTGAAACAGATGACTAAAAAGTGTGAATATCCATGCATGTACGGTGGCCATACATGCATGGATATACACTGGCACGTGCACCCACCTGCCACACTGGCAGTTTAGAGGAACGCTGATGAAAGAGAGAGAGAGAGAGAGTGAGAGAGAGAGAGAGAGAGAGGGAAAAGAACCATGACTGTGTAATATTCTCAAAAACACAACCCATTGCAGCCAGGTAAGGCATTTGATGTATTTCACACAAAGCAAGAGAAGAGATATCAATCCTCTGAGACAACAACCCCTGTATGTTACGTAAACAGGTCTTTCCAATTAACGATGCGACGTAAACAACTTTTTCTCCCCGACCGCACACCCCCTGACACAAACTGGAGCTGTGTGTCTCGTCTGACAAGTCTGAATAACTCATGCTGACAGGCCTCTGTATGTGTGTGTGTGTGTGTGTGGTAGGAAGTTCCTGTACTCTCTCTCTCTCTCTCTCTAAGCTGTCTCCGTAGTAACGCCCCTCCTAATCACTCCCACACAGCCGCTCTATCTCCCGCCTCGCAGTCAGCAGGGCGCTCGCCTGTCAACTTCCACGCTCCGCACGCCGCGAGCTCGGACACAAACAAGACAAAAGCCTTCGCAAATCTTGTGAAGTGATTGTCGAAATAACTGCGAGCTTCTGGAAAAAACAAACGACTGCTGGATTCAAGTACCTTTCTAAGCAATGACACTCATTCAACACCTGTAAAAACAAGAATTCTTTTTTTTTGTTTACGGTCGTGTCGATCGTCATTTCATAAGAGGGGGTACTGGGATCATCGTATGTATGTAGTTCACTACAGCAGGTCGAAACCTTAGATTTCCTTCCAAGCACCACAGAGATGTCCAGAGAGAGGGTGAAGGATAAGCTAGTTAATAACTGTGAGGGTTAGGTTAGGGTACTACAGAGCGTCTGGAGGAACTAGGCTAGGGAAAGATCAATTGCTAAAAGGCACGAGAAGCGCTAGGCTAGGCTAGGCTACGTTCAACTGCTTATTTCACTAGAGGCGCTAGGCTAGGCTACGTTCAACTGCTTAAATCACTAGTGGAGCTAGGCTAGGCTAAATTCAATGGCTTAACATCGCTAGAGGAGCTAGGCTAGGCTAAGTGTGATACTGCACCCAACAGAGTTCTCACCTCCTGGTCCTCGGATAAGACCTGATGACCAGATGGAGGTTAAGTCATTGAAACAATATCCCCCGTGGTAATATCATGGTATTGAGACAACTGGTTGAGACAACCCACCTTCTCTTCCTCCTCCTCCTCCTCCTCCTCCTTCCCTTCCACCATATCTTCCTTATCTCTCTTCAGTAGTGAAGGAAAACACCATGAAACTCAAGCCTCTTACGAAGTATTAAAACATCTACGGGGGCTTAAAGATGACACAGCCGCTACCAAAACTAATACTACAGAAACCGAACATCTAACTGCAGCACAGGATCAGGCCCCAACTACTCCACACCAAGCATCTCCTACTAACACAAACACAACGTTTGAGAGGCAATTCTTGTGGATTCTACACACTAAGCAAGGGGGTCTGACCGAAAGGTCGAAGGTCACCTTAAGGCTGCATGCCTTTGCTTGGCTATGGACATTACAAAATCATTCTTAAAGGGATGTCATTTAATCACCGGGGAGACTAAAAACACTCTAGTTCATTATCCAGAGACGGCCTAATCCTGTAGAAGGTATCGATCTACTGCTTTACTATCTATCTGACCTGACATCAAACATAAGGATGGGAGCCTAGAATGTGGAGTTCTAGATTCAAAGCACATCTGGCCTAATGCTCTTTGCGATAATCCATTGTTCCCATTTTCTCTTAAGTCACACAGACCACCTCTACCTACCCTTGCTTCCTCTGTGGCAATCTGGAGGAGAGACACAGACACAATGTCCATAATCTGGTCCAGGACCACACACACAAGACAAAGTCAGATCATCTACAGTTGAGGAAGTGAGATTTTCGAGGATAAGCAAACCAGCCCATCTGGGAGGCCTGTGATCACACATCTGGACATACAGCTTCTATATATCATGGAGAGAGAGAGAGAGAGAGAGAGACGGAGAGAGAGATGGAGAGAGAGATGAGAGGCGAATAGGAGCGAGAGAGAGAGAGCGAGAGAAGACAGAGAGAGACAGAGAGAGAGAGGAGAGAGAGAGACAGAGAGAGACAGAGAGATATGGAGAAGAGAGAGAGAGATAAAGATAGAGACATAGAGAGAAGAGCAGAGAGAGAGAGAGAGATAGAGAGAGACAGAGAGAAGAGCGAGAGATAAGATAAAAGAGAGAGAGAGAGATAAGAGAGAGATGATAGAGAGGCAATGAGCCTGTCTGTTGGCTTATCTCCTGGAGACCCTGAGGGATAGGAGGTTCGCTGTAGAGAACACAGGGCCTCGCACCACAGATGCTCTCATTTTGAACACGAGCACCTCTGGCCAGCTCAGCCCCCTGAGGGTCAGAGTCGTTACAGACTGACGTCAGTCAGTAAGTCGTCAGTGCTCGTCATGCTATTCAGTGAAGTCAGTCTCCCAGGAACACCCAACCTGTTTGGCCCCTGGACTCCAAACATCTTCTCCGCTGATCCTCAAATGCATGAAGTTGTTAATCAAAAAAAAACGGACTGGGAAGGAGACAGAAGAGAGAGGAGAGGGGGACGCATAGGCGGATGAGCATGATTAGTGAGAGAGAGAGGGGCGGGGGAGAGGGGCTGTCGAGAGGGCATGCAGGAGAGGCAGAGGGAGGAGAGAGAAAGAGAGCGAGGCAGAGGGGGGCGAGGAGAGGGGGGAGAGGAGGGGGGACCGGGGTGAGGGAGGAGAGAGCGGGGAGAGAGACGAGGGAGAGAGGGAGAGGGTACAGGGAGGGACATAAGGAGAGAGGGAGAGGGAGAGCGAGAGGGGAGGGGGAGAGGGGGGTGGAGAGTAGGCGAGAGAGAGGGAGAGAGCGAGAGAGAGAGGGGGAGAGAGGGAGGAGATAGGGGGAGAGAGAGAAGGAGAGAGAGAGGGGGAGAGCCGAGAGAGAGAGGAGGGAGGGAAGAGGAGAGAGAGAGAGAGATGATCAGTCACTGTAAGGCAGACAATGACACACTGCAGAAGAGGGATGAAGACTTACTATCTTTCTTTGTCACAGTAGGCAGGGAAGCTCTGGTGGAGAATGGCACTGTACTGCAGAAGAACTTTGGCAATAGTCTGCAGGGGAGAAAGCAGACGAGTTTGGCGTGCACTCACAACAGACTCCACTTTAGGGGTTTGTGAAAATCACTTACGATGAGTACAGGATCGAATTACGGACACTGCACGGTGTGATGTGTGTTGACTGAGATCAGAGAGAGGTCCAGAGTGTGACAAGAACACGTGTGTGTGTGGGGTGTGTGTGTGTGTGTATGTGGGTGTGTGGTGTGTGTGGTGTGGGGGTGTGTGGTGGGTGTGTGTGTGTGGTGTGTGAGTGTGGTGTCTGGTGTGTGTCTCTGTGTGGTGGTGTGTGTGTATGTGTGTGGTGTGTGTGTGTGCTGTGCGCGCCCTACCTTGGCGAAGCGGCGGCTGTAGTGGGCCATGACCTTGGGGTCGTGGGACACTCCAGCTTCTTGATGATCTCGAAGCTCTGGTTGAGCTGCGTGAAACACGTCTACCACGGAGCATGAGAACAGGGCGTGCTCTGACGTCTGCTGGAACTGGACGGGGAGACGGCGAGGCGTGGGGAGAAAACAAACAACTCATGGGTAAGCTCAGTGGTTAGAGCAATTGACTGTGGATCGAGAGGTCGCGGGTTCGAATCCCTCCCACTACTATATTTGTTTCTTTGGATTCATCTTTTTTGCATCTTCGAAATAAATACCTATTGACGTGATTTTTTAAACAACGGTTACATCATCAGAATGACTAATAAAATAGATTTAACCTCGGATGATCCCAATAGAACTGTAGTACTCCAGGTGATAGTACTGAAGTACTAGAGGTGACAGTACTGAGGGACTAGGGGTGACAGTACTGAGGTACTTACTCCATCCTTCTTGTCTCTCTCCAGAGCTCCATGCATGAACTCCATGGAGACAGTCCTCGTTCTCGTCCAGCCACTGCAGTACGAACTGCAGGAACCACCTGACCCCGGGAACCAATCAAACACCAGCACTGGTCAGGCCCAATCCAAGAACCACCTCAAGTCTCTAAACCGCATCGATCGGATTCAGTCCCTGTCTGAAACCCTTCTGATCGACGTGGAGTTTTGGTGGCGTTTTTTGGAGCGGTGTGTGGTTGGCACTTACGATGGGTAGTCTGGGATGACTCCTTTGAAGCTGAGCAGGTCTCTCACGTACTCGTTGTAGAGCCACTTGACCTTGAAGTGCAGGTTCATGTAGTCGGCGCTCTTACACAGACGCTGCTTCTCATGCTCTGTGGAGACACGCAGGACAGAGAGTGACTGAGGTGTAGTGTGTGTGTGACTGACAGGAGTGTGTGTGGTGTGTGTGCGTTTGCGTGTGAGTGTGTGGTGTGGTGCGTCCACAGTCCCACCCCCCAGTAGCAGCTCATGCTCTGTGGAGACACCAGGACAGAGAGTGACTGACAGGTGTGTGTGTGTGCTGTGTGTGTGTGTGTGTGAGAGCGTGTGTGTGCGTGTCCCACCCCCCAGTAGCAGCTCATGCTCTGTGGAAACACACAGGACAGAGAGTGACTGACAGGCGTGGTGTGTGTGTGTGTGTGTGTGCGTGTGTGTGTGCGTGTGTGTGTGTGCGATGTGTGTGTGCGTCCACAGTCCCACCCCCCAGTAGCAGCTAATGCTCTGTGGAAACACACAGGACAGAGATTGACTGACAGGTGTGTGTGTGTGTGTGTGTTGTGCGTGTGTGTGTAGTGAGTGCGTGTCCACAGTCCCACCCCCCAGTAGCAGCTCAGTGTGGTGTGTGTGTGCGTGTGTGTGTGCGTGTGTGCGTGTGGGTGTGTGTGTTGTGTGCGTTGTGTGTGTGTGTGTGCTGCGTGTTGTTGTGCGTGTGCGTGCGGTCCACAGTCCCACCCCCCCAGTAGCAGCTCAGTAGAAGACTCCCTGCAGGCCTGATGAGGTCAGGAGGACCAGACAGATCTGACCTCTCTGCCCAGCGCTGACAGAGTCACGTTCTCCTTTGGGGAGAGGGAGGACAGCGGGGGGGGGGTATTATGGGATGGAGGTGGACAGCCTTACCGGCGTAGAAGGTCTGCCCACGCCGACTGAACGTGGAGGGGGCTGGAGCGCACGGTAACGAGCGTGCATGACGACGGCGGAAATGTAGAAACACAGAGCATGTAACGGAAGAACGTTTACCGTCTACCACAATCACACTTACGGGAATGTCTTGTCCTTTACTGTTTTTAATAATCAAATAATGGGATTGTGTCACAGCGTTTTGACTCAGGCTGTTGTGGTTACGCAAACACAGGTACTGGGCTGTATCTACGGTCTGTGCTAGAGTACTGGGAGTGTACTGTATCTACAGTCTGTGCTAGGTACTGGGAGTGTACTGTATCTACAGTCTGTGCTGGGTACTGGGAGTGTACTGTATCTACGGTCTGTGCTGGAGTACTGGGAGTGTACTGTATCTACGGTCTGTGCTAGGTACTGGGAGTGTACTGTATCTACGGTCTTGTGCTAGGTACTGGGAGTGTACTGTATCTACGGTCTGTGCTAGGTACTGGGAGTGTACTGTATCTACGTCTGTGCATAGGTACTGGGAGTGTACTGTATCTACGGTCTGTGCTAGGTACTGGGAGTGTACTGTATCTACAGTCTGTGCTAGTTACTGGGAGTGTACTGTATCTACGGTCTGTGCTAGGTACTGGGAGTGTACTGTATCTACAGTCTGTGCTGGGTACTGGGAGTGTACTGTATCTACGGTCTGTGCTAGGTACTGGGAGTGTACTGTATCTACAGTCTGTGCTGGGGTACTGGGAGTGTACTGTATCTACGGTCTGTGCTGGAGTACTGGGAGTGTACTGTATCTACAGTCTGTGCTAGAGTACTGGGAGTGTACTGTATCTACGGTCTGTGCTAGAGTACTGGGAGTGTACTGTATCTACAGTCTGTGCTAGAGTACTGGGAGTGTACTGTATCTACGGTCTGTGCTAGGTACTGGGAGTGTACTGTATCTACGGTCTGTGCTAGAGTACTGGGAGTGTACTGTATCTACAGTCTGTGCTAGAGTACTGGGAGTGTACTGTATCTACGGTCTTGTGCTAGGTACTGGGAGTGTACTGTATCTACAGTCTGGGCTAGGTACTGGGAGTGTACTGTATCTACAGTCTGTGCTGAGTACTGGGAGTGTACTGTATCTACAGTCTGTGCTGGAGTTAGTCTACAGACTAGGGAAACTACAGACAGGCTCACCCTGGATCCACCGGTAGTGGTCAACGTTATCCATGACTGGGAGATAGGAGATGAGGAGAAAGGAGACAGGAGACAGGAGATGAGGAGACAGGAGGGGATGAGACCGAAGAAGAGAGAAGATCGGAGATGGAAGGACGGACACGTACACCCACATGCATGATCAATCCCTGGGTTTTCTGGACTCAGGCTAGGTAAACCCAGTATTTCCCAAACCCAGGCTAGGTAAACCAGTATTCCTGAACCCAGGCTAGGTAAAGCCCAGTATTTCTGGACCCAGGCTAGGTAAACCCAGGCCAGGTAAACCCAGGATTTCTGAACCCAGGCTAGGTAAACCCAGTGATTCTGAACCCAGGCTAGGTAAACCCAGTGATTCTGACCCAGGCTAGGTAAACCCAGTGATTCTGAACCCAGGCTAGGTAAACCCAGTATTTCTGGACCCAGGCTAGGTAAACCCAGGCCAGGTAAACCCAGGATTCTGAACCCAGGCTAGGTAAACCCAGTGTTTCTGAACCCAGGCTAGGTAAACCCAGTGTTTTCTGAACCCAGGCTAGGTAAACCCAGTATTCCTGGACCCGGCTAGGTAAACCCAGGATTTCTAGACCCAGGCTAGGTAAACCCAGGATTTCTGGACCCAGGCTAGGTAAACCCAGGCTTCTGGCCCCAGGCTAGGTAAACCCAGGCTAGGTAAACCCAGTATTTCTGAACCCAGGCTAGGTAAACCCAGTATTTCTGAACCCAGGCTAGGTAAACCCAGTGTTTCTGAACCCAGGCTAGGTAAACCCAGTATTTCTGAACCCAGGCTAGGTAAACCCAGTGTTTCTGGCCCCAGGCTAGGTAAACCCAGGCTAGGTAAACCCAGTGTTTCTGTCACCAGCCCAGTCATCAGACTCACCCTCCATGGCGTACTTCATGTCC
>CAEFZP010001584.1:0-2500 GCA_903064625.1 Mallotus villosus
CGTTCACCTGCCCTCATCCTGCCCTATCAATTCACCATCCCTTCATGGTACCGTTATTGTTCCTGCCCTCATCAATCACATCCCTCATGTCCGAAGGAAGGGTTCTCTTTTCACGGACCCCGGCCAAAAGATGGCAGCACAAATGGATGGGTGTCCATTTTTATTATTACAGTCATTTTCATAATTAATTGTTACGGGGCCAAAGCAACCATTATAATAGTTGATGAGTGTTGGTGGGTGGTTTAGAGGGTGGTGGTGATTTTAAAGAACTGTTCTCTCGTCTATCTCTCTCTCTCTCTATCTCCTCTCTCTCGCTCTATCTTTCTCTGTCTATGTTCTCTGTATCTAGTCTCTATTTATATCTATCTATCTCTCTCTTATATTTCTCTGGTTCTGTGTCCTCCTATCTATCACACACAAAAAACAGACCAACAAACAAACACTTTCACTGGTAAATGAATGTTCTCAGCTCACAGGGGTCTTCACGTCTCGGGTGAGTCATGGGAGGATCACCAGACAGGAGGGTCTTTCTCAGATGCGATAGATGTGACCCAGAACTGACAAGCATTACGTGTCGGTGGGTGTGGTGTGTGCCTAGTGCGCTGCCTGTGTCGTGGGTGCCTGTGCTGAATGTGTGTGCCCTGTGTGTGTGTGTGTGCCTGTGTGTGCGTGTGCAATACTGGGGTGTGTAAGAAGGATTGTACTGAAATAATGCCTTGTCACCATCTGCCTGTCTATAGACATCAGCCAACACCATCTTTTCCTTAGTTTTGATAGTACAAGAACCAATGATCTCTCTCTTGTCTCACTCTCTTATTCTATCTATTTCTCTCTCTTTCTATCTCTCTCTCGCTACTATCTCGCTCTCTATCTACTCTCTCTACTCCGAACCTCTCATAGTTACTTGCGTTCACACACACACACACACACACACACACTCACGCATAGCATAGGAATTGAGCGTCTTTATTCTTAAAACCATAGTCAGTAGTGAAACTATACCTTTCAATGAAAAACACACATAATGAAATGGTATAGCATCAGTTTGCGTGTGTGATGTCTGTGTGTGGTGTTGTGTGTGTGTGGTGTGTTGTGTGTGTGGTGTGTGTGTGTGGTGTGTGTGATGGTTGTGTGTGTGTGTGTGTGTGTTGTGCTGTGTGTGTGTGTGTGTGTGTGCGTGTGCGTACATGTAGTGCAGAGCGTGCATTTCCATTTTAGCAGAATGGATGAGTGAGCGATCGAGGGGCAGTCTGGCGAGGGGCAGGGGGCGAGTTCGAGGGAAGAGGATGGAGGGAGGAGTGGGAGAGAGGGGTTGGACGCGATCGGAGGAGGGGAGGACGGGAGGTAGGAGAGAGGGGATAAGTGATACCCATCATCTTCCAACTGAGTTGTCTGTGGCAGAGCACGCCGTGCTCACCAACCACACACACACACACAAACAATACACACACACACGACAAACACAAACACACACACACATACACACACTCACACACTCACAACCACATCATACATACACACAAACACGTACACACAGACAAAGACACACACGCACATTCTTCACTCCCTTTAAAAACCTGGTCCCATTAAACTAGAGTCGATAATAAAATACACATCTCCTTAGAATTATTCATGTTCCCCCCGCGCCCTGGCTAGACAAAGATTTGAATAGAGGAAGATGAGGAGAGGGGAGGAAGGAAGGAAGGAAAGGGATGACAGAGAGAAAGAAGGAGGGAAAGAGTGTCGGGAATGAAAGACAAGTGTTTATTTTAAAGAAGGGGAGAAGAGGATGAGAGGGGGGGGGGGGGTGGGGTTGGGGGGGGGGGGGGGGGAGAGGAGAAGAGAGAAAAGAGGAGGTGTTCTGTTCATTTCCAGAGGTTTGCTGGGGTTGTCATGGGTGGGGGGTGGGGTTTGTGTGCTTGTGTGCTTAGCGGTTGTGCCGTACAGTCGTTGAAAGTGGGGCCTAGTGGGGGGGCTGTTGTGGTGGGTTGGGTTGAAAAAATATCTTTCATGTTTTCTAAGTTAAAAGTAAATTAAATATGTTTATCTGGGGAATATTGTTTTGGTTTGGTGGTGGGGCGTGGGTATGTGTGTGTGTGTTATGTGTGTGTGGGTGTGTGTGTGTGTTAATGTGTTTATGTTTTGCTATTAGAGCCAGTTTTTTTTGTGATTTCTACTCTGATGGAGGTTAGATATCCGTGAAACCAAACTGTTTATTCATGTTAACGCATCACTTAATTATTAGTGTAGAGAAACTGAGGTTTTTTTTTTTTTGTGTGTGGGGTTGTGTTTTGTGGGTGGTGGTGGTGGGGGGTGGGGGGGGGTGGGGGGGGTGGTGTGTTGTGGGGTGGGGGGTGGGGGGGTGTGTTGTTGGGTGGGGGTTGTTGGGGGGTGACAAGTAAAGGGGAGAGAAGAGAAGAAGCAAAGAAAGTGATAAGAAGGGCGGAGGAGGAATAAGGAAGCGAGGACGGAGGAGCGAAGTAGGGAGAGAGCAGCGAAG
>CAEFZP010001584.1:5000-12500 GCA_903064625.1 Mallotus villosus
CGAACAGTTTCTCACAGAGCAAGCGAGGGAGGGGAGAGAGACACTGGCGTTAAGGGGTAAAGAGAGAAACACCCAAAGAGAGAGGGGAGGAAGGGGTGAGGAGAGAGGGAGAGCTTCAGACGAAGGGTAAACGGGGACAGGGATGAGAGATGGATGTGTTATCAGGCTGTGGGGATGGAGGAATGTAGAAAAACGGCATTGACCCTGAGGTGAAGAAACACACCTCTATAAATAAACTACAACGGGGCATAATGCTACTTCTGCTGTTCCTGTGCAGATACAGTACACACACACACACACACACACACACACACACGTACACACAGGACACCACCCAAAAGCTAACGTTACACAACTCATTATTGCTGTGTTATTCCATCCTCCTCCAGTTACTGTCCCTGTGTATACGGGACGTGTTTCCATCCTGTCGCTTGACTGTGTGTGTGTAGGTGTGTGTGTGTGTGTGCAGGCCTACTTTACTCGTCATCTCAGAGCTGGGGTTACTAGGGTGTCTGGCTGGCCTCATTCACTAGCCTCTCTGGCTGAGGTTACACTGGCCCACTTTACACCCTGCAGGAGGCCAGTGATGTGAGGACACACACGCGCACACACACACACACACACACACGCAGATAGAAAAGGACAGGTATTCATATTATTGGAAAGGTATGCTCATATTTTGCTCAATTACTGAGACATGCACACACACACACAGAGAGAGAGAGAGAGAGAGAGAGAGAGAGAGATAGAAACGGACAGGTACATACTGTTGGAAAGATAGGCTCACATTCCGCTCAATTACTGTGACAGAAAGTGTCTATCGCTCTCTCTTACACACACACACACACACGTACACGTGTACATATAAACATACGCACTCACACACCCACACACAATCAACAGTGGTGTGAGCAGACGGCACAGATGAGGTAAGGAAGGAAAGTAATTATTCTCACGGCTGGCCCTCCGAGTCTCTTGTGCCCCGGAGCTGTGCAGCTGGGCTGCAAACCCGGCAGATGTTCGGGGAGCCGGTCTCTCTCTGGTCTCTCTCTGGTCTCCCACCACCCTCAGTGCAGAGAACGGGTACCGACAGACGCCGGTGTGCTTCTACCGGCGGCATGTCTACTGACCTCCCCTATGACCTTTGACCTTTCACCTAACCCCCCTCTCGTGTCTGTGGGGGGCCAGGCCCATCTCTAGTCCACCATCCCCAGCCTCGGAGTCATTCTCAGACCCAGGCTAGGCCGTCTGTTCCGTGGGTGATATAATCAGCCAATGGGGTCAGCGCTGAGTTCCCCGGTCCAAAACATGCCGTCTCTGTCTCTGAGCCAAGCCTCAGTCACACAATCCAGGAAAGTTCCTGGTGTTGTAATCTTCTTAATAGGCACTAACAGATTGCTGCACTCACTGCCTATGAGCTGCTACTTGTCCTCATGTGTTTGTTAACCTCTCTGAGATTAGTTGTGTGTGCGTGTGTGTGTGTGTGTGTGTGTGTGTATTACGTTGTGCATCTGCCTGAGGGATTGGACTAGTCGAGCCAGCCGCGCTGCATCCGTCCTGCGAGGTGACTGTCCGGTCACCCCTTAAGGCCACTAATGTATCCGCCTTTGCTGTTCCTCGTATAAAAGTAACCTCGATGGAGAATTCATGAACATAACCTGACCAGTGGAAACTGCCTCCATCAGTCAATTAGATGCATGTGTGTGTGTGCGTGTGTGTGTGTGTATGGAGGGCACAGCAGGGCTTCTGCACCCCCCCTCCACCTCCGTCCTCACTCCTGATGTTCTTAGCGGTCGGTGAGACTATCAGACCAGGACAGGCCTGGACAGGGTTTCAGCCAGGCTGCTGCCACGCAGTCTCAGAGCGCCCTCTGTTGGTGCAGCGCGGTACTGCGACTGCCCATCACTGCCCATCAGAGCCCTCCAGCATCCTCTGGATCCTGTATCTACCCGTCATGTCTGGATCCTGTATCTACCAGTCATGTCTGGATCCTGTATCTACTAGTCATGTCTGGATCCTGTATCTACCCGTCATGTCTGGATCCTTTATCGACCCATCATGTCTGGATGCTGTATCTACCAGTCATGTCTGGATGCTGTATCTACCCATCATGTCTGGATGCTGTATCTACCCATCATGTCTGGATCCTTTATCGACCCGTCATGTCTGGATGCTGTATCTACCCGTCATGTCTGGATCCTGTATCTACCCATCATGTCTGGATCCTGTATCTACCCATCATGTCTGGATCCTGTATCTACCCATCATGTCTGGATCCTGTATCTACCAGTCATGTCTGGATCATGTATCTACCCGTCATGTCTGGATCCTGTATCTACCCATCATGTCTGGATCCTGTATCTACCCATCATGTCTGGATCATGTATCTACCCGTCATGTCTGGATCCTGTATCTACCAGTCATGTCTGGATCCTGTATCTACCAGTCATGTCTGGATCCTTTATCGACCCATCATGTCTGGATCCTGTATCTACCAGTCATGTCTGGATCCTGTATCTACCAGTCATGTCTGGATCCTGTATCTACCAGTCATATCTGGATCCTGTA
Source organism: Mallotus villosus (assembly GCA_903064625.1). Taxonomy (NCBI): domain Eukaryota; kingdom Metazoa; phylum Chordata; class Actinopteri; order Osmeriformes; family Salangidae; genus Mallotus; species Mallotus villosus. Next base: position 7,569 of record CAEFZP010001584.1, read on the forward strand.
TCTACCAGTCATGTCTGGATCCTTTATCGACCCATCATGTCTGGATCCTGTATCTACCAGTCATGTCTGGATCCTGTATCTACCAGTCATGTCTGGATCCTGTATCTACCAGTCATGTCTGGATCCTGTATCTACCAGTCATGTCTGGATCCTTTATCGACCCATCATGTCTGGATCCTGTATCTACCAGTCATGTCTGGATCCTGTATCTACCAGTCATGTTGATCTGATCTTAGATCAACACTCCTATTAGGGATTGATTTAACAAAACTCCTCAAAAACACAACAACAATGGCTTTTCTCTTTTCTTTTAAAGAGGAAACTGTTTTACATTTAAAGCAGTGTCCAGAACAGCCAATCTAGGACTTGTCTATATTGTCTATATTGGCTGTACAGTGCTGTGTTATGCATGTTAGTATGATCCTGGATCAGGCAGGTTGTCTATATTGGCTGTACAGTGCTGTGTTCTGCATGTTAGAATGATCCTGGATCAGGCAGGTTGTCTATATTGGCTGTACAGTGCAGTGTTCTGCATGTTAGTATGATCCTGGATCAGGCAGGTTGTCTATATTGGCTGTACAGTGCAGTGTTCTGCATGTTAGTATGATCCTGGATCAGGCAGGTTGTCTATATTGGCTGTACAGTGCAGTGTTCTGCATGTTAGTATGATCCTGGATCAGGCAGGTTGTCTATATTGGCTGTACAGTGCCGTGTTCTGCATGTTAGTATGATCCTGGATCAGGCAGGTTGTCTATATTGGCTGTACAGTGCAGTGTTCTGCATGTTAGTTTGATCTTGGATCAGCACTCCAACTAGGAAGACAGATATTACACCTACCCAGCTCAACTCCCAACAGACAAGACAACATTTTCCATTTCAATATGAGGACACAATAATACCGTTTTATGATTGAAACGTAGTGATTTTATTTCATGCTACAGCAGTAACACTCAAGATTATTTGATAGCAAGCTCAATAAAATCAAATGTGAAAATAAAATAAGAATCATTTGCACTTGTTGAGGAGCTCAAGTTAGACAGTGATCTTGTGGTATATTGCAGCCCTCTGGAGCTGAGGAGTGACTCTGTGAAGACAGTTGATAACGTCGCTTTTCCACAGTTTGGCCGACAGATTAATCGTTGATTTCAGAGGTAAATCGGTTACATTCATCACTAAACCAGTTGCGTCGACACGGAATTTAAGGAATTATAATCATCAGTAGTTAAGCACAAACGAAAGTCGAAATGGTGAGGACAATCAGGTCGAGGGGTCAGTGAAGGTCTCCTCGTCAGACCATCTGGGATACCATCAATACTTTAGTGATACCAAAATCATTTCGGAGAGTTCGGACCGCTAACAACATATGACCTTGCGATCTGGAACTCCTCATAAGTAGAATCTCCCTCCACATTAAAATAACATTGAAATGGAGACCAAAGCTGAAGAATGTTCAAACGGCGTTCTCCGAATGTCAAGAGAGACGGCGTACCGCCACGTCGTCCACGGCAACGTGAGGATATTCAACGTAACACAGAGGGTGAACCCCTCCAACAGCTCTCAGAATATCATCCAAAGCTCCCGAAATGACACAGAACTATGGCTGCTTCGCCATTGATATTCCCAGGTCCAATTTCCCCCACAAAAGATCAAATATTGATTGGTACGCCCCGCTCCTTCTACATCTCTGTTAAGGTACAGGTGAGCCACACGCCTCTCCTGACGGTGCAGGTTTCAGCACGAGCGTACAAACATCAAAGGGGGGGGGGAGCATTCTGGACGTCTTTAAGCTCAGGAAGGTTCCAGAAACGTCTCGATGACGTCAACACAGCCTCAGCGTGACGCCGAACAGCCACCACCTTTAAAAAGTGCTTTAAAAACACACACAAACACACACAAACGCACACAAACGCACGACACTTGGCAGTTACTACACACCCAAAACTCTGCCTGAGTCCATGTACTACATTCTGTTTCATCCGAACCACACGCTTTGGTTTCGACTCGGGTCAAACCAGTACCCCACGACCAAGGCCTAGACCGTCAAACCTTGTTTCCCGCTCGCGTACCAAACCCTCAGTCCCCTAGCAACCCCTCAGTCCCCTAGCAACCCTCAGTCCCCCCAGCACTTTAAAGACAAAACGGTTGTAACCAAACTGTACAGTAGATATGACAGTAGAAAAGCGCCCCCCCCCAACCCCTCTAATTACAAAACACTTGTCTCCTGTCTGCGGTGAGCGGTGCAGTCGAGGGTAATGATGTTGTGCTGCTACTTAGCAGCCCGAGATGACATCTGGAGATCTCACTCTGCCCCGTCTGCTGCCATGGTGATACTGGGAGCCAGCTGAGGGAAGGATGAGAGGATGGGAGGAAAGTAGGAAAGAAAGTAGGAAGGAAGGAAGGAAGGGTAAACTTCATGTGCGATGATGTGAAGTAACAAGGAGAGAATAGGAGTCGACAGGAGATGAGGAGGGACGAGGACGAGGAGAGGAGAGAGAGAAAGGCAGGGTAGAGGAAAAGTACAAAGATTAGGAGGGGGGACCGATGGAGAGAACGGGGTAAGAAAAGGACGGTTAGGGGAGGGCAATGGATGGTGGAGAAACAGCACTAGAAAGAGTGTGTGAGAGAGGCACAGAAGCACAGAGCAGAGAGAGAGAGAGAGAGAGAGAGAGGCACAGAAGCACAGAGCAGAGAGAGAGAGAGAGAGAGAGAGAGAGGCACAGAAGCACAGAGCAGAGAGAGAGAGAGGCACAGAAGCACAGCAGAGAGAGAGGGAAGAGCTGTCTGTGTTCCCATAAGCCCCGTTCTCTCCTGCTAATCTCCACACAGGCCCATGTCCACACTCTGAGCAGCCCTCCATCCCTCGCTAATGGCTCACATCTGGCTGGACAAGATAGGGACAGACCCAGACACACACACACACACACACACACGGGGAGTGTTGAGACTGGTATGTCCCTGGTCCCAAACTGACCTCTTACATTAGAGCAGCCTCGCCCCACCCCTGTGCCCCTCACACACTCCCTCAGAGCGGACAGGAGAACCGCTCCTTCTACAAGCCTGGTGGACCAGAACCAGACCTGGAGAACCACTCAGGATAAAGGACTTTGAACAGAGCGTCGTGGAGTACCAACATTGTCAGAGGTTTCTACCCCGTCCACTGGATCACCTGCTCTCACATCACCCTCAGTCTGGAACGTCTACATGAGAAACACAAACAGACAGTGATGTCGCCCGTTCTCTGTGCAGCTCGGCGAGGTTAGCCTAGCGTCTGACACACTCCTCCTCCTTCTAATCTTCTACCACGCGAGACACACGCAGAGCTAGGATAGAATGCCATCCTGCTATTGTTACATGTGGTTGATAGCCCCTGGCTAACCCTTAGGCTAGTGAATAATGGACGGCTTCGCACTCTCGCAGGGGAGAGGGGCAAGTTTGGGGGCTGGCGCTGGATCAGTTGGGGTGAGGAGGAGGAAGCAGGTGAAGACTGGATTGTTCCAGTTCCAGCTGACTGTGGAGTTCGGGGACTTTTTCAAATGGGGGAAAAGATGGAGGAGGCTCTCTTAAGCACCCCTCCAGTGTGGCTCTTTGGTGCGTTCCGTCCTATAGGTAGCATTGAAGTGGAGCACAACCTTGGCCCGTACCATTTAGTTCTAGGGGGGTTAACATTCCTCTGAAGTGAGTCACGTACAAATAATCATTAAACAACCTTAAAAAAATACCTGAGAAAGAGATAGGGGGAGAGAGAGCAAGCAAGAGAGAGGGGCGAGGAAGGTTAGAGGGAGGGAAACCGACAAAGAGGAAGAGCTAAACAGTAAAAAGAGAGAACTGAATTCTTTGCTCAAAGACGCATATTTCCCCCTCACACACATATTACATTCAGTTACATCACATGTACCAAGATGCATTTAGCTTCTTATTCAGGAATCATTCTGGTGGGGGGGGGGAGGAAGGGGCGTATTTAAGGTTGATTTTCAGTCGTGAATACAAATACAAGCTCTTCGGATAAGCACGCACACACACACGCACACGCACACACACACACACACACACACACAACTACTGTTTGGAAGCAGAGTGCACGTCCATCACCTTCCAAAGCAAGAGTCCGTCCTAGCACCAGCTGAAAATGTCTCCGTGGGGTGTCGAGATCGTCAAGCAGCCGTCTCCGTGGTAACAAAGGAGACAAACGTGGCAGAAGCCTATCGGGTGAGGCCAGAGAATCAGCCCCGAGAGGTCTAACCAGAACGGCCTGGTTGTGGATCCGTTTTTTTTGGTACAAGTCTCATTACAGCAGCGTCACTCATTAGCGTTAGCTTAGCATTAACCTCCGTGCAGGGCAGTAGGGGCCAACATGACTCGGCAGTATTCGCAATTCACACCTCTGGTGTCTGTGAGCTCGTCCTGTGCGTGTGTGTGTGAGAGCGAGCACACGTGTGCGAGACGCAACACAGCGCTCCCCCCCCTCCCCCCCCCCACACACACACACACACACCCGACCCATCTCCCTCCAAAGGGGGGGGGCCCGGGCGGGGCATCAGTAGAACTTGTCGTCGATGCGGAAGTGCGGCCGCGTCACGTCGTCGGGGTTCAGGAACACCGAGATGGACTTCCCCGGGTTCTCCGTGACCAGCTGCTGCAGCCGCTGCGCCAGCTTGTCGTCCTGCGGCGGGATGATCCCGTTGGCCAGGTAGTGACCGGGAGAGCCAGCCGCGCCGCCGTGACCGTTAGCCGCCGCCGCCACCGCCTCCTTCTTCAGCTGGCCCGCCTGCCTCGCCTGGTCCAGCGCGGCGCGGAGGTGCTCGGCCGGGTCGGAGCGCACGTGAGCCAGCTTCCTGGCCACCAGCAGCGCCTGGCTGTCCGTCAGGTGCTCCAGCATGTTGCACTGCGGCAGGAAGTAGTTGGGGCAGCTCTTACCCAGGGTGCAGTGCGCCA